>PYAF01000745.1:294397-354355 GCA_007407185.1 Glycine tomentella | reverse complement strand
AATAAAATACATGAAATAAAAATGTATAAATTAAATTTGTATATGATTGATTGTTGAAGAAAATTGCAATCTTTAATTTTAGAAAAAAATAATTTTAACATTTTTTTAAGTTTATATATTTTGAGAAAGAAGAAAAGGATATGAAAAGAAAAATAATAGATGTAATGAGTATTGTGGTGGTAAGGAAAGCAAGAGGTTATATTATTAAGCATTTAGGCAAGAAACAAAAAAAATGATAGATAATGATTTTGAGAATTTAAAAATCATTAATGATGCAAGTAAATAGTATTTCAATTATTATCAAATGAAAAAGTCAAAATCCACATGACAAAAAATCATAATGTACATAACAAAATTATGAAACGAATTCTTTCATATATATATAATATAAATGAACATTAGTGATAAACTATAGACATCTTTATATATCATACACCTTTTAACATCTATTATTATTTTGTATCATATCATATCACTTGTTATATGTACACTTTTCTTTCTTTCTCTCTCTATCTAAGTGTTGAATAGAATTTGGTAGCTATCAATTTTTTTCCCAAAAATGTTATATGTTGTTTCGACAAGAATGTTATATGGTTTGCTAAAACTGCTTTCGACAAGTTCATTATTAACCCAAAAAACCTTAAAAGCTTATCAGTTTGGCTTGCTATCTGTATTAAATTAAATCTAATTAAACTTTGTTATTCTTATCTTAAATCCATAAATAGCAAACACAACACAGTATGGCATTAATTTATGGGAGTGTTTGATATTTCTAGTTTCTATGAGTATACTTTTCTTCGGCATTATGGGATGTGTTAAAAAGACTTAAAGAAACGTTACAGCTGAGTGTTACGGATTAGATGATAGCGAAAGAGGCCAACACATAGCTGCAAGTATACTGTATACAAACTCCTTTGTCGTGCTTTACCGAAGCAATTAAATAAATAATCCCCAAATTAGATAGGGACATATCTTTATGGATTATCACGGTGAGAAGGGTGTCTATTGTATGGCAAATTTATCTACAATGGAGTTTAAGGTGTGTTCGTTTATAGAGAAAATAAAATAAAAAAGAGAAATAAACAGATAAATAACTCACACTTTTACTCTCAAATTTAATTCAAAACTTTCATATAATTCATTTTTTTTTTACAAATTATTTTCATAATGCATCCTTAGTAAGTTAACTAAGTTCGGTATTCTAATGCTTTGTTTGGGAGAGGGATTTTGGAGGGGAAGAGAGGGAAGAGAAAGGTTTAGGTGGTGACATCTCCTTGTTTGAGAGTTTTAATTTTTGAGAAGAAGGATTTGAGGATTTTTAAAACTCCTCTTAAATCCTCCAAAGCCTAAAAATTGTTATTCCCCAATTTGGATGTTTTTAGAAGGAAAAGTAATAAAATTACTATTCTATCCTAACTACAAATTCAAAAATATATTAAAATATATTTTTAATATATTTTTACATTTAAAACTTATATAATTTTCACATTTAACATTTTATTAACTCTCAATTTCTCTCTTTTAATATATTTTTAACTATCAAATAAGGAGGAATAAACTTTTTTCATTTTTTTCCTTTTCTTTTTTTTTCCTTCTCCTTCTCCTTAAATCTCTTTCTTTATTTTCCTTTCCTAAATACCAAACAAAGTCTAAAGAAGAAGAAAGTGGGCAAATGGGATGGGGAGAGGTGATGTGGTTTAGATTTATACATCATGCACCATTGTCCCCACCCAATGGCAAAGGAAAAGGGCCACAAGTGTAGTCTACCTTCACAATTGTTCCTTCATCTGATTCCTCATCATTCTCAGAGAGTGCCACCTGTCCCTTGGGATTGACTTTACCCTATACACAAGTCCCATCATTGCCAGCAGCAATATATTCTCTCGGCTACTTTTCCAAATTTGTAGCCTCTCTCACACAATCGTGTCACGGGGAAATTTGAGTCTAGATAAATACATTATTGTATAGCTTCTGTAATTGACAACTTAACATACTAATTGGTTTTTTTGATTTGATTGCATCACTAATGCAATTAATCTTTACCGTTGAAGTGGCTTTGCTTTTATAGACCGGCAAAATGGGGTTTTGGTTGAAAAGACAAACGATATTGTGCTCACTATTTAGATGATGGATCAAAGTTGTGACTTGTGAGAGCCCACTTTTAGGAAATATTAGAAGGGCAGTTGCTATTTACACTACCTATTTATTAATACAGTCCCCTTTTTATTTTTTTATAATTTCCCCCCCTAACATATCCTGGTTCCAAAAATCACACACCCCTTTGGCCTGTTCAACTCATTGTATTTTGAATATGCTTTCCCAGAATTGATTGATATCACTCCTCCATCATGTGTGTCCCATTAAAATTGCTCTTCTCCTCCTTGTAACTATTTTGAGACCACCTCTTCTTCAACAAATTTACCTCTACATCCCTTTTATGCACATTCCCATTACTGTGATTTGCAATTCCCCTGCCTATTCATGAAAGCATCCTCAGTACACTTATATTTAAAGTAAGCTCACCCAATCACTCACTAGCTTACAATTGGAAAATGAAAATCCAAATAATTAAATCTCTTATCTCTCATATAAACCAAAAAGCTCCTAATAAATAATTAATGAAATAATCATATTCTTACCAAAATTATAGCAAATCTTGAACAAGAAAAATACTAGAAAATCAGAAGAAAAATCTTAAAAGAAATTTGTATGAAAACACAAGAAAAAATCATATGCAAAAAAAAATATAGATTTATTTTATTTTATATAGAATTTCCTACGTAATAAAGATATAAAATTCATAGTATAAATGAGTTTGAAGGATGAAAAAAATTATTTTATATAAAATCAATTAATTGATGAAATATTTAATTTATAGAAAGTAATATTAATGTTTGAAATCAGTCATAAATATTGATGTTATCAAAAGTAAAAGCTTAACTTAAAAGTCTAGTATTAACATAAAATTGTCAATAATAATAATAATAATAATAATAATAATAGATAATTTTAATAAACATAAGGCCCATGAAAAAAAAAGTACTGCCCCAATTGGAATTAACATGAAGGGTTATAACTTATAATTCTAAAAAAAAGGGGGTAAAAATTACAACTATAAGCCCGAGCCCATGAATAAGAGCGGTGCCCTATCCCAATTTAGATCAACCGGAAGGTATATAATTCTATAAAAACAAAAGGCTGTAAATATTAAAATGAGTTATTGTTGCATAAATGAAAAACACCCTTATGTTAGTAGAAAGAGAAAAGTCTATGAAGAGAGATACATATAACAGTAAATTTTGGGATTGGGTGGGAGCGATGGCCCCAAAGAAGATTCGTCCCATTCTTTGTGTCTATGAAAGTGTCATGTTATATCTGTTATGTCATGTCATCACTATAGTATATAGACTTAAAAAAATTCAGAGGCTAAAAATAAAAATAAAATAATTTTACATAAATGAAAAATAAAAAAAATACATAGACTAAAGAAAAAAGTAATATATTTGCAAATTTCAACTAAGAAAAACAAATAATGTATAAGTTTAATTGAAAATTAATATAAAACTAATTATCGTTCATTTTCTTAATCTTTCTTTTTTCCTTATTTGAAAACTATAAGATCATCACACATTACATAAAGATTCCAAACTATCACTTACCATATCTAATATTTCCTTTATGTCGAACACACGTAACTAAAAAAAACAATATATACCCTCTCGACACGAGCACACACATTTGAATAATCAATTTATCACTTGCTCTCTTTTTTTTCCTCAATCAACACTCACATATTCTTTTTTTTTTTTACACGTCCTCTCGTTTCTTTCATCATTTTTCACAATAAATAGAGGTAATATCCGTGTATAAAGCATAACGCGAAGGATATTTTTGTGTATTAAAACGTGAACAATTACAAATTTACAATTAAGATATATTTACTTGGATGCTCTTCTCTCTCTTCGAGAACAATTACAAATTTACAATTAAGATATATTTTATTATATATATATATATATATATTTTAAAATAAATGATAATAATATAAATTTAATTTCATATCATATACAATATTATGTAATTAAGTCAAAATATATTTTTTAAATCAATCATTTTTTTTATAAAAAAAAAAATACTACTTAGACCGAGTTGAAACGAGTAAACGAGGCAATGAGAATCTAATGTAATTGGTCCTAAAAAAATGAAATATAATTTAAAAAGAAAAAGAATGGGGCGGGTGGTAAACGGCAGTAGAAAGTCTGACGGACAAACGATAACAGCGGGAGAAGAAAAGCAGAAATGAAAACAGGAGAATGGAGGAGGATTCATTGTCGTAAATTTCAATTTCAATTTGTAATTGACAAGCCTATACGACGCCGTTCGGACTGAGAACAGAACACAGATAGAGGGGAGGGAAACGGAGCAGTGACCGCTTCAAACCCATCGTCATCATCGGAAGGGAAGGTCACTCATTCATTCCCCTAAAACCCAAAACGATGTCGTTTTCTCACCACCGTCGATCTCAATCCGAGATGCATTTCCGGATCACCGACGACTTCGACCTCGAGGTCGATCTCTCTCCGCCGCATCATTTCCAAGATCCGGCCCCGCTCCTCCACGATTCCGGATCCATACTCCATTCTCCGCAACCCGAAACCGCCCGCTCCGCTCACCAGAGAAGCAACTCCGCCGACGCCTCTTCCTCCTCGTTTGTCGACGGCATTGAGGCCAAGAAGACCTTGTCTCCTGATAAGCTCGCTGAATTGTGGACCGCTGATCCCAAACGAGCCAAGAGGTACGTACGTCTTTCCCCATTAGCATCGTTGCATCCTCAAATTAACCTTTTCGATTGAATCGTGCGTGTGGTGATGATGATGATGCAGGATTCTGGCTAACCGCCAATCCGCGGCGCGCTCCAAAGAGAGGAAAGCCTGTTACGTGTCGCAGCTTGAGAGAAAATTTCAATCTCTTCAAACCGAAGCAACCGCTCTTTCTGCTCGATTAAGTCTTTTTCAGGTTCGCGTATCTGCATTGCTTCATTCATAAGGCATCACGTTGTTCAACAAATATTATTAGCTGCATTTGTCTATTTTAGGGTGTGTTTCGGGATACAACTTAATTAAACAAATTTTATTACATTGACATCCAATTAACTATATGGTCACATCATCTTATATGACGTGACAATAAGATGAATTCTTGTTGGAAGCTTATGTGAAAAAAACATTACACTAATGGGGCATATGAATTGAACTCTATTCAATAAGCTTTAATCACATTAGAGCTTATGTCATATATTTGACCATCCAACATGGTGTGACATAGTTGATAGATAACTTTGTCATTTAAGCATGTGGTCAAGGGTTTGGTCTATGTGTGGAAAACATTTGTTGGGAGATGTTAGTTCCTTAAATGAATCTTAGTATTTCGAATTATTAACCCTTGATTTCTGCCTGGAGTACCCTGAATTCAATCAAAAATTTATCTTTGACTTTGACCACATATAGAATATTATTTTGATAATTTAAAAAGTTATGATTCTCAAACTATTTTCATAATCTCAAATAAGCTTCCCACAAGTTCTTCAAAACGTCCCCTTGGTTGTTTCTAGTGATGCATGTACTTTTCTCGGTTGTCCTTGTGTTTTGTTATTTGGAATTTATTGTATTTTTAAGATGTGAATGTTGTTATGCATAGAAGAAATGCTTACATATTTGCATGCGAAAGAACTCTTATATCACGCGTGAAAAGTCATACTCCCTTTCTTTAAAGTCAGGGAAGGAGAGAATCAATGCAAATAATTACTGATTTCTGTGCCATGAGAAATGCTAATGACTCTCTATCCAGTACACTCGTGTGAAATGCATGCAGGACCTATTAAATATCGATAAGATTGTGTATTTATCATTCTTGTGTTATTTATTTTTCCAGTATCCCACATTCAGTTACATAATGTCACATCACTGATCACTAACATTTGCATCTGCATGGTAGCTAGCTGGTCACACCTAGTTTTATCGCCTCATGCAGGAATTTGATTGCCTGCACTCCAGGTACAAACTGCATGTGGTGCAGTTTGTATTTGGACAGTATAAATATACTTAAGATTATTCATGGATGTGGAATTAAATAATTTGGATGAATGAGATCATGTCTATTTTGTAAAAACCATAGACAATCTTGATCCCCTCATACATATACAAGGCAATGTGTTTGGTTGTAATGTTTACTAAGCATTGTTCTACACTCTTTTGTATTCTCTTTCTGTCACTTTTTTTGGGTGAAATGTCACATGGGCTTTTTTTATTTCTTATATATATAAGATACCTTTTTTATTTTTTCAAATTGAAACACAAGGCTTTTAGATGTCTATTCTACATCGTTGTCTCATCAACATGATTGTCTCGTAATATTACAGGATGCAATTCCTGTAGGATTTGCTTTATTTGCTTGCTTTAAAGTTTGAATAGGCTGTCTTGTCAATGCCAGGAATAGTAAATTCTCTATTTTTTCTGGTGATTTTTTCTTTGCAAATTGGGTTTACTTTTGATTCTTGAGGCGACTTTTTCTTTAAATAAAGATTCCTTTGTTTCCTGTATTGCACTTTGTTTCCAATTCATTAAATTGAATTGGATATATGTAATAGCGGCATTCATATTATGCTACCTGAGACTTATTCTTTCTGAAACATCTTTTTCAGAGAGATACAACTGGTCTGACTACTGAAAATACAGAGTTGAAGCTTAGGTTACAATCCATGGAACTACAAGCTAACTTATGTGATGGTACGTTTCAACCATAGTAAATCTACAGATTTTAGTCACTGTACATGTTTATCTTTGACATCAGTTACATTACATATATCCTGAGAAATTTGGCTGGTTTTTGCATCAGCAGGAGTTGAATTATTTACCCACAGAGAAGTTATTGGAAATTGTTTTCAACTTTTGATGCTTTTCTAAATGTCATTTTATAATTGTTAGACTGCATCATTCCAGAAAACGAATTGGTCCTTGTGATCAATAACCTACTAGTAGTGTTTCTGTTCTGTTAAAAACTTCAGCTAATATGTTGTTATTTACAACTCATTTCCATGACATCAACCCTGCTGTCTCAAAAAATTATAAAATATATACAGCTCTAAATGAAGCACTGAAGAAAGAAGTTGATGGGCTCAAGATTGCAACTGGCGAGATAGTAATGCATACCGATGCCTATGGTTTGGGAATGCATCCACTTACATATTCTCAAGCTCCATTCTTCTCACATCAGTCACAACATGGGCAGAGTGAACTTCAGGCCATGCAAATGCCACAGTTGCATTCACTCTCATCTAATGTGCCTACTTCCCATGAGCCTCTGTTTGATCTAGACATTCCCTATGATTTGTCAGAAATGTTGTCAAGTGAATCTATCGGCCAATTTCAGGGGCTGGACATAGGCCATGGGGTTTCGCATAATCTGGTGCCAGATTGTCCCTCCATTTCTGTTAATAATACTAACAATGCCTTTTGATGCAAATTAGACTGACCAACATGTCACCAGCGTTTTTATTGGAGTGTTCATAGACTGACATGAGAGACCTAAAGGTATTGATTTTTTGTTTTCTATTGGCTTAAATTAATTTATGTAGATAAAAATGAGGTTCTTTCAAGTTGTATAATCCATTCTGGTCCATTTTTTACATTACTCGGAGAATTTGTAGTAAATTGCACCTTCCACGCACACAACTTTTTTACTTCTTGTGTGTACACTTCTTGCACTTAAGATAAACTAGCAGGTGTTTCTGACAGTTCTCGTTTTCTACCATGTTGCACAAAGAATCATTTGTTATCAATTTTAATTGCAACTATTCATACATATGGATTATGGACATGGTGTGCCATGGATGGACCATCATATTTATATTTTTGTGGAAACAGAAGTTAGACATGTTTTGTTGGCTTACTCTCCTGTCAATTTTAAAGAAGCTATTTGAATGAGGGCCTCAAATGTCCATATAGTTTACTCGTTTGGCATCGTGTTAGGCGAGAAATAAATGGCAAGCGCTTCTTGTTATCATGTCTTGGTCCCTTCTATCTTCTCTGCTGTCTTTCCCTAAGTTTTTCATTTTAATTTCCCCCTTCTCAGGCATTTTATGTGGCAGGTTTGCTGATAAGATTGCAGAAAGAGTTGTATAGCGTTATAATTATCTACATTTTGAAAATTAGATCGTTCCTTTAATCAGTGGAAAATATGTAGTTCATTAGTTTGTTTTAGTTGAATTTTTGATTGATAATTAAGTATAAATATCTTAAAATTTGCATAACATATTAAGTAATAAATTAACACTAAACCCTTAATAAGATAAGACTTTAAATTGATCTTATTATATATTTTGTATGATAAAAAATAAGTCAATATCAAGTGGTTGAATAATTTGTAAATGAACTTTATATTGTATACTTTTGTTGCTTGACATTGGGTCTTAATTTACTGCAAAATATTTATTTGAATAAAAAATAACAAAACATAAAATAAAACAATTAGTTTAGTTTAGTTTTTCATCATCAATTTTGTATCAGTTATCAACAGATTCTATATCAACCGGTTTTTCGGTTTATGTACATAGAGCATCTAATTAGTTAATCAATTTTCCGGTCAAATCGATTGATCGGATTCGAATTTTTAAAAAAAAAAAAAATTAAGATTTATTCAAAGAGAGATGAATTAAAGCTACAAAACAGGAAAAAAAATATTTTTTTCACCATATATTTCTATGAGTTAAGTCAATGACCGCTAAAGTGTTTGGAAACCACTTTTATAAGGGAAATGACAACTTTTTTATTAAAAAAAAATCTCTTCATGAGTAAATAAAAATAATTATTTTTTTTAAAAATAGATTGAACTAAATACACCTTTTTATTTATAGTTTTAAGACATACAGTATGTTTGTTTAGTTTTATTTCGGAGGAAAAAAATGACTTGTGAAAATATGCCCAGTATAAGAGGTTCAAGTGCGAAATCTTTTTGACCACTCGAGTTAATAAGTAAAATTAGACATAGTTCCCGTATACTTTGCACGAAAAAAGTTACCATATAATCACAAATAAATAAAAAAAAATTAAAATAACAATCACAATTCACAGTACTTTCAGTAAAAAAAAAAAAAAATCACAAAGAAAGGTATGAACTAAAGCACCCACACATACACCCGCATCGGGTTTGGCTAAGTGACTCGATGTCTCGATCAATTATGTGCTTTTTCAATAAAATTTTATATACAGTAAGAATTTATGTAGACAATTTGACCATATAATTTATTAAAACTAAGTTAAAAGAACTTATTTTTAATAAGATTTATCAAATTGATTGAAATAATAAAAAAAACACGTATAAGAAAGTTATAAATCATTTTTCACAAGTCTAAATAAACATTGTTTAAGCTCTTGCAAACACCTCTAAATAGAGTTTTTATACATCGATTCAATCTTTGCAAGTCAAAAGGCAAAAAGGAAAATAACAACTTAAATAGTCTATTATGAGTTCCACATTGAATATTGAGTATTGTTTTGGATCTTTCTCGTTTTTTTTAAAGGCAAACAAAGTCATTTATTAGTCCAATACTATTAGGTCTAATTGGATAATTGTAGACACAGAGTCCTGTACGAGTTGAGAATCTTTCGACCCCACACCAATGTACATGCAGTCGCATAGCATGTGATTCGATATGTAATTCATCGACAACTTACAACGCAAATCATAAGATTCATCCTAGCGATACCTTTCACTCATCACTTAAGAATTACTATTGTAGCTTAGAGAATGGTATAAATAAGTCACAGAGGCCTTTGGTATATTTTCTAATTTTACATCCGCAAATACTAACTTGAGTATCAGAATCTTTACAGTACATCATCAGAGTTCTAGTCTAGTCATGTAGACTACAAGGAATTTTGCTTGAATATTCTGCCCCTTAGACTGGTGTTGAAGAAATATAATACATTCTCAATGTGGTACTTAAATTTCAAGACTCTTTCATCAAATAAGCAAGTATTTTCAATTGGGTTCTTTCTATGTGCTTAAGTCTGAATCATGCATATAGTCTTAAATCACAAATTATCATAAAGGGATGCTTGAAATAGAATTATTGCCATGTAATCCTCATTACAAGAGCAATGAAAAAGCCCTAATGTAAATTTGGAACAAAAGACAATTCTATTTAAATTGGATAGAATTATTATACGTGTTAAATTTTTCCTCTAACTTTCCGATTATATACAATATATTTTGATTATATTACTAATTTATATGAGATTTTCAACACACTTTTCTCATGTTAAGGATTAGACTTCTCAAACATAAAATTTGCAAGATTAGACATTTGGAGGTCCAATAATGGGTGACCAATCAGACTCAACAACAAATTTTAGATTGTATTTATTACTATGTTAAAATTTACGTTTGAGTTAACCAATGATATGGATAAAATAGTGACTCCATGTTGTCCATCCTGAATCCTAACGTGCATTGGTTCATCTCAGACTTGTTAGTAGAATGAAGTTTGTCTAACAATAACTTCTCTGTCATTTTCACTCAGTAATGAGTAATGACTATCTTGGATTTCCATTGTTAACAATAAGAATTTCATTTAAGTTCAATAGCATTTCATTAGGTGTTTTCAAATTCAAACAGATCAAAAATAAAAATAAAAAACTGCTCAAAATATCAAAAATCAAATCAAACCAATTATTTTTAGATATGTTTGGATGATTTTTTTCTCACATATTAGTTTGCGGTTTGGGTTTTTGAAACCAAATCAAACCGCAACATTTATACTAACATCTCTATTATTTTAGTGTTATGTCATTTATGCATATATCACTTGAATTTCACAATATTTTATAGTATTATATATGTATGCAAATTTATATAATATATATCACTTTCTTTTTCATACATCTTTTTTAGGATATGTTTAATTTAAAATTGAGAAAAATTTGATAGATTTTTATTGTAAAAAAATAGCATATTAATAAATTTCATAAATTGTTATTAGGAATTTTTTAATGTAGTTTAATTTAAAAGTTGAAAGAAAGTACCTAATTTAATGAAATAATATTTTAGTAAAAATCGCAAAAACTAAACTGAACCAAATCACAAAATATTGATTTGGTTTAGATTTTATTTTAAATAAAAACTGAAACAAACCGAATAACATATGCTTTTTAAGTTTAGTTCTCATGACTTTTGTTAAAAAATAATCAAATCAAACTTAATCATAAGCACCCCCCTAAATCCGATCCAATTAGGAAAATTAATGCATCCATTCTTTTTCTTTTTACCTAACTTCAACTAAATTACAACCTCTATACCTAACCGAGCTCTTGAACAACTTATATGATCCAAAGCAGTTAACCCTACATCACCTTCTATCATCTAAAAGACCCAATGCGACACATCATTTCAACGGATACACGGGCACCTAACTTGTAACCAAAAATAGTCTCACTTCTTATGGTTATGGATGGCCTATTAGGCTACAGCCCCCAGCATCCAATTTTAATGCACATGGTAGGGTTGGGAACATGTTTGAATTTGAAGTTTGAACAACACAAAAGAAACTAACTTTTGAAAGACTCTACATATCTTCCACATATATGACCATTGCAGTTAACTACCAGTGGAAAGGGACACCATCAAATCCTTTGTTAATGGTTCAACTTCAGTCCATATTCTGGGTTTTGCATGTTGTCCAAGTGGAACTAGGAGACAGGCCTTGTGGATGGCAATTTCATATGGTCCCTAGACAAATTAACAATGTATGGATTTTATCTATATGCCCTTCTGTGGATCTCATTTCTAGTGTCCTTCAGCCACTCCCCTTAAGGAGATTCTTTTGAATTTTCTTTGTTCGATCTATCAAGCATTAACAAAAAAAAAAAAAAAAACTCATCATTTTTAATTTATTTTTGTTGTCATTACTATCATCCCTTTTTTTTTATTTATTTATAGATATACTCGATTTTAAGAAATGGTGGAATGTTGCATGGTCACAAATGCACAAGCAAGGAACTTTATTGTTTTCCCTTTTGGTCTTTTGTTTTTTGGGCACAAAGTTTTTCCAGTCCTCTATCAAAATTTGACACTAGTTTTGGCATGCCCCCTTCATGTTTCCTTCTACTTTTTTTGGTTTTGTGGTAAGGCCATTAAATCTTGATACATTAGCACCGAAAATCGGTGCACTCAAATGACATTGGCTCTTTCATCAAAAAGTTTTAATTTCTTTTTGGTTAATTGTTACCTTTTATATACCTACGGAAACTACCCTGATAGGACAATGATGAAAAAAACAAAATGGTAAAAACATCCTTCACGAGTATGGGCAGAAAATGCTGCTTCAGTGCTTCATATATATATATATATCAGAATCAGATCACGGGAGTGATTAATTCATCAAACCATACTCTAATATTATTATTTCAATCCCTAGCAAGACAAATTAGCTGGTTTCATGAAAAGATGTTCCTACGGTGATTTAAAAGGGACGTTTAATCGTGTCCTAATAAAAGATTGCCACAACATAACCAAATGATTTGATACCACCATACAGTTGCTGATCTACATTAGTCCTTTTGTTCTTAATTACTATCTCTTAAAATTTAATTTTACTTTTTCAAGTAATACTCGGGAGGAGGTTTCCTCTTATTATATATTCTTACAAACCTTTTCATGTTATTAAAATTCCATATGCAATGTCTACATAATATACATCAGAAATGCGTCGGCTAAAATTTCAAACCAATTAATCTATAGTGAAGCAAATAACCAAAACACCATATCTCAGTCTGATTACACTGACCTTATTTAATATACCATTTTTAATTTCAATCAATATAAACATGTTCTAAGTGAGCATTTTTTTTTTCATAAAAATTTTCTCGACCGTGTAACAAGCAAAGTAGCTTCCAGTTGTAAGCAAATTATATAAATATTGATTAAAAATAATCCACGTCTCGTATCATAATAATAGTGCATATAAATTGATCACTACTGATATAACAAGCCACTAGATGATTAATTTATTTATGTATAAGTCATTATCCTAATTTGTTGTAATTGCTTTCAAGTTTTCTTTCGTCAATATCCACAGAAACAAAACAACACAGTTTTTTTTATTCTTTTTCTTTTTCTTCTGAAAATGACACTTGAATGAAATGGGCCGTAAAGAACGGGACGGGCATGTGCTCATAACGTGGTAGGACCAATGTGAGATCTTAACACTACTTTTTCTACAACACCGTCAAAAAAGGAACGTGCAGAAAAGCAGCACCGTAAAATGATGGTTAGAAGCATCGAAAGCTTAGTTTCATTAAAACAAAAAATTAACCACTCTCATTCTCTTTGGTTAAACTTCAAGCCCGTTCATTAATCGCCATGTAATAATTTATATGCTTTTTGTTAAGCCCCAAATCCTTTGATTAGATGCAACCACATGTACTAAAAACATATAACTCAATTAAATGAGCAACATACATAAGTTATTATAATATCCTTAAGATTATTTTTAATTCTTACGAATAAATAAAAAATATAACCGCGTGTCTATGTGGCACATTTCAAATAGTACTAGGCTAGTTGTTACCTTCAACAATTTGACTGTCACTGTAATGGTTAGATCAATTTAATTAACACAGTACACAAAGTTGTTACCTCCTGATTCTTGATGTAGGCTTCTAGTTATATGCTTAAAAGATTGAATCTCTTCTAACCAAACTTGCTTATATCAATACTTAAGTTAGCAAAAGAGATGTATAAGTTTGAGAAAAATATTAGAAAAAGTTATTATGGCACTTGGGGATTTGCCTCCTAATATGGAATGTGGTCATTGTCATTCAAGGAAATTAGACGAATCTTCATAATAAGAAAAATGTATACCCTTTTGATGAGGTAAGGAAAAAACGGATGAGTAAAATTTTGTAATATTTGATATGGGTAAATTCGTTGGAGAAAAATGGTCCACAGGACCACAACAAAAGTATACTGTTATACTTACTACTTGGACAAGTATTTCACATTTTTTTTAAATTGTTAAAAGACCTTAAAACTATATAGATATAACTCTACTAAAGTAAACTGTACATGTTTCTTCATTGTAGAGAAGTTGAAACAATGAGTTAGTTTGATATGACTGTTTTAATTTAAATTTATCTGTGCACTGTGGTATGAAGAGTGGGTAACTTTCATTATTATTATTACAAACTTTGATTCACCATATAAGTGGAGATATGTAGGGTAATTTATATTAACAGCGGAGACATTCACATTGGTGCCTTGTCGTTAAATTATGGTGTACTTTTTGCTTAATTAGAGTATCATTTGTCATTGTAGCCGACAAATAAAATATAGGATTCTCTCCAAGTAATATAGTCATCTGAAGTGACTAATATATGCGAGGATTGTAGTTAAAAAGTTAGGCAACTGAAAGAGAAAGACACAGAATTTGTAAGTTCTCTTCTTTTTAGTTTGTAAAATTTAAGCCGTATCGATTTTTCAAATCTTCTTAACTTGAGCATGCCACACGTGTAATCAAAATACTTGAACTCTTGGTTTTGATGTACTGCTACAGTTTCATGTCGGTTATTTGCTAAGATACTCTCCAATATTAAATCCTTCGGCATCCAAATTTCTTTTTAAAAAAATAACTTTGTCCTATTCATATGTAATAAGGTAGAACCAAGCAGAGCCACCTTAGAAAGGGGAGAGAGGACTGGGGGGAACGGGGGATTGTAGCAACATTCACAAAATATAGTATATTTTAATTTTTCTTTCTAAGGGCCGCATTCACAAAATAGTTGGTTTTTTTTTATTTCTCACAAATATCTTATTTCTTAGAAAGATAAGTTTATTTGAGACTCTGAGATATTAAATATAGTTATATAGATACTTCTTTTAAGGAATATTTGGATTACAATTCGATATGTTGTGAGAGACCAGTATCTTATGCTAAACCAACCCCTTTAGTACATGTGAACTTCTACTCTCAAAGAAAATTTCAACCTTGGTTCAATACGATGGAAGATACTAACCTCTTTAACTAAAACCAACCTTATTAGCAAATAAAGTTGCTAACTAGTAGAACTTAGAATGGTCCATTGCATGCAAATTGCGCATAAGATGAGAAGTGAAAACGGGTTATACTATAGTGATAATAATAACACTAGCAGTCTAGAATACCTTCACACAAAGAAAGTCATTAATTCTACAAGGTTTGGTGCGGTCCTCAACAGCAGCACACCATGTTGGACGTATCTCAAGGTCAGGGTCAGTGACACAAAATTAGTGGCACTTTCCCGCTATAGGCCGTGATTTAAGGGAAAGTTTTAAGAAGAGAATACATACCACACTTCCGTAAGTTTAGACCACATGAAAATCAACATATAAATGATAACGAATATCTTTAAGATATTGGTTAATAAATTTAAAATAAAAAAAAAATTTAAATATGTAAAACTATACTGTTTATTATCTTATCTTTTTTACATTATCCTATAATTTTTATAAATAATTTTTTTTTCTTTTTAACTCTTTAATCAATATCAGAAGAATCTATTTTAAGAGGCTTGTTAAAAAGACCTATATAAAATTACAAGAGAAACAGTTGAGAAAAATACATGTGCCAATTGGGCCCGTAGATTAAGTAGTTGGTAGTGTAACCGAAACACATGCATGTGCGCCTTGATTCTTGCTCGACGTTCCAAAAAATGTGAAACCGTTTTTGTGGCTTTGGCTTCTTCTCTCTTTAGAGCTGAGAAACGCTATGTTGTCTCATTCGGGCATGGTACCCCACATCTCTTACTCTTTCCTGCCTCCAACCTATGCTTAACTTTTCCTATATAAAGCAAACCAAACCTTAGCTAAGCATTAAGCACCAACGAGTAAGCCTCTCCTACTATCTTTAAATCCTTTTGTACTCTCAACTTCCCTAAGCACTAGTACCACACAATGCCCATTGTAGCAACCTCTCTTCTCTTCTTTCTTCTTAATTTATGCCTAAGAGGCACTTATGCTGACTATGGAGGTGGATGGCAAGGTGGTCATGCTACATTTTATGGTGGGGGTGATGCATCTGGCACAATGGGTAAGTTCATTCAAATTGTTATATTTTTAGAGTATTTCAAAAGGTTTTGGTCTCACATTACCTAATTTTGCTAACTTTATTCAACATGATAATTACACAAAATTCAAACAAATGCCTTGTCTTTTCATTTGGGCACATTTGGAGGGTTAAAAGGGAAAAAAAAAATACATAACTTTATGTCACGGGCACCTTAATGCTGTGCATTACTTTCACTCTCCCTCCTATTATTATGAGTCAAAGATATTTCTCACTTAGGATGTGTGGTTACTCATGAAAAAATTGTTGCTTTTTTACAGGAGGGGCTTGTGGTTATGGAAATTTGTACAGCCAAGGCTATGGAACCAACACTGCAGCACTCAGCACTGCTCTATTCAACAATGGCATGAGCTGCGGGTCTTGCTATGAGATGAAATGTGACACTGACCCCAAATGGTGCCTCCCCGGTAGCATAATCGTCACTGCCACAAACTTCTGCCCCCCTAACTTTGCATTGGCTAATAACAATGGTGGCTGGTGCAACCCTCCTTTGCAACACTTTGATCTTGCAGAGCCTGCTTTCTTGCAAATTGCTCAGTACAAAGCTGGAATTGTTCCTGTTTCCTTCAGAAGGTAATAATAAATGAAACATTACAAACACCTCAAGTATTTTTATTTTACTTTTTTTTCTCCATTTTTAGCTTTAAGCTCATTGTGATCATCTAGAAGATTCCAACCAATAAGAATTAACCTTTTATACTTACACATACTAAAACTTGTCTACTAATAAGTCTAGCTCAATTGGTTGAATATCTGAATTGTCATAAACTTTTTAGTATTTGTCTTCAATTCTTTCATATGAAAAAAAAATACTAAATCTTGTCTTTATTTAATCGACGTGAGACTTTAATTCTCCAACATAGCTTAACATGCTTTTGTTTTTGGCCTAAAACAGAGTCCCCTGTGTGAAGAAAGGAGGGATCAGGTTCACCATCAATGGTCACTCTTACTTCAACTTGGTTCTCATCACAAATGTTGGTGGAGCTGGAGATGTTCATTCTGTGTCCATCAAAGGTTCAAGGACTGGGTGGCAAACCATGTCTAGAAACTGGGGGCAGAATTGGCAAAGCAATTCTTACCTCAATGGCCAAAGCCTCTCTTTTCAGGTCACTACAAGTGATGGCAGGACTCTCACTAGCAACAACATTGTGCCTGCTAACTGGCAATTTGGGCAAACATTTGAAGGGGCACAGTTCTAAGAACCTTAATAATTTTTAAGTTCACATTTTGTGTGTAATATATGATGGCATTGTTCACTTGTTTTTGTTATAGTTGGAAAGGGTGGGGAAAGAGAAGAAAAGATAGATTAGGAGGAGTTTCTGGCCAACATGGCCCCTAATGCTGTGGTGGTATATGGCACCCGCTAGGACTAATATAATATAAAGTCTTTTATGTTATATCTATCACATTGATCAATGCCTCTTGATGAAGTAAAAGGTGTTGATGATCTCAATTGCCTTGTATATTTGATCCCCCACAATGGTACGAAAACCAATTTGGGGGCCATTTAATATCAAGTTGAATATGCTTTCTGACTACAGGTCTTTTTCCAACTCTTGCATCTTCAGTGACTATATTAAATTTGATTAATGAGTAATAATAAACCCTCAAGGGAACACATAAAGAAAGAAAATTGCACCGACTTCATTTTACTAGTATTTTCACGTCAGTACTCCTTGTCCTGCGCTTGGTACGCATGTGAAAAAATAAACCAGTTTCGTGTTCCATGGTTTAATATTGAATTGGGTTGTTGCCTCTATATACAAAGGCTAGATTACCAAGTAATATATGATTCTTAAAGTCAATAATTTTTTTGTCCATTTTCCTTTTTTCTACTTTTCCAATTTCTTATTGCACTGGGACGAGGGCTTTGGGTTGACTTGGACCATCAATAGCAATAGCAACGATAAAGAATAAAAATGCAACGTTTTTCCCATCCCAAAAAGGTAAGTGACTGACTAGCTAAATTCTTCGGGTATCACAAGTGTGTCCCAAAAAGCTTCTCAAATTTAAGAGTTAAGCTGTTATAAAAAAAAATAGGAAATTTAAATTGTTATTGTTGGTCATCCTAGTGGCGGTGGTTTTCGTCCTGTCTAGATGGTTGTGATTTTTAATAACAACGAAAATGAATTGCAGAACATGCCATATGTATATAGACACATTTCCAGGTCAGAATTTGATACCATTTCGAAGTTTAGTAATGCTTTGTAAATTGTAATGAAGCCCTATTTTAAATCAGTTTTTGATATATAGATTAGAGCTATTTTAGATCAATTTTAAGCTAAAGAAAAGGGTACTTAATCATTTATAACTAGAACCATTGATTGAATTCGATTATAAGATCTTAACTTGGCTTGTAAGATAAAGCTTAAAATTGCTTTCTCAGCACTGATTTTGACTCCTCCAGAAGTTCTTCTCGGTTTGCTAGCTGGTCAGCTACTAACATGGTTTTTTTAAGACCACGATATATATAAATTATTATTGTCATGTGTTAATTCATCTATCGATAAACTTTAGAAACTTGTACTTCTAGCAAACTTTAACGGCTACTATGTATTACTTTTTATCAATCTCTTTTAGTATTAGTTCTTATTTAATCTTTCTTTTTTTTCGTTAAACTACAAAAATAAGAAATAGAACAAATTTTATAAAAAAAATTAATATTTTGTATTATAAACATTAAGATTTTGTATTCCAACATTATAAAAATAAACAATATTTTTGAAGGAATAAGTCATTATTGTTTATTTATTAAATAAACCATAACGACCTATTCTTCCAATCACTTGAAACTTTTTAAATAAGTTTTAGTGATTTAAGAGCATTTCATCTACTTATAAAAATAGTGTCGAAACCCTAACTTTGACACCCAATTAAAAATGATGTTTAGTTAAAGACGTCAACACCAAATAATGTACTATAATTCAGAAACAATTTTAAATTATAATTAGTCCTGAAGGAAAAAGTTAAGGCGCAGTTCCCCACCCCACCTCCCCCGGCTGTGCAGCCCTAAGGCCTATGGGGTTATGCCATCATCAATCATAAATGACATCTACGGTTCTTTACTTCAATCCAAGCTAATCTTTCTATGTTCACAATTTATGGCTGAAAAAACGCTTGGGGCACTCGCTTCTATGCACATATTACATTTAGAACATGTGCATATGAAAACAGGATATCTACCTGAATACTAACAAAGAACAAGGCAATAAATTCGTACAAGGATTAGTAAAACGGCCTTATATTGCATTTTACTGAATTCACAACTTAATTCACAACTTACGAAACCGACTCTGTGTTTTTTAAGTATGCTGGCCAAATAAGCAACCATAAAGACAATTCTGGTAATCAGAACTAACAGCCAGACCCTTTGACTGCACTCATTTAAAACCTTGTACAAATTGGAATCACTTGTGCTTCCATATTGTGTCTCATTGTAACCTCTCTCTTCGCAGCCTCTCTAGTTCCTTGACCGTTTGCCAATGCTCTAGTGACAAGCTGGTCTCACCATAGCTCAATGACATGAGACGGCCCATTGTTACTAATCTGTCGGAGAAGGGAAACAGGTGTAAGAGGTAGGGGGAAAATGATTCAATAAAGTTGTGCTATGAAAAAAGAAAAATGCTACCAATACATGTAGAATAGTCACTTATTAACCTGCTTAAGTCTTGGGAGCTCAAGCTCCTGTCTGCTTGTCTTGCTGCAACTAGATCAGTTTCTACCACCTGAAAACACACAAATGCGCAAAGGCTGTTATGCATTTTTCATCATAACATTTAATTATGCACTAGAAGTTATGGTTAAGCTAATAGGTGGTTTCAACTAAACAATGAAGGTACTAGAGAAATCAGCAAAGAGGAACTCTCGATAATAATGCCAACATTATGTCCCCCCTGGAATGTATTCTTGTAAATATAAATAGTGAATTATATGTGTATCTTCAGCTGAGATATTTATGAATCGGAGTGGAAATGGAAGAATAAACCTAAAATGTCACTTCTGGCGAGCTTAGAAATTTGTTAGTTGCTGAGTATGTGTAGGCTAACGGCTAAATAAATTAATCACAACTAGTTTGACCCAGAAGAACACTTGTTCGTGAATACTAGTGCCAAGGACACTCATACCTTCTGCATTTCTGGATCAATAGTGTGTGATAGCTGTCTAACAGTGGCCAAATACCACCTCCAAGCCTCCAAAGCTTCTGTAGTCACAGCTTCAGTGCAACTGGTTGTAGAAGGCCGGAACGGTACAATTACATCAGCTGGCAAGATATTTGATTTCCCTTCCGACAAAACTAGCAGTTGGAAATCAGTTGCCATATCCACTTTATAGTACTTGAAATCATATTCAACCTGAAACACATAACAAGTGCATGTCATCTTTAATTGTAACTCCAAAAAAATAATTGCAAACAATCAAACTGTAAATAGAGATTTTTCTACATATTAGCAAGTTCACACCATATAATGGTGATAGAAGTTCTCAACAGTTGCACAAGGCACAGACAAATTATCCCTCAAAACACGACTTCAAGAAGATAAAAGGGCTAGACAGGCAAACAATTACCTTTTGCAATTCCATTAAATTTTTCAGCAGCCTTGTATTCTCTACCCCTACAGAGTTGAGCGTTCCAGCTTCTAGTTCGGTCTCATCAACAATCAAGTGTGAACCTTCAGCTAGTTGAAAGACTCCAGTTTCCAGTCTGGAGTATTAACACTAAAAGATGTGAATATATTTGTATACTGGGAAGAAGTCCATGTTCAGAAGGACTAATAAAATGTTAGTACCTGTTAGTATCATAATTTTTTTTTGGCACAAGTGAGACAGTATTCAAATATTCAACTGTAAGGGGTATGTAAAATGTGAATGGCAGGAGGCTCTTCAGAGCAGCGCTTAGTGGTTTTCCAAATACACACGCAATTTCCTTGCTAAAACAAGTAAGATTTAATGAAAGCTTTCCCACAGCAAGATCATCTGCTCTAGCATGCACCTGTTCAATAACAATCCATCAAACAAATACTCTCAAAATGGAGGGTGGAGGAATTAGAAGCATACAAAGAAAAAGTATGAGTAGAAATGGGAAATAAGCAATATAAAGAACAATAAATAGAACATTTACAGTGCATAAAATGACTAAAGAAAATGATCTTTTGAGAACCGCATACCTTGGATAGAAGATGCAGCACCATGAAATGAGTAGCCAAATCATCATTGCCAAGAACAGCTGTGAGATGCCTTAGCAATGCTTCCCTGATTTCTCTGACCAAGTTGGGTCTTGGCTGTGAGATCAAACACATAATTTTTTCAGCAAGGTGTTTTTAAGTTGAGAGAATGATCCAACTCTCCAACAATAACACAACAAATACTTCAGTCAGATGAATAAAAAACATTTAGGTACATAAGAAAGTTACCTCTACAATAGGGTTATGCTGAAGGAAGTCGTGAACCGCTAATTTCCTGTGAATAAAACAATGAAGGTGTGGCACCTGCAGAAGAGGGGGAAAATGCAAATTTAAAAACCAGATGTTGGGTGGACTTAGACATGATACACAAATGCATATGCCTCTTGGTGGTTGTTCCTAAAAGAACCATATAGCCTCTTATTTTTTCCCATAGATCAAGTGGCCCTGCTCAAATGCACATCAAAGTGCATACCTTGCTACGTGGGAGATGGCACAAAGGATCTTCAGAAAACCCATCTGATAAATCACAATCTTCATTGTCCTCTTCAAGCTCTAGATCAGATGAAAGGATACCCACAAACTCAAAAATGTCATTCAGTTTCAATTCAGAATCTGGAGAATCATATATCTGGCATAATACAGAGGAAAATGAGGAAAGAAATTTGCTATAATTCCATGAAATTAGAATAAAAATAAATTATCTTAAAATACCAATAAAATATATCCCCTAAGAACTTATAAGTAAAAGAGACTAATTCTTACCTTCACAAGACAAGGAGGTGAATTGCTATCAAGACCAGACACCAAACTGGTACCAGAGCTGGCAATCTCAGTCGCAGCTCCTCGAGAATTAGAAGCAAGGGAAGAGTGTTCACCTTCTCTCTGTAAAACAACCATGAAGATCAATTGTCAAACACCATAATAGAAGTTTGCAAGGAGCAATAAAAATTAGACCATCTAGTAAACACATTCATATCATAAATTGAAAAAACACAACCGGACCTAACTGTCTCTATAACTTATAAATTTCTCAAGACCTCATAATTTGCCATCTAAATATGATACTGACGACTTGGATGAAGCTTGGTATGGCTTTACTCAATTTAGGATCATAGATATCTTAGTTTGAATAAATGGAAATTGATAAATAAAATTAAAAGTAAACCACCATGGAACAACAGAAATTAGCACAGTTCTCAGCAAACCACTTTAAACAAAATATTAATAAAGCTAATCTTTAGATGATTATTTTCTGCATGTAAAATCCATTAACACAAGGTCAGATGAAAGCTTAGTATACCATTCTTTTAGTATTTGGAGAATTGTGAACCTCATCACCAGAGACCTGTGAATAAGCATAGACCAGTTAGAAAAATGAAAAAAAAAAAAAAAACTAACTGTCCTGTATCTAGCATTTCCAAAAATTATAATGAATAGATTCCAAAGCATCACCTTTATCTTGAAGCACAAATGAAACAACCAACTCAACATCCAAAACATATTACTAGACGGACCAAAATGGCTAAACTATAAGAATGTAAGGCCCTAAATGTTTCAGGTGTTCATACACCCATCACATGATGATTTAGTGGAAGCAATAAATCAATAGAAGCAGTAACACAAGGCCAGAAATTACATGCATATCAGAAGACTCGTCATCTTCTCTCCTCCGCTTTTCTCTATTCTCCGATGTCCGATCCATAGAAAGATTACCAAATTCTTCAGTTGAAACTTGAGTCCATGGACTCAATCCCGGAACCTACATACAAGTAAACAAAGCTAATCCTTCAAAATTCTACTATTTAACCAAAATCATCAACCAATTATACAATAAAAAACTGAACATGGGTGAGAAAACAAACAGGGAAAACAGCAACCCCAAATGCCTCACCGGAACACAATAAAGCAGTCGACGTTCCCAGATTCGCATATCCGCCGAAGAAGCCATAAGAGATTGAGAAACATCCATAAACTTGTTGGTCCTCCACACCGAACCATCCTTCAATAAGCATACACCCAAAACAAAATTTTACATTTTCCCTTAAATTAAACCTAATGCTCGAGGTAACTAATCTTTAAATTAACAACGCGATAGAAAAGAAAACCTTATAAGCGCCAACGTAAAATTCATTCCCGAGCATGTCTTGTATCATCCCGCGAAACCGAACGAGAGTATTGGGCTTCACCCATTGGATGGTGGCAGGGGTCAGAAGAGGAACCTGTTCCATTAATTAATCAAAAAATTTGGAAATATTAGTATTATAATTAAAGATTAGGGTTTTGTTTTTTCTCTTGGAATTTTGAGATTGAACCTGAGAGAGCCTGGACTGGTCGGAGAGGAAGTGCTGGAAGAGGGGTAAGACGCCCCAGTCGCGGCCGTCGAAGCCGGAGGGATCGGGAACGGAGGCTACGGCGGCGTCGAAGGTGGATCTGACGGCGCCCAAAGGGTTCGCCAGAAAATCGTACTGTGGGCCCACCATCGCTCGCTGAGTCGTGACTCGCTCGCTCGCTTCACTCTGTAGAAAATAGAAATCGGAATGAGGAACGGTTTTTAGCCGAAGCCACCCTTTTTATGTCATCGTTTCCCGCCAAATCTTCTTAGCCGGTTCCTTCCCGCCATTTTTCTCTACACATATTTTTATTTCTTATTTCATTTCATTCACTACACATATAAATTCTAATTTTGTTACATATTTCTGAATTGTAGCTATCGATAAGCTCTTATAAGTGAAGTTTTTGTGTATAACATTAATTAAAAATCTTAAAAATAATTGTTATAAAAACAAATGAAAAATTTATCTTACATAATAATTTATAATTGACTAAGAATATAAAATATTTTACATCATTAGTATAATTTATTTAAATTTTTGTCTTTATTATAGTGTGTGATTATTTTACTAAAAGAAAAAATTGTAAAAAATATTAAATTAATATATTTATCTTTTTAACTTTATTTTTTAATTTAATTTCGATATGAATCATAATATCATATTGCAAGACTAACTTCAAGTAAAAAATTACCTAATTCTAGGTGACAACTCATTAAGAAAAGAAAAGTTTTAAAAGATACCAGAGGAAGCAATTGGAGTCCATATGAGTACAAGTCAAACCGAAGAAAATAAATGAAAGAGGACTTAAGGTGTGATGGTACTTGTTCAGGCTTAAGGAATTTGAGATCCAAAACAATGAAGCCCTTAATAAGGTGTAAAAAACAAATTTAAATATATTTGGAGATATTTCACATTTATTATTTCTTTTATTATAATTTGGAGTTAATATCAAGATAAACATTAAATACATAGATCAATTGACGTGGATTATTTCATTTTCATCAGAGATTTTGAGTTCAAATCTTAAGTGTGTAATTGCATTAGATACTTGAAAAAAGAATTTTTTTCGCCTATAATAATCCTACATGACTTGAAAGACACTTGTGGTTTAGATCATAATCTTTCCTTTTCTAAAACAAGGAGAAAATCCCAAGGAACAAACAAACTAGAAAGTAAGCATAGAACTTACAATACCATAATGTAAAAACACTAAAATAAAAGGGGAAGGGTCCTCCAAAATCACTAAAGGGAAGGTTGAGGGACTTCTTAACTAGTGCATCTGCAACATTATTATGTTCTTTAATGATATGCTAATAGAGAACCCCCACTAGAAGATATGAAAGCTTTCTAATGGCTTGCACAAGCCAAACATGCGAGTAATTGATGATACCAAAATTGACAATCAGTTGCACGACTTTAGCTTAGTCGGACTCAACTAGAATACAAGTCTTCGTTTAGGGCTAGCATGATGCCATAAAAATGTTACACCAATTGTAGAAGCCCCACCAATACTGGTTTGGAAACCAAGAAGGAACAAACCATTATGGTCACATACTACACCACAAGTTGCCTCAAACCCATAATCCCTTACAACACCATTGACATTTATTTTCATCCAACTCAAAGGTGGTCCCAACCAACCCAACGAAGGATTAGCCAATTTAACACTTAGGGGAGAAAAATCCTCCATGAAGCTCGAGGTTGCCTCCCAGTTAGACAACACAATCCCCACATGGTACTACGGAGTCAAGTCTCCTAAGCAAACCACCTGGATGTGAAGTTATTTTGTTCCTCCATATTTGGTCCAGGATGAAGCCGAATTGAGTATTCAAAAGAGATGATATAAGGTGTCCTCGATTGAGATTTCGTATCATCCAAGCACTCATGTCACCTATAAAAAATAAATTTAAACGAGTTTGAGCTTCATAAAAGTGCTAAATACGAGCCACCGTCGGAAAATCAAGCATCGCATGGATTGACGATTCTTCCTGCACTTGGCATATATGACACATCTTATCTTGGGTCAGTCCCATATAAGTCCGCCTCTAATTTGTCATCAAACATGATCTCCCCATCTTCCATAACAACCCTTTGATTCTCTTTGGCGCTTTCCATCACCATATTCGTCGGAACAAAGGTAACCTTTGTGGTGGAGAACTAAAGGCAGAGACACTGGACATTGTTTTGGTTGTGAAACTCCCATCCCTCGAAGCCTTCCAAACCAAAGAATCATTATCACGTTTAATAGTTGGGATAGGTATAAAAGTAATATGATTATACACATTGACAAGCAACATACTGACAAGATAATCCACATCATGGTTCCCATCTTCCTTAATTAGACCTCTAACCTGTCAATTAGTGTAAAACAGGTCAAGCATGTTCAGAGCATGATTTTATAGCAACCCCAAATTTGGAACCCAGAGATTAGCCCATACCTGTGTTGTGCTCCCACCACCTTCTCTCTATTATGAATCACAGGGCCAATGAAATCACCACATCCATACTTGATCCTCACAACTTGCACCCATAGTTTCGATAGTTTGACACACAACTCCAAAGTAACCTTAAACACGAAGCTGTCATTCAAATGCTTGCCCATGCAAAGTCACAAGCCATCAACCATCTTTGGTTGACAAACTTTATTCCAAGCAACAAGATGTATATGGTTTCCTCTCTCATAATTACCTATTAAAAAATTATGACATATTTGGTCAGCTTCTTCAAACACAAATCGTGGGAGAAAAAATGACTTGCATAAAATGAAATGGGATTGCCGAGAGGACAAATTTGGAGAGGGTTAATCTCCCTGCAAACAACAAATTCTTAGCCTTCCAAGTGCTCAATCTACATTTCATATTATCAATTGCACTCAAAATCTTACTAATTAGGATATCTTTTAATTTGTTTTGTTTGAGATTTTTTTCCCTCTATTTTGGTGAGATTTTTTTTCAAGTAATATGGGAATTCGAAATTACTATGATTTGTGTAGGAATTACCTTCATTATTTGATTTTCCTAATATTCTTTATAAATAGGAAATCGTGTAATTTAACACATTTATACAATTTTTTTTGGGATAGTTTGTAAAGAGCTAGGTATGGCAAAGAATGAGATGACGACTCTAGAGATTGTGATCATGATCATGATTATGTTGGGTTTTGCATAAGCCAATTACAATCTCTTGTTTGTGTAGGTTGAGTCAAACAATGACCTTGGTGGAGTTTTGTGTAAAATCAATTGTGCTTTCTATTGTGCACCTCAAGAACCATATACTCCTCTTTATTCAAAATATATGGGGTGATTATAAAGCAAAGTGTAACAATTTGTCCAACGATCTTGTCTGTGATTGTATTACTAGTTGTGACTTGACAAAGTCTATTGACATCAATATTGATATTTATTCTCCTACCACAATAACCTATTTTAATGATTTTACAAATATCCTTTGTAATTGAGTTCACTAATTATGTTTTAACATTGTTTTTACAATTGACTTTACTTGTCTAGTATGCGTGATGTTGCAACCAAAGTGGTGGATCCTTGCTTGCAAACATGTCAAAACAAGTAGTAATATGTTATAAGTGTAGAAGAAGAAGATCATTGGGTGAAATAATATTCATGCATAATTATAATTAATAAATCATAGTCAATAAGTACCATCTATTTTTTTAATTCATTTTTTTCATTGTTTTTCTTTATTTTTCTTATGTTCCTTTCGCATTGTCACATCCAACACAATGATGGGACAACTACAAGAGTAAAATAAAAATTTGCAAAAAAAGTTTATTAAGTAAAAATATTAGAAAAACTTTTTAAAAAGAAAATTGTCTTTTTGAAACAAAATTTTGAGTTTGAGAGTTAATTTCGTGTAAAAAAGATATTAAAACCTTATAACATTTATCATATAGATCGTCATCTTTGATCAAATATGTAAAATTAAGATAATTTTGAAAAAAATATTTATTTTTTCCTATCAAATGCATAGATAAATAAATTTAAATGAATGCCATTTACTAATAATAAAACTAAATTATGAAAAATAATTTTGTCCCGACCATTTTTTTTCCTATATATCATTTATCATATTCACTTCTTAGGACTAATGTAAAAAATAAAAAAATTGACTTTAATTGATATAATAAGAAATTTTGACTTTTTAGCCATGTTAAGTATTATATTTATCAAATTTAGAATATATAGTAAAATTAATAATATGATTAAATATTTATAGTTTTTATTATTCACGGCTAATATTTGAAAAATGATTTTAGTATTTATAATTTTTTAAATACTATATTGTTAAAAATTAATAACAAAAAGTTAAAATATGGCTAAATATTACATTTATCAAATGCTTAAATATATTTTGTTTGTTGAAAAAATGTTGACTTTTTCATTGGATTAAAATATATATGTTTCTTTTGTTTGATTTTTGAGTTAATTATTATAAAAGTTAATAAATTTATTATAAATAAAAGTTTTTGATTAAATGATAATGTAAATAATTTTTATATTATCGGTGATGTATTATCTTTTCATGAATATACTAAATTTCAAAAAGATCATAACTAATATATTATTAATAACATTGTTTATCCAGGGACATTAAATTCTATATTTATAAAATAAATACACAGTCGAGTCATTAAATACACGCCTGCACCTGCGTCCTGCTCCGACACTCCGGCGATTGTGATCACCGCCGGAAAACACGGCAGTCCCACTCCCAACACCGATTCCTATCTTAGGCGCTAAGGTGAAGAAAAAATAATTCGGAAGAATAAACTTTTTCTTTCACCGTTCCAAAGTAGAGAAAGCTTCGAAACGAACACACTCTCCAAGTAGGGTTACTCAGCGCAGAGCAATCTCCTCCGCCGCCAACATGCTCCACAACAAGTCCTTCGTCAAGAAAACCAAAGGTGGCAAAGTCATGAAGGTACACACTTCTTCTTCCTTTCTAATCCTAACTTAATCTATTTTCTTTTGATTTCTTATGCCTCTTTTATTTATGAATTAATTAATTATTTTTTTTTGTTTTCTTTGTTTGGGAGTAGCAAGTGCGGGAGCACTACCTGCGCGACGATATATATTGCGGCGCACCGTTTTGCACCGTTTGCGATTCTTCCAGTGCTCGCCTCAGTGCTTCGCCTTCCACCATTCTCGTCCTCGACACCAATGTCGTTCTCAACCAGGTCCGCTTCCTCCTCCATTTTTCTCGCCTTAATTCAACTGAGACTTGTTTTTTTGTGAATTGGAATGTGTGTTGTTGCTGCAGATTGATTTGCTGGAGAATCCGGCGATTGACGATGTTGTGGTGTTGTGCATTGTGTTGGAAGAGGTTAAGAACAAGAACATATCTGTTTACAACCGTATAAGAGCTATCTGTAGCAATTCCATGAGGAAGTTCTTTGTTTTTTCCAATGAATACCACAGGTAGTTCTTTTTGGCTCCCTTTTTCGTGACTTACTATTAGTTTGTACTTCGTAGTTAGGGTGAGATTGTGTTACAGTATTACAAAGGAGAGGAAGGGAAAATTAAGGATGCAGCAAGGTTGATCAGTTTCTTAATTTGTTGCATATCCAACAACTACCTATATTGATTTGATATTTTGTCTCTCTGTTGGCAGGGATACATATATTAAGGAAATGAGTGGGGAAACTAAAAATGATAGGAATGATAGAGGTGGGCTTTTCAGATGGGCTTTGAATTTATATATATATATATATATATATATATATATTTTATTATTATATGCTTTCTGGTTCATTGGATGGTTTTTTACATGAGTTGCCAATAGAGATAAAATTGTTTTGAGGTTTTAACTTTAAATAGTGGCAATGCAGCTATTCGAGTGGCTACTCAGTGGTATCAGAATCATCTTGGTGGTGCAGTAAAGGTTTTGCTCATAACTAATGACAAAGAGAACAAAAGGAAGGCTAGTGAGGAGGGCATTTTGGCCGAAACAGGTGGTTATCTTTCATGGTAATTGGAATGTATGTTGAATAGCTAGACACCCATTGTACTTCAGTTGTGTCTTTGAGGAATATCAAAACTAACAGTTTTGTCAAATGAAGTCATCCTAAAATCTTACTGTCCAATTTGTCTTTTGTTTCAGTTGAGTCATATGTGAAGTCTTTGGACCAACCTGATTTACTTGATCTGCTTGTGCGGCCTGCATCTGAAGATGTGGACATGGAAGAAGTTGAAGATTTTAGACCATCCAAGAGGAAAGTCATCTACTCCGAGGTATCCAGTTAATTTCATTTCTATATAGTAATTTGTGTCTGCACATTTGGTTAAAATGACAGGATGGAGTATTGATGCTATATTAATTTTCAGCATAAGCCGATGTCAGAAATTACTTCTGGTTTGCATCGTGGAATATATCATCAAGGGAAACTTCGTGTAAACCGTTATAATCCATTTGAAGCATATGTTGGGAGTGAGAGCATTGGTGATGAAATAATTATTTATGGGCGCTCAAACATGAATCGAGCATTTGATGGGGATATTGTGGCAGCTGAACTTCTGCCTCAGGACCAGTGGCAAGGAGTCTCATCTCTATCTATAGCCCGTGAAGGTATGTTAATTGCTAGATTATTTGTACCCTGCCATAAGGAAGACTTGCAACTTGTAAGATTCTATTCTTTGCAACATTATCTTATTCTTAATTTCACTTGCAATAAGTTATGATGTCCATGGCTTTTAATTTTCATTCATAAAATCTGGAAATCGAAGTCATTATTAGACTCTCCAAATTTACCCACTTGGGTCGGCCTAGTGGTGAAGTGTGAGGGGGTTTGGATAGTATGCATGAGGTCATCGGTTCTAACTTCAGTGCAACCATTGTACACCAAAATAAGACTTTACAAATTTTATTTAAAAAATGTGTCTGCAGAAATCTGGGCCAATTTTTATTGAAATCTCTAAGATATTTATTCATAATGTTTGAAAATTTATAATTGAGAAAGAGGGACATTTAACAGAAACTCAGAAAGTTAGGGTGAAATCTTTATTATTGAATTTCAGTGAGAGTAAAAAGTTTTGAAGGATAAAAGGATTTTTAAAAATCATGTGCAGAAACGTTTTTAACCTGCACTGTACCTGAATCTTCTGTGAATTGGTCAGAATCATAGGCATTGTGACTCTAGATGCAATGCTTATGATGTGAATATGGTCAGGTTGTTCCCCTGAACAGGGTCAGATCCTATGACCTGGGTCTTGGCATGCAAAATTTACGCATTGATTTAGGAAGCTGAGGAAAGGCCATCAGAGTTTGTTGGCAAATGCAAAAATGTAAGCTAGTATGCACAAAAGTGGTCAGGTTGTGATGCTTATGATGCAAATATGATGAGGTTGTGCCCCAGAACAGTGTCATATCCTCTGTGACCTGGGTCTTGGGACTGAAAATTGACACATTGATTTAGTGCATGCTTGGATTAAAGTTTGTAAACTTAAGTTTGGGTCAAACTTAAGTCTGCAAAAGCAACTAAAGTCTTTCTTATACAAAACTGAGTTTTCAGGTAAAATTTTCATATGGAAATGTACTTTTGGGGGTAACCAAACATTTCACCAAAATGAGTTTACTCTCCAAACTGAGATCATCATGGAGAATCTTTGGTACTGTAGTAGTAGCAACACAAGCCGTAGGAGTTGATCCTATATAGTAGAGACCTTAAAATTTACAATCATTTTAGCCATACTATGTTCAACATCAAATGTTACTGAGCAATAAGAGACCAAGTTAATTGACTTAAAGAGATTAAATTAAAAGGACAATTAGGGATGAAAAGGACATATTTCAAGTTTAATGAAGGAGAGGGGGAAACTTGACCAATTCCTTTGGAAGTAACCTTAGACCCATTTGCTAATGAGATGAGGATATTTAGAAGGAGAATGAAGATAGGTTACTAGAAATGTTATTAGAAGCACTCTAATTGATTATCCATGGACAATTAGCAGATATTGAGACACAAGCTCTTGAAGCAATAGTGGCAGAATATAATTGAGTTTGGTTTGTGGCTTTCAATTGAAGATATTCTTCTTCAGAGAATTTATGTTCAAATTTCTCAGACTTGGGAGACATTTGCCATCTTTTCTAAAAAGCCATGAAGAAAGTAACACATTTCTTGAGTATGGTCTATTCTTTAACCGTGTGAACTTGGTGTTTGGTTGAAATGGCAAGGAACTGGTTCAGCAACAAAGATCTGGTTCAGATCTAGATGTCATATGGTGGAATGTGGTGGTGGAGCTTAGTGGTGATGGCATACGCAGCGGCGGTGGAGTACTTGCATGCACTTCGACGTCCAAGTTAGTGTATGGAGAAGATAGGGAGTATATTATGAGAGTTGGGTTAAATTTCGTACTTGGGGTTCCTTTTATACATGCAAGTTTGGGTAGGAAAGTTAGTTAGGCGGTTATGGTCATATGGTCCGTATGACCTGTCCTGGGCTCACACGTTCTACGGTTGCCCCCTTGTTGGTGTTATGTGCTTCTCAAGTTTTTGGTCCAGGTGAACTGGGTTTGTCTAGGAGATCTCGGTTCAGACTGATCCCGAGATGCTATTCGAGAGCACTTGGTATCGTTAATTGTTCTCTGGTAAATTGTTTTGGCATTAATTATCTTTGTAATGCTCTTGAATATAAATAAGTCCATTATGCTGGTGGAAAAAACACTTAAGCACAATCAGGAAAATTTCCTTTCTCATTTTCTCACAGGAGTAGAGTGCTGAACTTTTTGTCTATCTCCATATAAAAAGAAATTCAATCATAAATCTGTTGCCGAGCCCCTTTTCTATTCTTCCCATGAGAACTCCTGTTTTCTAGTTACTTTTGGTCTGCTAGTCCACTTTGCATGTAAGAAACCCTACTATTTTTTGTTATTTTTTACTTTTTATGATATTTTTTTGTCCAAACAATGATAGTGTTCTCTTTATTTTTCCCTTTCGACTATAGGTCATGAATTTCAATTTATTTTGAAATATATGCTTCAATTTGTTAACTAAATAATGAGTTATTTGGATTTAAAATGCTAATATATGGATGTTTGTAATGTATAAAATATATTTTATGCTATTTCTAGTAATTTATCATAAATCCTACAATTTTTGATGCATTTCAATTCACAAATAAACCTTCCCATTCATTTTGTGTTAGGATCCAATTGCAAGTTATGAGACTTGTGTCCCTCATTGGAAGTATGAGATTCTAATATGGGGTTTATAAGGCCTTGGGCTCTCTAGTTATAATAGCTAGTTTTTGTGGTGTGGTTCTCCCACGGTTATTATCATTTGGTTCATGATTTTTGACTAAGTCAGACAGTAATTTTGTTTGTGTACTTATATTATTTTTATTATTTTGAACGGAAAAAGAAACTTTATTATAGGAGAGAAGAAATACAAGGGAAAGTGGGGATGAGATGCCTCAGGACTGAAAGTACAACTACATTAATACAAAGCTTTTCATTAGTGCTGCATGTTCACATATTTAAGTTATTGAGAGATTTATATTAAAGTTGCCCTAATATGAGCCGGATAAGTGTGAAAACATGCTGCTTTGTTTTCTTCGCTTCCATACTGTATTTGACCTGTGCATGCTACTTCTTAAGGCTGAAATAGCTTCGGTCTTTGTGTATGCACATGCCTTTGAACTTGTTTTTCTATTTGAATTCTCCTTCAAGTAATATTATTTGCTTGCAGAAGACGAGGATGAGGATGAAGATGTTCATCTAGCTCCAAATAGTGCTGATGATGCACCTAGAACTATTCCTCAGCAGGGTTCTTCTGAACAATTAAATGCTGTGCCCAGTCGTCCTTCTGGTCGTATTGTTGGCATTATAAAGAGAAACTGGCATTCGTAAGTATATTTTTAATTACGTGGAGCATGTTGGAAATATGTAAATAGTGTTTAAGCTCATTGTATAGGCTAACGAAATCATGCATTTATGTTAATTAGGTTTACAATGATTTGTGTGTTTATGATCTTAGTCATATAATTGAGCTCTGCTGTACAGTTTAGACTTTACATGCATGGGATTCATCTGACGTCTCTTGTTTTCCTTTTCCCTTAACAAAGCATTTCTGTTTTACTTACAAACTGGTATTCATTTGATTGGAATCTGAATTCACCTTTTTTCATTAGAGGAAACTATTATGTCTTTATCTCCATTAATTAAGGGATGTTCTGCTATTGTCATTGTTTTATATCAGTTTTTGAGTGAATTAGTAAGAACTGGTAGAGAAATGTAGAGATAGATCTGAACTTAAATACAAAAATATAAAAGATGAAGTGTACCGAAGCGGCAATGTAATTTTGAATTTTTGGCTGTAGCTGTTGACCACATTTCTTCTAATGCTAATTGGCACCATATGTGAATGAGGTGCATTCATTTTACTAGCATATGAGCCTATATTGCTTTCTACATCATTTTAGCACCAATCTATTTGGCTTAAAAATGTCAAAAAGCACATAAAAGCAAACATTTTGCAGCAATGTTTTTGTGAACAATCTGTAGTTATTTTTTCTTGTATTAATAAAAATTTTCTCCATGAGGAATTGCGGATGCATGTGGAAGGACTGGTGTAAGAGAATTTCACAAATATACAAACAGAAATAGGATAAAAGGAAAGTGTTCTCTCATGCTTTTGGAGGGATTTTGGCATTTAAATTATTAATTACTTTAATTGGATGATGAGATCTATTTTTATCCCTTTTGAACTGCCAAAACTTTGTATTGGCTCAATCTTGAACTAATAATTCCTTTAAAGATAGAAATGATAACCTCAATCTCAACTTTGGTAAGTACCGGTGATAAGGGAAAGTGCCTTCACAGTTTTTTCATAGCAGAATATGGATTACATTGCCCTTTTAGAATGCAGCACTCTTCAAAATCCTTAATCATCTCTTGAGTATTGTTCCATCAACAAATCCTCTAAGTTAATACAAGGCAAGTTGAACTGGAACATATAGGTCTGCTAGTTTGTTGTCAGAGATTTGGTGCTTTACACTCATGCAAGTTATGCTTGTTTGGCTGAGTTCTCGCAATCCGACCGCAAAGGGTGATTCATCCCTTACACCAACTGGGTGTAAAACCCCAGTCGATGCCACCCCCTTTCTTATTATTAGTTTTTTTTTTTTTTTTTTTTTTTGGTAGTCATTGTCAATGACCAACTATCCCAAAAGCTTACTCTCTTAGGCAAAGACTCCGTGAATGGTTTTTTATATCTAGCAGACCTCCTAAAACAATTGTTCTTCGGGCCTTGAAGTGTGAACAATGCATAGGCCGACCTTCCTTGTATTGAAATTTAACTTATATCTAGAAAAATAGGAGCTGTAAAGATGTAACTCTTGATCACTTATTCATAGAGGCTATGAAATGGTGTCAATTAATAGAGTAACCTACTGTTCTGTTTTTACAGTTACAATTCTGTTAGACTAGTCTGTTAGTTAGCTGCTTAGTCAGCAGTTAGTTGCTTCTATGAGAAGCTTTGATATTCTATATATACACTTTTTTCTCTGTAAAACACAATTATATGAATAACATTTTCTTCCCTTAAATTCTCTCTCACTCTCTGTACTCTGAACTCTACTATCAATGATTAAATCTACCAAAGTTTAAGGCTGCAATTATTTTTACATAGAGGACTTCTTCAAACTCCTTTTCACGAAAGCAAGAAATTTTGTCATCCACAAAAATTGCCTCATAAATTGGGAACCTGGCAAGCAAACTGCAAAGCGAGCAAATTCTAAATTTTTTGTTCACATTGGTGTAGGCTCATGAATGTTGTTTACATCTATTCATCTGCATATCTGTAGGACATTATTAGATGTGTACAGCATCTTTTTTCTGTGTAATATATTTGTAACTGTCGACATACATTTACTGTTTATATTGTCAATGCAAATGGGATAGTTAACTTTATAATTAATCTTTGTGATGTGATTATGTGGCACACTAGCTACCTATTCTTTCATAGTTCATATTTCATACTTTAGCTAGCTTTAGGTGCAACACATAAGGTAAAAAATTAAAGTAAAATCAAAAAGAAAATTTGACATGTCTTTGAGTATAAAGGTTCATGTAGATTCTTTCTTTAAGATAGATATGCTATTTGTTCTTAGAAACGTTAAACCTTGTTAACTGATCAGAATTTTTTGTTTATTAAGATGTTGATCTTGATAAACTTATCAGTTGTTAGTACTTTTTGTTTGTTGAAATGTTAACCAATAAGTATGTGTCTGTATATTTAATTTTCTAAGTGTATATGTTCTGTTGTTTCATGATTGGTATATTTAAATTTTCTTTTCAGGTATTGTGGATCTTTGGAACCAATGCCTATGCCTGCAGGGAGTGGTGGTATTGCCCATGCCTTGTTTGTCTCCAAAGATCGCAGAATTCCCAAGATTCGAATCCAAACCCGTCAACTTGAGAACCTTTTGGATAAGAGGATTATTGTGGCAGTTGATTCTTGGGATCGTCAGTCTCGATATCCATCAGGCCATTATGTGCGAACTATAGGGGAGATAGGTGATAGAGATACTGAAAGCGAGGTATGAAATATTGGATTTTGTATGATTTCTCTCTTTGTATCGATATTGGGAAAAACAATGAATGAGTATGTGGCAACTTCTACTTATTGCTATAATGTTTTTGATGAAACATGCATATAATACTGTCTAGGAAGTGATTTCTTTTCCCTTCATCTCATTATCTTCTGATGATTAGAATGTGAGATTTTAAAGTTGTGAAACTAGTATAATCATCAGTCACTGGAGCAAGTCATTAGGAACTTGGCTACATGCTTATGCTCTCTGCAACTTACTCAGCTTGTTCCATTTTTTTGATGGTTTCATTAACTATAAAGGAAACAGAATTGCAATTCCCCTTCAATACATGTAAGGAACCACAGAATTGAAAATACCTTTTATACAAGCAAGGAAACATTTAAAATGTTTGCCACACTGTTGTAGGATGGTACATTGGTACTTATTTGTTACTGTCGACTTCAGAGTGCAGACATCATTAGATACTACTATCCTGCACTGTTTTCTATAATGTTTCTTTATTTTGGTTTGATTTTTATTCCAATATGGTTTTGTACATCAGAATTTGATAAATGCTGGCTTTCAGTGTGTCTGTACTGACTTACCAAATAAGAAAACCCTACACTTCCCCCACTTATGGAATAACCCATTTATCATTTGGTATTTGTGATATATTATGATGGTTTGATAAGTTTTCTTGGCATTTCATGACATATTTTGTTATTTTATTTTGAATCTTGTTGTACCTGAATTCTAATGTTTTAGCAAATGTCATACCTGTGTCTTGGCAGTTGCCAATATTGTATTTGATACCTGTACTGCTGTACTTATATGATCCATGCATCATAGAATACTCACCTATTCCACATTTTCACATATCTGAATTCTGAATCTGATAATGTAAACTATTTATTATATTTTTTAACTAACTAAACCATAGCTCTGCACATAGTCAATCAAGGATGTAAATAGAACAGTACCACTTGTACTGATTTTACTACTATAATATATATTCTTATTTTGCTGATAAAAAATAAACTAAACCATATTATGATATGGCATATCTTCTCCTTTTTTGTTACAAAATAGGTGGTTTTGATAGAAAATGATATAAATACACGGCCATTCTCTTCACAAGTGCTGGCATGCTTGCCACCATTGCCATGGGCAGTCTCTTCTGAAGATTTGTCTAATCCAATCAGGAAGGATTTGCGTCATCTGCGCGTCTTCAGTGTGGACCCTCCAGGTGTGAGTCTTATTTAATTTCCATCTCTATTACTCAGCAAAGGGTGAAATATTACTGCATCATCAATTATTGAAAATTTAATATTTACTTAAATATTTTATATTTCAAAGATTGCTGGTAATGGGAACCCAGATCCAAGTGGCTGAGGAAGAATCCATTGATGGATTTGAGGCAGTTATTATTGGGAGTACATGTTATATATAGTAACTTGTATTAGTAATTCTGCTTTAGTTTTGTATTCGAAACTGCACAATAGCAGTTATTCATGGAAACCAACTGATGGCAATTATGTATTAGGATTATATATATTAGTAGGGTTTGTAATTAGGCAAGTGTGTTGTTACTTGCAGTTTGTGGGCAGAGAATACTATCTGTAGGAACTTTTTTCTCTAGGACATCAAGTTTGTTGCTGTATTATGTATGATTTCTGTGTTTAGGATTGTATTTTATCAGTTTATCAATTGCTTGTTTCTATCAAAGATCTATACTGAAAAAATTGTTCATGGATTAGTCATTCACAATGTATATTCCAATTCCCAACCATTAAATGATATGGCAATATAATATTTTTATGAATAAAAAATTTATGACGAAAATTTTACTTTGCAATTTAACATGCCTGAGATGATGCAATCTTTGAATACAATTGAAACTTGTGGCGTGCCTTGGGGCAGCCTGACCATGTCCCCCAACAACAAAACCATATAATCTTGTAAATGATGCCTTTTTCTGCTGCTGAGTATTGTTTTCTTCTTGAATGAATCAACTCGTCATTGATAATCAAAATGGAAGTTCTTATGTCTACCTGTTATAAATGGACATAGTGGAATGCTGTTTTTGTGTTCCTATTTTTCTTTTTCCCTTTTCCTGATCTGTAACATTTGCATTTTCATTAATAGTTTCACTTGCTAAAGAACCATTTGAAATAGCTGCTTTACTTTGATTTAGAAGAGAACATGGTAATGGCATATAAGGCTGTTGTATTTCTGCTGCTTCTTTCATGCAGGCTGCAAGGATATTGATGATGCACTCCACTGTCACGCTCTTCCAAATGGAAACTTTGAAGTTGGAGTTCGTATCCTTTGTATGAGGACATTCATTTTACTGATGATGCATGTGTCCATAGGCTATATGTATTCAAATTAGCACTTGTGGTTACTACAGTTGGATGGATGTTATGGTTTCATCATTTATTTGCTGCATGCTATGGTAATTTTAGTTTGGCATATGGATGCCCTTTCTGACAATTTTAATTAGCATACCTGCTTGCTATTTTTCTTCTAGCATCCTTTCAAAATATGGGTAGTGCTTTCTTCTAGCGTGCATGAATTGTATACTAACGTATGAAGCTTATGCTATGTAATCCCTTTATATGGTTAATCTTTAATGGATTTCTGTCAGATATTGCTGATGTGACTAATTTTGTTTATCCTGGCACTCCCCTTGATGATGAGGCTGCACAAAGGGGTACATCTGTCTACCTTGTTGAGCGGCGGATAGACATGCTTCCCAAACCTCTTACGGAGGGTAATATCGTTCGACCTTCTTTTAACTGGTTTGAAAAAAAATAGATTACTGTGGTTATAGCAATTTCTTATGCCTTTATTGATAAACCTTTTTATCTGGCAGACATATGTTCTCTTCGTTCTGATGTGGAAAGGCTTGCATTCTCTGTCATATGGGTATGCGTGATCACATATTTTTACCATGATTTAATTTGTTGTGATCTATATTTTTTTTGTACATGTAATGTGCATTATTATGGGATAAAAATTATTATTTGGTTGAATCTTCTGAATATTTACCAAAGAATCACAAGCATCACTGAAATTTTTCAATTGCCTTTATTATGTTAGAAGTTTTGGCACTTGCCGTTATACTTCGGCTGTGATTTTTTTTAACCTCATTGTTGCAACATTACTGCTCTCATCACAAAATGTACACAATCAAGCTCATCTACAACATGCAACCACTGCATGACTGGTTTTTCTACTTGTCTACGTTGAACACTATAAAATTTAGATTTGCAACTGCCACTATTGCTATCTCCACCATTTTTTGTTGCCTGAACTGTGTTGTGTATCATTCCTTTTATTCCAATTTCCATTAGTACCTTCCCCATCTACACTTCATTATTATCACTACTACTACTACTATTACCATCACATGCTATATCACATTAACACAGCCATAATTCACAATCTCCATTTTCTTTTCTTTTGTTATTTATTTAAATGAATTGGGACAATACTTGTTAAAGAAAATGTAATGCAGGCATGACACACCTGTAAATAATACAGGGTTTGTGTGTTTAAGCTTTTAAAAAAAGTGATTTCAAGGATGTATAAAAGAATGATTTGTTTTTTTAGAGATTTTTATAAAGTCTACCTATATTTTTGTTTCGGTTTCAATTATAAAAAGTACTTTTTTTTTATTTTTTTTATTTTGAAGAGTAGTTATGATTGCAATTTTTTTCAGAAAGCTATTCAAAATAGCTTCTCAAAATAGTTAGATATCTGATTTTATTTATTCTGGTTTTTTCCTAAAGCTTGAACAAGTACTGAAGATTTTTATAAAGTGATTTTTATTTTTGAAATAAGTGTTTTTTTTAAACTTTTTTTAATGAAAAAGCTTAAACAAATGGGCTTACAATCAACAAGGTTATGAAGCAGTAAACAATAGCACAAGGAGTAGGAAACACTTTTTTGAAACAGTCTCTTCTCACTAAACTTTCCCTCCTATTTCACCTTTTTGCATACATCTCTGTTCATACCATACACGTTACAACGAGTAAGAATGCCAATTTAGAATGTACAGTATAACATCTCTAACTTTATACAAAGTATGTTCCTCTGTGTGCTAGTCTCATAAACAGATAAACTGAATGTAGATAAGTACTTTCCATGCTATGTAATAGTGTATTTTGTTGTCATTGGCAACCATTATCAGTTCTCAGTTATTCCTGGTACATCCCTAGGGTGTTGGGGGTCAGTGTGTGCATAATGCAGAAAGTGCATATGCATTTATATTAATTATTTGATATTCTCCAAGTTCATTGTATCTACTATGTCTTCAATAATATGCTCAAAATATGATTATGGCACAGTTTCAATATTTCAAAAGGATGTCATCTGAAGCAATTTATATTCAATTACACTCCATTTTCTTCCCAGGATTGAACTTAAACTATTTGCCTGTAAAAAAAAACTTAAACTATTTGTGTTCAGGAAATGACACCCGAAGCAGATATTATTGCCACCTCATACACAAAAAGTGTCATAAAATCTTCTGCGGCATTGTCTTATGTTGAAGCACAGGCAAGGATGGACGATAGGTATGCTTTTATTTCTTCTTAGATGCTTTGTAAAATAAATGATATGGACTGATGTGGTTTTTATTAGCATTCTTAGTTATAATCTAGATGGGAAAAAATAATGTATTTTTCTTTTCTGGGATTCTGTTATTCCAGAGTATATGCCTGCTATAATTGCTTATGAAATAGCTGTAGTGCAGTAGTGCTGTACTGAATCTAGTGAATCTTGCAAAACAAAATCATGAGGTAGAGGGGCTGTCTTGACTGTATTCTGACAGTTATTAATCAAAAGCCCATACTGAATAACTGGGCTTAAATTCATGCCATTCAAACTGTTTGTTTGTTGATCAATACTTTGTTGTTCAATTTCTTTATGTGCTTAGATGACCATGTTCTTGTGGATTGCTGATTGTTTTTTGAAGTCTGTTACTTTGTCATGCAATTTCATTCCCATGGAAAAATTTAATTACTTTATTTTATGTCTCTTTGTACAGTCGATTGATGGATCCAATTACTGCAGATTTGAGGAATATGAATAGTTTAGCTAAGGTATGGATTTTGTGGATGCTCAGATGCTTGCTTATTGTTTTACTCACATAATTATAAGTATGGTTGTATTTTCTTGCTATATAATGAAATTAAAAAGTATAGCTTTGTTTATGATCTATCAGAAAATGAGATTAAGGCGTATTGAGAGAGGAGCTTTGACTCTTGCATCTGCTGAAGTCAAATTTCAAATTGACACAGAGACTCATGACCCGCTTGATATTGGTATAATCTTCTTACTTAATAGCATTTAACATTTCTTTTTGAGGTTGTAGAAGGTGGGCAATTGTGTATTCTTATTATGAAGTTGTGCTGGTGTCATTAAATTATTCATTATAGGAGCAATGAGTGTCATCTATTGCTTCATGTCACACATTCCTGATGGGAGATCAAATTTGTCCTTTGTGATTCAAAGTCTCATTTCATTCTTTAAATATATTTCTCTTATTTTATCTAATCTGTAAAATTTCAAAAGTAATTTATTTGCTTTCTCTTTAGTATGTTTAGTTATACCTATAGTTAAATTGGATATTTTGTAGGAGAGTGACTGAGTTGATGGTTTTGTTTTCTACTTTGCTTTTAGCTATTCCTTCGTGGAGGGAGAGGGAGAAAAAACAGTTTTTCCCCCTCCCTTTCTGATTTTTAAATTATTTATACCGTTTGATGTTATTTGCAGGAATGTACCAGATCCGGGAGGCCAACCAAATGGTGGAGGAGTTTATGCTTGCAGCTAATGTTTCCGTTGCACAACAAATTCTTAAAAGTTTTCCATTGTGCTCATTATTAAGGTTTTTTTTTTTGTAATCTGACTTATAACTTTAGTTTTGTTATGGTGTTTTTCTTGGGAGGTTTTCGTTTTTATCTCTACTAATTGGTATACAGTATGTCTAAACTGCACTCTTGCCTCTATCCTATGTTTTTGCATGTCTTTTTTTCTTTCTTTCCCTTTTTTGTTTGCTTGTTTTTCCATGTCAGTTACTAGAATTTAATTGTTGAATTAAGGACTACAAATGAAATTGTATATGCATTTAGTACGTCAATAGTTTTTATTGCATGGGCTGGTGCCTAGTACAAAAAATTTCTTTTAAAAGAGTTTTGGTGGATATAGTGGGGGAAAGAAGAATGAATCTTATAAAGCATAACTGACGTAGCACACTTGCACCCAAGAGAGCCAAGAATAAGCCAGAAATGACCTATATTGGCTAGATGTTTAGTCTTGGGTGTGTGTTAAGCTGTCCTATATTGATTACAGATATGACCAAAATACTCCTCCTAAGACTTAGGTAATTCTCACCTCTTGAGTTAGCTTGAGGTAGAGTTAGGCTTGATGCATTTCTAATGTTGTATCAAAGTGTTTTTAGTCTTGATATTTAGACACTTACAAATGTCTAGTGCTGCAAACTCCATGCTCAGGTTATTCAGTCTTGGGAGCGAGGGCTGTGTTATACTGCCCTACATTGGCTAGATATATGGGCAAAATACTCCTCCTAAGACTTAGGCAATTCTCTCTCTTTGAGCTAGCGTTTGGGAGTTTGATTTAGGCTCATACATTTCTAATAACAAGCATGCAAGATCATTTATTAGAAGTGTTGAATGTTCCTACATGATTGAAACTGTTCAAAGCATCTACACGTGGCAAGACTGTGTAATTGCTATTCTGGTATTTGTTTGTTGCTTCCTTTGTAGGCGTCATCCAACACCAACTAGAGAGATGCTTGAACCCTTGCTACGGACTGCTACTGCAGTTGGCTTGCACTTGGATGTCTCGTCATCAAAAGCGTTGGCTGATTCTCTTGACCATGCTGTGGTAAATATTTTATCTTGCGTTTATTATTATTTTTTCATCATTATTGTTTTTTAGTTGTTTTCCATCAACCATAATTATAAAAATGCGTTATGGATGATTATTAGCTGTAATGATGCAATGATTTTGGCTGCAGCATCTTTAATAGTTTACTTTTTATAGCTCACATAGCTAGCGTAAGCACTTATTTTTTTAGGGTCTTGTTTGGTCTCATGCTTCTCTCTCTTATATGAAATACTTTTTTCAGGGTGATGATCCATACTTCAATAAGTTAATCCGTATACTGGCAACTAGGTGCATGACTCAGGTAAATTGAATTTGAATGAGAACCTAGATTTAGAATTTACAAGAAAAAATAAATTGAGTTTTTGTTTTGTTTTATTTTTAGGCAGTTTATTTCTGCAGTGGGGATCTTAGCCCTCCAGAATATCATCATTATGGGCTTGCAGCTCCTTTATATACCCATTTCACATCACCTATAAGAAGATATGCAGGTAGGTATGCCATATTATAATAATATGTTTACTTGGTCAATTGTGCACAATATTGTGAGGTAAAACTTTCTTCCCCTGCAGATGTCATTGTGCACAGGCTACTTGCTGCTTCTTTAGGGATATCCAAGTTACCGCCTGTATTTCAAGACAGTCTCCAGCTCACTAGTATTGCAGACAGTATGAAATCTCCTTCATGATCCAATAGAACTTGATCATTTATGTTTGTCTTCAATTGTATCAATGCCTTTATGGAAGTTTTCTCTATGTTAGCTATATTCGTTAGGAATCAAATATTTTTTTGTTCATGGGTTTATTCCTTTGATGTGGCATATATGTTAATAATGCTTTTTACCCATATATGTTAGGAATCAAATAATTTTTTCTTCATGGGTCTTATTCTTTTGGTGTGACATCTATGTTAATAATGCTTTCTACCCAATATATGGTTCAGATTTAAATTATCGGCACAGGAATGCCCAGTATGCAGGGCGGGCATCTGTAGAGCTACATACTCTAATTTATTTCAGGAAGAGGTATGTGACATAACTTCTGCTCCCTGTTACTGTTATTTTTATCTACACTTAGCAGCCTATTCTAACGCATGTTGATCTTTGTTCACACAGGCCTACAGACACGGAGGGTAGAATAGTGAAAATAAGATCTAATGGATTTTTTGTGTTTGTTCCCAAGTAAAGCATCTTATTCTTACCTCGTCTCTTTCCTTTTTATTTTGCTTTGCTATATAACAGAAGGAAAGGTGAATACGTATAACAAAAAATAAGAGAAAAGAATGATCTGATTTAATCTGACCAGGAGATGGTTATTTCAGAAATGTTTAAGCAGCTATCTCTGTAAACTTTCAGTGAGTTTGTCACTTATAGTCTCTATGACCCTTTTACCCCTTACAGATATGGCATAGAAGGACCTGTATATTTGACAAAAGCAGAAAAAGGAAGTGGAGAATGGTATGTAGATGAGCAACAGCAGAAGATTAAAAAGATGGATGGTAGCCTTTCATACAGCGTTTTGCAGACAGTCCAAATTCACATGGAGGTTGTGGAGCCTCAGCCTAACCGGCCAAAACTTCAGCTTACCCTCATCTAGAGGTCTATGAGCATTGAACAACCGGCATGCGTCGAATATTACTCCTATGTAGATTGCCATTTGCATCTCAGCACTTTTCAATGAAGGTTTCTGGTATTGGAATTGACTGGCATGAAAAATTGTCGAATGAATGAAACATTGATGGAAGATTTTGATTGGAGAAGTTTTTGTAGATGGAACACAAGATTTTTGGTTGACAGGTAAGTTTTAGTTAGTCCTTTTACAACTATTTGCTTTTAAATTGTGAAGTAAGACGTGGAATTTTTATACATGTGATGCTGTAAGCAAGCGTGAACAGCTCAAGTAAAAAAAACGTTAGCTTAAATGTGCCAATATTGTATTTTGAAAGAATATCAGAACTGTTGCATTAAGAAATATGGAAGTATTCAAGAGGCGCCACCAAAGTTTAGTTTCTTAAAGAGAATTGCCCACTTTATTTTTTCTCACCAGCATAGGTTACCCAGTTTGGGTGTTATATTGTCAATTTATCATCAATTGAATCTCATGTTTGTCAGTGACACACCGCTTTTAGGTGTGCACGAATGATATTCATAGAGAATTATATGCAGGGATATGGTAGTGAAGCGTTTGAGGGAGCAGCTTCGGCATATTAGTGTATGCTGTATTTTATTTGAGAAATGCTAGTAATAATGCTCTGAGACACTCTTTTAAACACACTTTCTCATATTGGTTGAAATTTATTGGAAATTACAAACAAATATGACTCCCACGTCTTATTGAATGATTCTCTATTTGGTAGTTTCTAATAAACTTCAACCAACAATAGAGTGCATGTTAGGAGGAGTGTATTAGAGAGTGTTGTTGGCACTCATTTTATTTTATATACTAGGTTGAGCATTTTTCTCTTTGGGAAAACTGGAGAAATGTTGATTGCTGATTAGATAGAATCAATGTTTTGGAAATTGGAATTGGAATGAGCTGCAATTCTTGAGATATATGTAAAAATTATAGGGTGCTTGAAATAGGAATAACCTGCGCTACAGAAACGGCCATACTTGTTAAATTTGAAAATGTGAACTCAACACATACATACACGAGTCAAATTTCTAAATAGGCCGTCAAATTTTATTATGTTTTTCATTCCTGTCAAAATTTTGTTTTAGTAATTTTGTTATCTATATAAAAAACAGGGAAGCATGTCTTCATTTCGATTAGATTCATAATTTTTTTTTTTGTCTCAATCATAATTTGTTTAGGGTCTACATTAAATTGAAAGTAACAAGTCAATTTCAGTTGTCTAGAATTTTTTAGGTCGAACGCCAAATCCAAAGTCTAATATACAACTTTAAGATTTTGGAAATGGATTTGATGAATTTACACATTCATGAATGAGTCGTTGGATGAAGATGGGATGGCTTGTATTTTAAAAATGATTTTAAGTCTGATTTATCAAAATGATACACAAGACATTCGATTTTCATTCAACGATTATAACTAATCTACTATGAGAATGTGTATTTTTTTGAGTTATTGAATGAAGAACGAACGACTGGTATTTTAAGTTTCATTTATTAAAATAATATATAAGTCATTTGTTATTTTTTTTTTCAATGGTTTTAATTGACGGACCACGTGAATGCGTTTGAAGAGAACTTTGGTCACTTTTTTTGCAGCCTTTAACATCTGGTGTTCCAGAATATTTAGCTATTAAAGAGATATACTAAAAAAAAAACTAAAAAATTGCGTATCTCATTATTCGGAGGTTTCACGTTATGCGCATATAAGAGAGAGATATTATACGTAGTCTTACTCTTATATATACAAAGAGACTATTTTCGGATTAAAGAGATATAATATGTGTTAAAATTTGCATTTAGCTAACATGATAATAATTGACTTGTATCTGAGTTTTTAAGTACATCATATAGCTCCATCTAAAAGACTAATGTAATAGACTCTTCTATGATAAGACATACTAATGGGTGTATAGGAAATTTTTTACCAAGGATTGAAAGAGGACGCATTATGTTCTACGCAATCAAAGTAAATTTCCTGCTTAATGGAATAAAAGATATATACATATCAATTTAAAATGCCTATTAAGAGAACCTTCACCTCAATTTGCTCTAGTATCATGTTTAGGTGATGGATTGTACTTATGGAATTCATTCTCGAGTTCAGGAGCTCAGAACATGATAGCGAAATAATAAAAGTAATGGGGTGAGGACAAATAAACATATGCACAACAAATTAATTTTGGAGAGAAGCTTAAACCATGAAAAGCATGTGAAGCTGTGGTGGGTATGCAATTTAACTATTTGTTTTATTAATGAATCAGATGTTATTGTTTAGCGGTTGATCATAATAGTAGCAATAATTTAATATTGCATTGCCGTTGCGTTATACCTATTAATTACTTTTAATCTTTTTTTTTTTGCATGAAATTTTCTTTTACCATTTTTCTCCGCCAGGCAGAAAGCTATATCCAAACTATTAAATTCATATACATTAAGATTTATTCTTAGTACATCAAAATCAATTCATATATATCAGCATTTCACTATATAATAATTAATATGTTGATTTTTGATATGCGCCTAGCATATAGTGTTTCCAAGCTTAAATAAGTCACTAATTGCTTATAAATGAATGATAATTGCTTCCAATTGATAGAATTGTTGACGATTCCTCCTCAATCATGCTTTCACTTAGTTAATGTGTTTAATAGTTGAAAAATGCCAAAAGAAGTGAAGAGGAAGAGAAAGCAATTCAAGCAAGCATATTGGTGCCATCCGCGCCATCATTGGCGCCAATCTCGCGCAAGCAGGTGATTCAGGGCTTCCTTCTCTGCCATTTCACGCGAATGGTGTGAATATGGCGCTATCCGCACCAGAGATACCTTTTTCTGTAAAACTCTCTGACTTTCGGCGCTACCAGCTTGATTATTGGCGCTATCTGCACCAGCAAAAGGAAATCAAAGGCAAAATCTCACTGTGATCTGGCGCGATCGACGCGAGATTCATCACGATCCGCGCCAGACTGAAAGAACAACAATGCGAGTGGCGTGGCCGTGGCGCGATCAGCGCGGGACGCAGAATATGCAGTTACTGTTCAATCTGCTAAGGGTAATTTGGGAGATTCACTCTCCAAGTATAAATAGCAGAACCCACTTCTGAGGAAAGGACTTTTGCACAAAAATACAAAGATTGAAGGGTTTTAGAAGAGCTTGGAGGTGCTTAGCTAGGGCTTGGAGTTGTGAAGAACAAGTGAGAGCTTCTCCTTCTTCTTCCTCTTCTCCTTGTTTGTTCTTTAGCTAGACATGCTTCTTTTTGTGTTACCAAAGCCAATCATGAATAGGTTTGGCTAGTCCATATTAGTAGTTAGGGCCATACACTTGATATAACTCCCTTTGGATTGGATGCTATTATTCATTTATATCAAGTTATTTTACTTTGCTTTGAATGGATTATATCTCCTTATTAGACTTGATCATTCTGATAATGTGTTGAGAGATAGAGTTCACAATAGGAATATTGAGGTTTTAGACTCTGACTTGGGTAAAGTAACTTTCTTTACATTATCTAAGAATAGAAATGTATGTTTGCAAATGAATTGATGTGTCAAACTTAATGCTTAACCTTAGGAAGGCTACTAAGGAATTAGGGCTTTTAAGTGGGTTAAAAAGTTAATGTTACTAAGGAATTGAGACTTGACTAATATTATGTATGAAGATGTATAGGCTGAGTAACTTGAATAATTGAAGGTAGTAAACAATCCAAATACATTAGTGGGAATCATCGAGTGCGTGTGCCCTGACTACTCTTTCTCTTATATTATCATAAACTTAACTTCGTTGTGTATAATCATTTGTTACTTGTTAATTCTTGTCTTTAATCTTACTCATTTCATCATACAAACCACACTTTTACCAAACATTTGTTTATCCAACTTTTAGATACAAGTTATAATACAATTGGTGCATCAATCCTCGAGGAAACGATATCTTATTTATTATTTTATTACTTGAAACGAACGGTATACTTGCCGAAATCGGAACAATTTTCCAATATTTTTAAATCAATTCATCTTCTAATCAATACTTACAAAATGATTATAATTTTTTTACAAAGAATCAGAGAAATGTTATTGCCGTTCAGAATAACAACGGCTAAAGGAAAATAAAAAAAAAAGTTATATTCAGATAATCGATATGAAAAAGACAACATCATCGAAATAAACTAGTGCAGAAATTCGGGTAACCGATGAAGAGAGATAGTAGTATCATCCAGATAAACCATTGCGGAAACTCTGGTAACTGATGCATAGAAAACATCGTTGAAATGAATGGATGTATAAATGAATCATGGAACGTTTCATGGTTCAACCAATTTCGCTCTTTGCTGTTGGAAATAAAATATATTCCACGTGCAATAGTAAGTCAATTTTCATATATTTACTCCTTTTTTAAGACGAATAAAACTCAGTTCAGCGATTCTTTCATTTTAAAAAATATTAGTTTTTGTCTATTGATTGAGAAGTCTTTAGTAAAAAACAGAAAAACTCTAATTTAACCATTACTTTCCTTAGTCTTTAGAAACTATCATATTCATATATTATTAGATGATTTAAAGTGAACATATTTTTTTTGTTCAGTCACATGTATCTCTCAATTCATTAACTTAAAAATTAATCTCGTTCGCATTATTATTATTTCTTATTTGTGACCGTTGATAAGCCGAAAGATTTTCACACATGACATCGCTAAATAAATCATTTACACAATGTGTGTGAGTGCAAGATTGCTAACCTCTCGGGTTAATTCAAGATGTTTTAGTTAAATTAATATATATTTAAAAAAAAAAACTTAAACTAACATCTTTAATATATATTGGTTAAACTTAATGTAAGTGAGCTCATAAAACCTTGATTATCTAATCGCTATGTGTGATGATACAATATGAGATCTTCTCTAGATATTTTGGTAAATGTAGTACGTGTAACCGTCGAATTCTATAAATGAAGACAGTAGTAGTTTCATCTTTCAACACATAGTCCAAGCATAGTTTTAGCAACCTTTGTATGATACCTTCCATTCTTCCACCGCTAGCTAGTTTCTTTCTCTCTCTACCTTTGCTCAACAATGGTGGCTGAAATTATTGATCTTTCAGACTCCCCTCCATCATCACCCAGGCCATCTCATAATAATGTAGCAAGAATTCTCAATTTTGATTCTGTTTCTAATGGAAAAATTCAATTTGAGAAAGTTATCCTATATCCTTAATGGCTTGCACAAATACCAACAAGCCACAAAGTACTCTATGGACAGCTTCAGGACATACCAATGAGCACTCTCAGATTGCTACTACATTCCAACCCAGCATGCAACAAAGGGTTGCTACAGTACTTGAACCAGTACCTGAATCAATCACATGCATGTTTCCTCATGGAGCTAGACTCAAGGAGCCCTGGACTCACAGAGAACATGAGATTGTTTCCTTCAAACTTCATTTATTTAGCATTCTCTCATTTTGCATTTCAATTTCCATTACTCTTCTATAATGATGAAGGTTTTAAATTGCGATTGTGATCATAGTTTTCGTTGGGATTCTTAAGATTTAGAAAACTGCTGATAGATGTGGCTGCAATTACGGTTATAAACACTTGAAAAACCTTAACATTATGGCCGAAATCACGGTCCTAGATCGTTTTTTAAAAACCTTAATTACTTTCAACTTTTTTGATAAAAAGAACACGAGTTTGTGTCCTTCAAACTTCATATATCTAGCATTCTCTCATTTTTCTTATACTATTGAATTGCATTTCAGTTCCCATTACACTTCTAGTCAATGTTTTAAATTATGGTCGTGATTATAGATTCTTCGTAGTTCTTGTGAAAAGCTGTAAACAAATATAACTTAGTTGCAAACACTCTAAAAACCTTAACATTACGGCCGAAATCATAGTCAAAAATGTTTTTTAAAACCTTAGTTTTAACTTTTTTATTAAAGAAATATTGAAGAAAGAAATTAAATTTTAATAAGTCATTAAGTGGTGCTTGTGTTACTATTTTTTCCTTAATTATTTATCATTACTTTCTTTCTTTTTTTCATTTTTGTATGACACTAATCTGTACTATATACTACATTTGGATTTTAGGCTATTTTTGATGGGGCTAATCAAGTATGGCAGAGGTCACTGGAGCAAAATTGCTAGACACTTTTTGTTGAATAAGACACCACAACAAGTGCAGAGCTATGGTGCTAGCTTCTTCAGGCATCTACCATCTACACACCTACATGGTTTTAGGAGAAGGAAGCCAACCTACTCAACATCTTGCGTCATGTCCAAAAACAACAATCTTATGGCCGCATATGTCTCCATGCCTATGATTGTTAATGAGCAACAACAACAAACTCACATGCTTTTCCCAGAGAATGCTCCTTTCCTTCTGGCCCCATCACATGGAGAAGCAAGTAGCAGCAACACCACCACCATGTATGGGTTCCAGATGCAAACAGGTGGTGCAAGAACGTCCATGAATGCTAGTGCTAATGAAGAAGTTGATTTGGAACTGCGTTTGGGTTGATGCCAGTGAGATTCAAATTTGTATACGGTGATGTATAAATTAATATAGTTAGCTAGCTATAGGTGTGATTAATTGTGTCACCATTATGTGCCTTTATTTCGTAACCTTTTTTTTTGGTCGGTTGTGTTGTCGTCGTTTATTTATAAATGTTATCAAAGTTATGTGTCTTCCTTTTCATAAAATTTGCCTTTTATGTAATAAAACTACTGATGCCAATGTTTCCTTTTTTTCCATATATTTTCTTCAGCAATCACGTCTTTTATTGCAAAAGGCCAACATGATATTCTCTTTCCTGTACGTACCTCTTTTGATTTAGTTTGGGTATATAATTTTACTGCTGTTGAACCTTTTTACTGCTGTTGAACCACTATATATATATACCTAGTGTTTTAGTATAAAAAGGAACGAGAATCCATTGTAGAATCCAAATTATTTAAAATAGTTAATGTTTAGTGTAGATCATAATATTATTTGAGAGAATGATTTTGTTTTTCATTTGTAGGAAATCAAACTTAAAAATAAGAGTTTATAATAATTCAAACAAATTTCTCAATCAACTAAGGTAGATTTCTTGTTGTTTGAAAGAGAAAATTTAGGGTCAAATAACTGATTGCAATGAGTGAAAATTGACTGTAGTTTATGAAAATTGATAATATATGTTTGTGACTAGCGGTTATAAATTGTTGGTAAATGAAAAACCTTGCCAATAACTAATGCACAAAATGTGTCGATTTCTAACTGACAGAAAAAGAATTGACACTGAATACAAGAAGTTGCTAGTAAATGCACGATTTCTAGCGTTTCATAATCACCACAAAATGTGCAAGATGCATTTTTCAAGTTACATTTGGCTGCATATCAGTGAGGAAATTAAAAAAATGCGGGTCTGGTACCTTTTTATTTCTCTTTCCACTTATTTCCACACAAACAAACCATCTCAATTTCTCATTTCTCACCTATTTCTTATTTTTCCGCCATTTACATTCAACCAAACAAAGTGTTAAATGACTCTTCCTTTTCTCAGCCACTCACTAACACAAATGCGTGTGGCTGTATGGAATAAAATACACTTTCCATGAGGCAATAATACTCTTTTTTTTGCTACGATGATAAAGCCTTGAGATAGATAAAAGTTTGTATGGTTGAAATTACTATAGTTCATTTGAACAACGAGGAAACTATAATTAATTCTCACTCTTGTATGCAACAATACACAGAAGCTGAATATCTAATGTGATAATTAGATGACTAAATAGAATCACTGGGTATAAAGACTATATGAGAAAATGAGTTTCCCCCCCACCATTTCATGCCATGACTCTTGAATGCTGCTCTTTATCTAGAGAACAGTCTTGTAAAGAAGTTCCCTGTGTTGGCCTTCTCTAGACATGCTACATGAACATATCTTCCAAACTTGTCCACTTGTCTTGCCTCTCCCTTAGTGTCCTTCTTGCACACCTTGCATGTTTTGTCAACCCAGCCCTCTTCAACATATGCCCCGTCCACTGCTCAAGGGAAAAATATTTTTTCAGTTTTGTTGCTAATTAAGACACTGATTCAACTAACCATATTGACCTAAGTGCATGATCAAAAAATGAAAAATGCCAATTGGTGATAGAATTGACAATTGAGTAACCAATGCATTTGTGTCAAATTAACACCAATTGGGTTAAGAAGGACATGAAATTCTCCTTCCATTATTACAGAGAAAAAAGAACATTTTGTATAGAATAATTTCATTAGCCAAAGAAGAAAATGAAGATTGAAGAATGTTGGCTACTTAAAAGGAGACTAATCAAGGAACAGACTAATGTCTCATTTGTTTAAAAGGTAAAAGTATGTATTACTATTATACAAGAATAACTATTTTGTACCTTCAACGTAAGATTTGAAAAAATCCGTGTATGTACCACCAATTTTCCTTCTAAGAGCTCCATACTGCATTAAAAAAAACAATAAATTAGTTAGAAGGATTATTAAGAAAATATTTACTAAATAAACAATATGAGTTGGAAGAATACAATATATATACCTGTTCCCTACTCATTCTTTCACCTGATTTTGTGACATCTCTAGCCTCTTCTATAAGCTGAGCATCCTCAGCGGATCTCACTTGAGAAAAATCAAGAGCTTCAGTAACACTGCTGAACAAAGATTGCTTTTTCTTCTCTTCTTGCTTCTCTTGTTTTGCTGAAACTCTGAATTTCATGCTTCTATTGACCCTTCTGTGATTGGTGGTGTCATGTATAAGTCTTGAGTTTGAAGTGAAACCGCTGTAAGAAGGGGTCAGTGGCAGAGTCCCAAGTCCCATTTTAGCTTTCTCTTGGTACTCAGCAGTAGTCAGCACCTTGCTTCTCAACCATGCTCCTAATGTTATATATGTGTGTGTATTCAAGTGTGCTTTTCTTAAGTTTTGGAGCCACAAAATTGTAGCCACACGTGGCTGTCAAATTTGTCCACAGCACTGTTGCCACTCACAAAACCTGGTGGTTAAAAGAGGACTATGCGGCACCTTTAGGGAACTCATAAAACGAGAGGATCTCTATTATCTACCACTTTGCGCCACGTAATCTTGTAATTCATGTTCATTATTATTGACTTAGATATCTTGCATAAAGACCACGTAGGATACAGGATGGAATACTAATATTTGCGTGGCACTTCTTTAATGAATTTTAGATAACTACTTTATATATCTCCATATCATCTAATTTATATGTAAAATTTTAATGTGTGCGCCCCATTTTACGTATATTTTATTATGTATGATTTAAGGCTTTCCTGCCACACACAAATAATGGAATATTTCAGTACATAACGGACGGTAAAAGGAGAAGGAAAAAAAATAGTGTATTTGATTTTCTGCTAATAAAATATTAATAATTAATATTCGTTTGATAAAAAACATAACACATATTTTTACATTCAATTGTTTTTTTTTTCAGATTATGCCAATTAACACTGGGCGGGTGTAATTTGATTTCTTTAGTTGCAAATTCAGTTATTAATGGATATTTTCTTATTCTCAAACATAATTATGGCCTATATATGTTTGGACACACGATTCCGTTTGTTCACCTCTATTCTTTCCCTTAATATTACGCCACGCGTAAATAGGATGTTTTTGGTGGAATTTCTATTTCATGGAGATGATCTTTGTTCATAGTTTTATAAATTAAAAAGTAAAAGAAATTACAAGTTTATAGCTGTTACTGTACCTCCTAGTCTGACAATTTGGAAAACATCTTAAGAGTAGCATCAAGGACAGGGAATGGTAACATACATCTATATAAGCCTTCTGTCATGCACTCAAGCATCCTAATTCTATATAAATTACCCTAAAAAAGGAAAAGAAAAAGAAGAAAAATGAAAACATTCTATATAAATTATGTTAAATTTTAAGGGTAGAGTCACTCCCCCAGTCTCATTCACAAAATCCTTTGGAAACTGCACACTGCTATGGCATTGAAGTCTATGTCTCTATATGAAAAAAACAACAAAAAAGAAAGTTAATTACAAGTTAGATATTCTACACAATATAAACCATGCCAACCTCCAAAAGAGAAACTGGGGGGACCTTAAGTGCCACATCAGGGCCTCTACAATTCCTTCTCAAGAAATTGTAGCCATAGTTAAGTGCCAATTTCTTTAGTACAGATGAGCCTTGCTTTGCTCTTACATGAGAATGTCCAAGAATGAAGGCAATCCCAGCTTCTTGTGCAGCATAAAGATCTTCCAACTCTTCCTGCATTTGCACTCCTGCCTCAGACCTTGCATCACTCTCAGGCTCGTCATCAATTGCAAACCTCACTCTCCTCTCAGTCATGACCGGTTCCATCTCAATAACATCAGTCACACTTTGTACAGTAGGGAAACCAACAGATACACTTGCTTGCTGCATACTATCCCCACCACTCTCATATCCTGGTTGGATAGTGAAACCAGCTGTTCCAATTACGGTTAATCTGTAACTTGATGATTCATTGGAGTTTGAGGCATCGTCGTCAATGCTCATGCTACTACTCCTACACCGGTACCAATCATATTGGATGAAATCAGCAAGCCTTGCTACTAGTTCAGACTCAAAGGAATCAATATCTTGATGAACATCACGATATCCATATCTGACTATGCACCGGTAGGACCGATGAGCAGGTGGTCCTACACGGCCTACTAGATACCTCTCAGCAGCGGGGACATGAGGGACAGGCACTGATTTCACACATACGAAAACAAGGATGCAGTGATATGCAGGAAGGTTGGTGACAAAGCGGGAGAAGTTTGCAGGGATGCCAGTGGTGAGGTCAGTGAACACTAGGCCTATTCCAGGGACTCTAGCAATTCCCAAGCTTGGACCCAAGGCTAGAAGCCAATCTAGTGAGACCTTGTTGTGAAGGTCATATTCATATTTTTTTATGGTTGCATAGTGCCAAAGGAACATTATAATCATGAGGAATAGGGCCAGCAGGATAGGTAACCAGGCACCCTCACAAAACTTTGTCAGTGAAGCTGAGAAATACAGCAGTTCAATAAAGCCAAAGAACAACAGGAAGCAAAGGGCTATAATAGGGGGTTTATTCCAACAAACTAAGATTACTAAGGAAGTAAGGCATGTTGTCACCAGCATCACGGTCATCACTGCTAACCCTGCACCAAATAAAGATTTATTTATTTGTCTTAACACCAACATATCTTCTATCTCCAATTCACCTAGCAGAGGCTTCATATTAAGAAAGTAAATGTAACGTTATGAGTCAACAATAAGTTGGGTAAACCAAAAGATCTAGCATAAAAAACAATGATAGTGCAAAGAACACTTCAAGCTTTAACAAAGGCAAAAACCATGATTCAGTTTATCATGCATAAATGTACAAGTTACCTGAAGCATTTCCCATGTGTTTTGTGTCCCTAAATCCAATGGTCACAGCAATGCAGAGGATCATAAGTAACCAATTAATTTCAGGGATGTAGACCTGACCATGTATCTTGTCAGATGTATGAACAACCTTAACTCTTGGGAAGCAACCCAGAGATTGGCTCTGGTTTATGATAGAAAATGTTCCACTGATGATTGCTTGGCTTCCCACGACAGAAGCTAGAATAGCTAAGATAAGCACTGGCCACCTCACACTTTCTGCAGCCAAAAAGTTGCATAATGTTTTCTATAATATGCTATTATAGAGGCAAGAAAATTCATTTACTTTCAGGAAACTAATAAAGGCACTAGATATGTTCATATATACTACCACCACATTGCCAGGAATTTTTTTCCAGCTAGTAAGTAAATGTCAAGTGAGCTGGGACAATGAATACCTGGAACTGAGACGTAGAAACTGATTTGGAGTTCGGAATCATGATGATGTGACAAATAAGCAGCTTGACCCATATATGCCAATATAAGCGCGGGATACACCAGAAAGGTGAATGCAATCTGCACATGACAAATTGTTAGAAGATCTTTCGTGTTTAAATGACCTTTCCCAGGCCCATTAGAGCTTGTCAATATTCCAGAAAAATATAGGAGAATAGAAAATGTAATTAACCAACCTGAATGGCCATATATGAGAAATGGCCAAGATCAGCAAACATAGCTTCTGAGCCTGCACACAAGGTCAACACAAGAAGTCATTCATACGGTGAACAACATTATGTTGAAGCAACCATAGATATCTTCAATGCTCCATGGAGACTGAAATATATTGGGGGCAAAATCTCTTGGTTATAGTGAAATTTGTTCATGTAGATAACACCATGCTGTTGAATATTTTTAGGGGAATAATAATGTAGTAACAGATAAAAATAAAAATTGACTCAAAGTAAATGTGCGCATAGAACATAATCTATATCCTAATTATATCGAAGTTTTGACTTGGAGCTTGCAGAAGAGACAACTACACAACATATGTGATTTTTTAGAAAAGCACAGGTTGGGATTTAACGAACATGTTATGTAGGAGTACAGTGAAAGAGATAAGATTTAACCATATATATGAATTTTCTATGTTTACCTGTTATGCACAGCAATATTCCACCCAAAGACATCCATCCACTTATTCTTGTCTTCTTCAAGAACTTGAACATATAATATGGTGAAAGAGCTTTATATACATGTGGATTCCATTTGAATATATTATATAAACCAAGTGTGCTGATGCACAACAGCCATGCCAACACAATTGGAGCAAAAAGGAATCCCACCCTATGTGTACCATAGTGTTGCAGTGCAAACAAACACACCAGTATGAAGCAAGTGATGGGAATCACAGCATCTGCAAACACAGATCAATTGGTTCAAAAAATAAAACAAGGAACAAAGCCAGCAAACTAATCGTTTCAACTAATATGATAAGCTATGAATGAACTCTTTCATCATTGAATTCTAAAATGATACATATTACTTTTAATTTTTTCTCAGTGATCTTCATGTGACTATCAAACAAATTATTTTTCCATTTAATAGGAATTGAAAGATCGAGAATGCCATAAGTCAAACTTACACTGGTGGTGTTTCTTGGACATAGATACCTCAAGACCAGATACTGCCGAGAAAACTACACAAATGGATGGCTAGTCAACAAATTGATGAGATATTATTTGGAAGAAAAAAAACACAGTTAAGATTAATCCAGTGGAATCTTACCAGAAATAGCTGGGGTAAGTAGTCCATCCCCTATTACCATACAAGTGCCAAGAAGAACCACAATTAGGAGAGCTGTATGCAAGACCTTATATTTCTCAAGCACCATCTTCACTTTAGAAGTATCTTTCTCCGGAGCCTCCTCCATCTTATATGTAGAAAGCGCTTCATCCGCATGTTGTCGATTTGGAAGGAGACTAACTTTAGCATGCCTACAAATCAAGGAATATAGGGCAAAAGTACCTCCTGCAGAACCACACAAGAAAAAACCATCAACAAGAGCAGAAGCAGCATATTAGCTTCCTTCATTTTACTCATTCAAATGCTTACCCTCTCCATTATCATCAGCTCGAAGAACCACAAAAACGTACTTGAAGAGTGGAACCAGTGTCAGAGTCCAGAAGACAAAAGAAAGGGCACCAAAAATCTCTTCATTGGTCTCTGAATGTTCAATATCTTCAGCAAATGTGCTGGTGTAAACATACAATGGAGAAATGCTCAAGTCCCCATATACCACACCAAGGCTTTGGTAGGCCAAGAGCAGAATTGTCTTCCAAGAGTCCTGAAATGCAATTTAGCATCTTACACTTTAACCATTCATTCTAAAGTCTAAACTAAAATTTTACCAACCCCTCATCAACCAATGAAGAAACCACATCTAGGTACCACCATACATACATATATATATATATATATATATATATATATATATATATATCAAAGTTTTCTTTTTGCAAGGGTTTTCCAAGTTAATGCACTAACCTTTGAGGTGTCCCAATACTTGCTGGATTCAAGATCCATTAGCCTCACTCACTTGTGAATGTTCTCCACTCGGAGAGTATCAGCTTAAGCACACTTGTAGCTGCAGATCTGCACTGAGGAACAGCACCGACTTTGTTACACAAACCAAAGGAACATACACACTGTAACAACACAAGAATAAAGGAATCTCAGACCAGCAATTACAGCCACCCATCTTGTGTGCCAACTATCAGAGGTGATTAGAAGAAGGAAGACATTCACTCACTTTTGGATAAACACTCACATGACATCCATATCTCTTGAAAAGAAGACACAATTTTTTATTTCCTCAAAAACTAAGGACTCAAAAAAGCAGTATTCCTAAGGTGGTACTTTTTTCATTAAATCACAATTTCATTTCATATAATATATTAAAAGGTAAGAGATTAAAAAAATAGCATTAAGGAGAAAGAATTAACAAGTTGTGTTAATCAGACACACTAGAGCAAGAACCACCCAGGCAAAGAAAGAAGCAAGTGCATCTCATCCATCCTATAAATAATCATTCAAAGAACCGGTTGTATAACAAATGATCACATGCCACCTTATTTGATCATAATTTGGCTTCTTGCTTCTTCATTTAATTTTACCTTCCAGACATTTATTTTTATTTGGTCTAGACCATAGAGAGGTGTAAGTAAGGTAATAAAAACAAAGGCTTCACTGTTTGTTGGTAGGTCCAACACGAATGATTAAACCTTAGAGGGAAAGGAAGCACCTTAGGAAATTAAATGTGTATTAGAACTTATAAGAGAGAGTTGGGACAATGATGGGGATGAAGACAAAAAGAAGCTAATTTAACGTTACATTTGTATTAAGTTAAATTTGATATTATGTATAATTTTTATTGTGTTAAAATTAATATATCTCATATTCTAATGTGAATATTAATTTGAGGTAAATTATTTTTTTTCCTAATTTAATATATTTATATTATGTTATTGTATTTTTGTTGTATTAAATTTAATATATTGTAGTGATTTTTTTATTATATATTATAATTACATAATAGTAGAACTATTTAATAAAATTAATTATTAAATTACAATGTGAACTTGGATATTTGAAATAGGAACGAGTATATTTTTATGCTTCTATTATTTATAATAAAAATTATAAATAAATAATATAGTTATACGTATTTTTTTTAACTCAATAAATTTTATCACAAATATCCCGTATCACTTTCTAAAAATTGTTTCTCTATTGTTAATTTTTTTCTTTATTTCATTATTTAATTCTTGGTACTT
>PYAF01000745.1:269777-282923 GCA_007407185.1 Glycine tomentella | reverse complement strand
TAATATACATATTTTTATAATACATTTATAGAGGTGAGAGAAGAGAAGATTTAAAACATTAATGCAGATGAAAGGAAAGAAAATTTTTAAATTGAATGCCCGTCTGAAAGAAAAAAGGAGAGAGAAATGATTTATTTCAATTAAATAAATTATTATAATATCCTTAAATTAAACTTCTTATTGCAAAGGAATTTGTTGTTTTTTATATCCATAATATATGATGTTAGTTGTTAATGTACTCATATTATAAAAAGAGTGTGTGCATTAGCAATTTTCTTTATATATATTTAATGAAAGAATATTAGTACATGTAAAATTTGAAAAATATGAATTTCATTTTCATAAAACATATTTTTTAATTTGCAGTGGTAATTCCGTTTCCGTTAGATAGTTATTTGAGGTGATTAACAAATTTAATAATTTTTTCTTTACCTTTTCAAGCACACATAAAAGACACTAGAACCCACTAGTGTTTCATCTATCACCCTAATCTCATTAGAAGGTGTGAAAAAATCATGCAGAAAGTGTCAGAAAATTATAAATTTTGGAAATTTTTAGCTGCCAATTTTTTTTGTTCATATTGGGAGATTTTAACCATCATAAATTATATTTTTTTAATTAATTTGTAATGAAATTACACTTATAAATCTGTTAACCACATTAGATAATTACTGCTGATGACCAGTAAAAATATATTTCATTTTTATAGAAACTAAATTAATACAAATTTTTTTATGAAAATGAAATTAATATTTTTTAAATTTCATGACTCCAAACGTATTTTATTCTGTATTTAATATAACAAATATTTTTATTTTGACTTCTTTAACTTATATCCATAAAAATGCACATTGAAAAACGAATACTCTTCAATCTCTGCCCTTTTTTGACTTTGGGTTACCAGGCAGCCAAATGCGACAAGTTAACTGATGAGTATCAAACATTTTGGCTTTTCATAAACAACCACTAACCCTGACGTATATGCTTAATTCTTCGGTCATGCTAATTTCATTACAATATTATTTAACACTAATGCATTCTAATTCAAATTAACATACCGAAAGGTGAAGATGGTCAAGTCCTTTCAGAAAAATTACAGGGCTAATCAACCTTAAAGAAAAAAACTAAGGGCACGAGGAAGCCTGTGAGCCAGAATTACATGTTCATATTCGTTTCGATCTTTCCTGAATCTTTTACTAAGCTTGAAAGTTCATATAAAGTAGCATCATTGCTTGCGATTGAATTGCCAACGATGCTTAATTTGGGACAGCAACTATGATGACAATGATAAAGTGAATATCTTGATCTCATCACTTGCGCAAGATATATATACTCATTTTGGTGGATTGTGATAACATACATAATATAATTGTAATAGCTAGGAGTAATATATTTTGGCCATGAAAATTCCTTATTAATTGTTTTGACAAATGTTCATGAAAATTTTATCTGTCATGGCATATTCTTTAAAATTAACAATTTAATAAACTATGGAAATTAAAAATTAATATATTTTGTATTTAATAATTAACTTATATATAATAATAAAATTAATTATATAATATAAATTGAGATAGATTTAAAAAATAAAACTTATTATCCAATTCTTTAATGATCGGATCTTAATTAAATTAGATCAAATTTAACTCAAATACTTACAAAATCTAATTGAATATAATTAGATCAGATTAATCACAAATAAACTCGAATCATTAAATATTATATATACAAGAATAAATCTAATTATATGATATAAATTCAACACCTGCGGCCGGTAGAAGCATTTTGTGAATCCCTCCGCGTCCACCGACACGTAAATGAATAAAATAATATACTTTTATTTCTTTGAAAAACTGTGAAAGTATATATTGCATTACATGGTGGATCGTGGACGCCTATATTTGTAATTTGCTTCAGTCATGTCCAATCAAAGGAATGGGTTGAATTCCACAACTCTTTTCACACATTCCTTTTACAATCAAGCTCGGTGTGGGTTAATCCATTTTATATTTATATTATAATTGAGATTTTCTATTTATTTTTCTTAAATTTATCAATATATATTATACAATATTATATTCTATTATCTGTTTTAACAAAATAAAAAATTTAAATTAATAATAAAAATACTATGGAAGTTATTGTAATTTTCTCCAATTTTTGTATTATTTTTTCTTGTCGTTTTGGCCTTATTTTCTTACTCATTTGTATAATTTTTTTTTCTGTTCATCTCAATAGTTTTCATTCTTTCTCATTTATTTACATATATTTTATTTCTACGCATTTAAATGAGTGTTTTTTCATTTTTCTTCTTCTTATTTACATACTCTTCTCACTCATTTTAATATTTTTTTCTTTTTTATTTGAATATTTCTTTCTTTTTCATTTTCTTTTTTTGTGTGTGTGATTCACTTCGAATGAATTGTTTCACTAATTTTTCACCTTTTTATAATTCTTTTTACTTATTCTTCTCACTCATGTGTGTCTGAGTGAGATCATTTTTACATACAATTTATATTTGGTAATAATTTTTGTATTTTTATGTAGGTTATTGGATTGAGATGGTATATATTCAATTAATGTTACTGATATAAAAATTACTTATATTTTATATTAAGAATTCTTAATTTATAATGTAAAATAATTATGATTATGCTAATTTAATATAAGATTGACATCCAAATCCAAATTTGCTGTCTAAACTTGAAGAGCAAGAAAAAGGTAGGAGGCATGACATCAACGCGGTTGTGGAATGTGGATGAATAGAATTGCATAATACTTAATATGGCCCATACTCACCCTCCTACATTTCTACATAAATACCGCTAGCAAGTGCTAGTGACCAAAATTCTTAGTCCATAGTCCATGTTTAGTAAAAGCTTATGTTTACTTTGAAATGTACACCGTATCAAAGGCACAAGTTTCCTCTCACTACAATGCTTCCATCGCCCATTATATTACAAAACTCATTTTCTAGATTCTACCGTCACAAGTTGTCAACCTAAATGTTATCAAAGTCTATGTATGGATCACTATCACTAAAACTTTACTAGGCCATATACTGATTTTGTTTTTTGTTAATATTAGCTTCATGTTCCATTCAAAATGTCGTACTATCATCGTTATTTTCACATCGCATGTTGAGTTCTCATTTTAATTAGTAATTTATTATGAACACCAAAGCGATAGGTTTTTTTAGAACATGTTTGAATAAATTTCTCGATACGCTAAAGTTATGTTATAAATAAGTTTACGAATAATTTGATTTAATTTTTATTCTTATTTTATTCTCTTATAAATGCTTATAAAAAAATTTCTCCCAACAAACACTTAGTACTTTTCTTTTCTTTTTACAATAAAAAAATGGAAGTGATAATTTTGGTGAGAAAAAAGTAACGAATTAAAAGAATTATTGTATTTAGATATTTTATTTATATGATGGTATATATGCTATACATAATACATAGATATTTAATATAACACATGGATATTTATTTATATGATGGTATTTCTTATAAGTGCTATTATTTAATTTAATTAGAAAACTTGATGAATAATAACACATAGACATATATTTATTTAAAATTTTGTAATATGCATTTAATGAAAGTAATTTATTATTAAAAAATATTTGCACGTTATCATTTGAACATCAACTTAGAAGATCTGGTTCGGGGGCTTTAACCCCATTCCATTCCACGAAAAAAGATATAAATAACTTTCTCTAAATTTAATTTTGAACATTAACCTTATCTGTGATGTAAAAAAGAAAACATAGCATGACTACATGCATTCCATGATTTGGTGGCCCGAGAATTCTGAGTCCCTATTTCAGTTTCTTCTGATGAGATTACGGAACCATTCAAGGGACTTGGTTTGGTTTTGAGGTCATGTGTTTGACTATTATTATTTTAATTTTTTAAAATTATATTTAATTTGATTTCTTCATTTATATTAGATAAAGAGAGAAATTTAAAATAATCTAACCAGATACTACCTTAGTAAAAATGTCAGAATATTTTATTTATTTTGAATTTAATTTATATACAGTGTTAATATAAGTATTCTGACATCCAATATAATTTGATCATTTTATCACATCATTCTCTTTATTGATTATTATGATGATTAAATATGTGTATTCACAATGACAATATATATAAGTTATAGTCATTTTTTGCTTCTAAATCTTTGTCACCGTCTAAACATGGCAATAAACCAATCACTCAGAATGCTAATTAATTAATTTGGACTTTCACACCTAACGCAACCTTTCCAAAGTTGACAAATTAAGTAATTATCCAATCCTAGAGCGACCAAATGATATGTCTATATTTTCTCGGGTCAAAGACTTAACAAAATGATGCACATTCCATGTGGAATTTGAAAATACCATTAAGTGTTTACAAAGTAAATTCCACATTTCCACGCAAGATATAATGTTTAATTTTTAATTCTCAGATAATAGATAAAAAAAATTAAATTAACTATCAACTATATAGAAGTAATATAAGTCTTTAGAATATCAAATGTTATATACACTTAAAATTAGTGCTTATTTATTCTTGTGGTGGTAGGGAATTGGTAGATACTTTGGGCTGTGCAAGTAACTATGGTGACAATATTTGTCACTTGTTTTTAATTATTTAAGGATTATTAAATAATTTTTAAAAGTAATATTAAATGTTTATATGCCTAACAAAAACTGAGAGAAAAAACGGAAGTAAAACGTGTATACTGAACTGTAGTGCAGAAGAGTAGAAGATTTTATTTCGTTCCGTTTTAGAGAACGCGGACTCGTGGACTTTTGGTTGGAATTGACCATCGGGACTTGGAAGCAAAGGGGAAATTGTACTAAGTAGGTGTTCAACAACACCTACTTTTGGATCAATTGCATGACCCGACCAACCCAACCCTAATTTTCATAGTCAAAACTCTGACTTCTATATTTCACAAACACACACAGGCATAAAACAACGTTCACTTTTGCTCTTGCCATTTATTTGTTTATTTTTATTCAAAACTACTGTGGTTTTAGTTTCAGTACCATTTGGCATACCCCCACCAAAAAAATCTATTATCTTAAAAATTACATTAAAGATTATTTTTGATAGGTTGACAGTTTATTATGTGTTTACAATTATTTTTTAATAACAAATATTTGTCAATGGTAAATTTTTTTATTCATAGTGACTTATTTCATAAAATTAGCTTTTTTTTAAAAGAAAATATATACATTACCTTAAAAGATTACAAGACAAAAAGGTTGTTTTTTTTTTTCATACAAGTATTAGTAGTATTATTTTCTCTCTTTTCTTTCTTTGCTATTTAGATAAAAAAGACTTTTTCCACCCTTTTTAAAATTAAACCAAACAAGAAAATGCTTTCCTTTCTTTTACCTCCTCCTTTCCTTTTTCTTCCATTAAAATTCCTCTTTGTCATCCCTTTCTTTAAACAAACATAGTGTCGATTAACACTCAAATTCATATAAGGGTACATTACGTCATATATTTAAAATAGATAATGATGCAAGAATGTACTGTACTGTATTTAGCCTTGATTGGAAAAAAAAAAAAAAAAAAAAACCTGCCTCATTTAATCTCCATTACCACTTTACGCGGATAGATGAATGCATAACTGGATAAGTAAAAGTTGTTCAGATTTTTTTACTCAATATGTTTTTGAAGAGTAGTTGACATTTGGACTACCTTAATTGAATAGGCAATGAAGAAGTCATAGGAGCATATTAATTAGTCCCTGAGAATCACGGGCAAGAAAAGAAATCACGCCAAGTGTTAAATAACTAAAAAGTTTACAAAAACACACACAAGTGTACAACACAACACCACCAACTACTATGATGTGTATGATTCATTTACGGTTAAAATTATTGTAATGTGCATTTTTAATATAATCTAACGGATATAAATAAAATAAAAATAAGTATCCTGATTTTTTTAACAAAAATATTTTTTGTCTCAAATATAATTTTTCGCTTGATTTCTAAACATCCATTTACTATTTGTGTGTTCTGATTTTTTGACCCTTTCAACTCCCATTTATATATACCAATTAAGCGAGTGACATCTCAAGGATACTTCCCACACAGGTTCTCCCACCTTCCCTTTTCTCTCTCATATGGTATATATATACACCAAACCCATCTCACACCTCATTCAATTCCATCCCATAAATCAACAAAGCATTAATTAGCATCCTAAAAACCTTCCCTACTTCTCTCTCTTCATAAACCCATCTCAGTATTCTCAGCTTACTTTCCTCACTAGTAATTAATGGCAAACCACCGCCATCGCCACCACCTTGCAGCGATGCTGCTGCTAGTGTTTCTTCTTCTGACATCGTCAACATCAACATCTGCTAGGCCCTTGAACCTCGCGCTTCCCAGCGACAGGGTGGCGGTGCCGGAGGCGGAGGAGGAAGCCACATCCGGACACGTGCCAGGATGTGGCCACATGAGGGTTGCCGGAAAGCTTCCATTGCCGGGAACGAGGTTCGCCGGAGGGAAATACGGACCAATGATCCTGAACATGCTTCCGAAGGGACCGGTTCCACCATCTGGACCAAGCAAAGGAACCAACAATCTCAACAACTAGTTTTATCGAATACTTTTTTATCGAGATGGAACTCTGTTCGTATGATCGAATTATCATACGGACTGGGGATTCCAGTACAGCCTCAACAACTAGTGGACACATCACATGTAGGTCAAATGCAGCTGCAACACATTCATACCAATTGTCATCACTCATCGATCGCCATCTCGTTCAGTCGTTGCTGATTTCAATTTCTTTTTTTAATTCCAGAGTTTCATCTTTATTATTTTGTTTCTTAAATTTGTAAATATTTTTTATTTATGCAGGATTATACTTTTTATTTTTTCAAAGGATGATGCTCTTTCATACTGTATTCAGGTTTTGCTGCAGTGCATGCAGTGTTATGAAATTTAGAAATCAGAAATAAAAAAGATCGTAAAGTCCATTAATTTGTTTGGAGTAAACTTCTTCATCTTTTTATTTATTTATTTATTATTATTATGCATATTATTTGATATTTGATATTATGATATTTGATCAATGTGGCTGTATGTGTGAATTTGTGATTCATGAATGTCAGAGAAGTATATGTTGTTGTGTCCAATTCATCGTGAGCTGTTGAAACGGTCATCTCAAACAAGTCATCCTATATTAATGAAGTGTAATTAATTTGATTCACTTCAAAACACGTTATAGTTATTAAATATATATTAATATTTCTTTATACAGTAGTAATCAAATTATTTATATATTGACATATAAACTAGATAAAATGTTGGGTTTAAGCTATAAATTTTAAACATAGCTTAATTTTGCATCTTTTTAGCTCAATTTGGGCTTAACCCACAAAAAATTCATACAAAATAGGGGTTTCACTTGGCTTATGCCTCATTTTATAACCTCAAATTAAATTTGAGTTTTTTTTTTTATTGCTGCTCACGACCAACATGAGTCCCATGACTGGTACGACACAAATCCACTTGATGAAATATAGAGCTTGCACTTTAAACTTTGAGCATGAATTAAATTTCAATCTTTTTAGCTTGATTTAATCACAACCCTACATGAGCTTAGCCACAAAAGGTTAGTACAAATTGGACTTAAGCCTTATTTTAGAATTGAATCTAGGTTTTTAAAACTAACATATTATAACAAGCAACCTGCATTGAGCATATGACTAATCCAATTTGAATTCACTTAGTAACATATAGTGCTTAAACTTAACTTTTGAGCACAAATTAAATTTGGATCATTTGACTTGATTTGATCATGGTCCAATCTAACCTTAACTTGTAAAAAATTTTATTTATGTTCTATTATGCTCTCACTTCATATCATCATAATTCCACTTTAATAGCCTCAAATGCGAATTTTTGACAGAAAAAATATAAAATTGACAACAATTTTTAAAATTTAGAACGAAAAATTTGGAAATACAAAGTAAAACTTGATTTCAATTTTTAAAAACCTAAAAACTAAAAATTTGAATCACTCTCTTTAATTTTGGGTGAATCCAAAGTAATTTTTTTGTCAAAGGTTAGAAACTAATTCTTCGAATTACAAATATAATATTTGTTTAAAGAATTTACCTTTCCCAATCATATATAGATTCTCTCCCGTACTTTAAATTTTCAATAGGATAGAAATCACTCAAAGAGATTAAATATTAAAAATTAATAGTCTTTAACTACTTTATGTGCATCTCTCTCTCCTACTGAAAATTTTCTATACTAGATACGATACATACTCTTTGTAACCAGTGGTCTATTATAATTTATATGTACAAACTTGAGGATTGAACCACTAAAACTAATCACATATTTAAATGACATAATTAATTGTCAATTGTATATTTTTTTGGTGTTTTTTTTAATGCAAAACAAATTTATTTAAAAAATTGGTATTTTTTTTTATTACGGAGGGCTAATGCCTCAAAATAAATTATTTGTCAATCATATTTCACTATGTCATGTGCAAAAAGTAAGATTAATATGGTCTTGCAAAGGTTTTTTTATTAACCTTTTTTTCGTTTTAGTTACGATGTTAAGCCTTTATTAGACCAACATATTAAGTTGATTAGGTTTTCGTTTTTCCTTTTACTTGTACGTAAATGTTAAATTAATTAGTGTGAAAGCAAAAAATTAACTAATGGTATGTTTGTAAAAAAATTAACTTATAAGTTAGCTATTGAATGTTTTTAGTTGAGTTCGTATAAAACAAAAATAAGACCCTTCCATATGGTATTGTTATTAATCACGCAAGGTTTCTGGTAGTCGAATTAGAAAGAAGATAACTGCCCTTACCTAGTTTAGTTTGAGAGACTTAATGGTGAAGATACGCTCCTGTTTTATGTGGATTTATAGGAAATTAAAGATGTATTAATTAATAACATAAATTATGGCCAAGCCAATCAAGCATAAATTAAAGGCGTTTGTATGAATAAATGAGTTAAGAAAATAGTGGAAAAATAATTTTTCTCCCTGACATAATCAATATAAGATGCCAAAATAGTCAGCAAAAAAATAAAATAATAAGAGGCCAAAATAAGGTTAGATTTTAGCCGTGGACTCAATTTAGACATACACAACTCCTCAAGCTTTGATCGATAAGGAGCAATAGGTTGATAGAGTAGGTGAGTGACAATACATTTATGATAAAATAATTTAAAAGTTTAAGTTCATGGGCCGGATTTTTTTAATTATCAATTATTTAAAATTCATCATTAGCATGGGTTTAAACTTTAAAGTCTATTTAAAAAAAAAGAATAAAATTTTAAATTATATATAATTTTATTTATTCGGAATTGTTTTTTTACATCTTTTTTTAAACACTTGTCTTTATATTTTCATTCATTTAGTTTTTATCACATAATATTAAGATGTTAATATTTATTTAACCATTCCAAAGATCCAACAAAAACAAAAGAAGTTTTCGAAAAAAATAACAAAAGAAAAAAAAATATAAACATGTTTCCAATAATCCAATAGAATCATCAGTCTTTCGACTTTCGTGTTTTATTTATTAAATATAACATTGACTTAGTTTAGTGTTTGTCTGACTTGGATGTTGTGCTTTAGTCTTGAAGACTGTCAAAAAGATATTCTCCACCTAAGAGTATAGATAATCTTTATGGAATTATTTAATTGTAAATTGTTACGTGACAAATTTATTATTTTCTTGATAATTTTTTTAAGATACTATGATATTTCAATTAAAATCGGAAAAACTGATAAAAAAATTACACTGATAAAAAAATTAAAATTGAAAAATAACAATTTAATGTCCTTAATATATATTTTTGTCAAAATTTTAATAAGAATATATTATTTATTGATTTTTAATCAACATTCTTATATTAACTCCGTGCCTTGTCAATTTACATTTTTTAAAAATAATTAGTTGTATATGTAGGTGCCATTTTTAATCAAATATAAAAGACAGCTAACTTAAGGGATGTAAATAACCAACATGATTGAAGAGTTATTTTATTTTTTAATAATAACTACAGTTAGTTGAGTGCCTGTGCTGTTATTAGAAATAAAATGAGATAAAGAACGTGAAAATTTCATTAGACTTGTAGTTATTATAAAAAAAAACAAATTAAAACCCCCAAATATACACATTGGCCTTGCAGATACAGATATATAGATGATACCATATATTGATATTATACCTGAGCCGCTTAATATTACTGAAGACATTCTTGTTTTACTCTAATAACGTAAAATGTAATATCTTTTTGTCTTTCTTATGAATCGAATGTGTTTGAAATTTAATTCAAGTCACTAAGCAGTTGGCTTATTTGCATGACTTTGAAGTGGAAGTTGGGAACTTGGAATGACATGACAAAGTCCAACATCTGTCTCCGTTTTGAAGAATAAATTTAAGATATCAATACTAGTCCACGCTATTAGTGTCATTCTTTCGTTTTCGTTTTGTAAACATTACGAATAAAGCTGTTCAAAGGTGTTTTTTTTAATGCATATATAAATAATATACTTATTAAATTATAACTTATAATTTTAATAACACTTTTATGAATGATATTTTTTCATATTATATGATAATAATGTTATTCATGTTTGAAAAATGCTTTGTTTTCTAACTATTTAGAATTTAGAAAATTAATGTTTTTTTAATTATCTAAATAACTGATCCATGTAATAACATTTATATTACATATTACTCAATCCAAAATATTGATATCTGCGTCTATTTTACGATGGCCACGCTCTTCGATTCCTTCGCAGTCGTGCGTCTCCTTTTGCCGCCTTCTCTCCCTTATCGTGGTGGTGTGGGGTGGTTGGGTGCAGGTGGGGTGCGGTGGTCATGGAGGTTTGAGGGAGAGGTGGATAGAGTTTTGTTGAGAGAGGAAGGGTAATAAAGGAATATTAGGAATTTTCGGAGTGCACCAACCAAAAAAGAGGTGCATTAAGTCATTTCACAATGACTATTGCTCTTGTGTTTGGGCTTAATCTTTCGGCCTAAAGCCTTTATGTTACATATGACCAAAAATATTAGTTGGGATAAACTTTATACACCAGCAGAAAGACTAATACACCCGTCCGCACAGTGCAGTTCCGAAAATACTCTCATTTTATTACAGGCTTTGTACATACGGATTCGCAAATCCATAAGATTCTTATGGATTCGTGAATCCGTAATTTTTTTTTTGAGTTATACGGATTGGGTAATCCGTATGGCCCATACGGATTACCCAATCCGTAAGTAAGTTTTTTTTTTTTTAAAAGTTAAAATATATTTTTCAAAATAATGGCGCATGCAGGTTTTGAACCTATGACCTTCACGTTATTAACGCAATGCTCCAACCAACTGAGCTAATACATCAGTTATGTTAAAAAACAACTAATGTTGATACATATAATACTAAATTTTTTAATGTATATTTAATACACATATAATTTTATATAATAAATTTTGTAACAATTAATTTTGATCTAATAATTAAAGTATTTTTTTACATATAAAAATCATAGTTTTAAATTAAAATCATAAGTTTAATAAAAATTTGCAGGTCTAATAAAAATTATATTTGTATTTACATGTTAAATTAAAAATCATATATGTATTTACAATTTATTAAACTTATGATTTTAATTTATTATATAAAATTATAGGTTTAATAAGTTGTAAATACATATATGATTTTTAATTTAACATGTAAATACAAATATAATTTTTATTAGACCTGTAAATTTTTATTAAACTTATGATTTTAATTTAAAACTATGATTTTTATATGTAAAAAAATACTTTAATTATTAAATCAAAATTAATTGTTACAAAATTTATTATATAAAATTATATGTGTATTAAATATACATTAAAAAATTTAGTATTATATGTATCAACATTAGTTGTTTTTTAACATAACTGATGTATTAGCTCAGTTGGTTGAAGCATTGCGTTAATAACATGAAGGTCATAGGTTCAAAACCTGCATGCGCCATTATTTTGAAAAATATATTTTAACTTTTAAAAAAAAAAAACTTACTTACGGATTGGGTAATCCGTATGGGCCATACGGATTACCCATCCGTATGGCCCATACGGATTACCCAATCCCTATAACTCAAAAAAAAATTACGGATTCACGAATCCGTAAGAATCTTACGGATTTACGAATCCGTATGTACAAAGCCTGTAATAAAGTGAGGGTATTTTCGGAACTGCACTGTGCGAACGGGTGTATTAGTCTTTCTGCTGGGTGTATAAAGTTTATCCCATATTAGTTACTGAAAAACTTCTGCTAAAAACTTGTTTAATCCGAGGTATGATGATTTATTGGGTCTCCATTGTACTGAGGTTTCGGACAAGAACAATTGCTCTCAAATGGCAAAAGAACCCAAATAATACAAATTAAATAAAAAATTACGCAAATGGGGCGATTTTGAAACTATTTACCAATCTGGGGCAGGGGAAACCGCCCAGAATTGGGCGGCACTGGAGCCGCCCAAAACCAGGCGGCTCCCAGGGGGTAGAACCGCCTGGTTTTGGGCGGCTCCAGTGCCGCCCAATTCTGGGCGGTTCCACTTTATTGACACGTGTCAGTCCTGCACAGATGGAGCGATGCATATATAAACTTCGGACGGTCATAACTTTTGACTGGAATATCCGATTGAGGCGAAACCGGTGGCCACGCGTTCGAAATTGAGAGGAGAAGGCGCTAGCAAGTTCCCGAAGGGGACTTGGTCGAAAAATTTTCCCAAAAAAGGCTTCTAAGTGCCTCAAAATTGTGATTTAATCTTTGAACATCCCAAAATTTTCTTGTTTTCTAATTTTTTAATTATTTAGTCAGTTAATTGCATGCTATTTTTTATTTTTTTCATTACTTCTATCAATTTCGAGTATTTCGACATATCGTACACCTCAATCGGACATTTCTATCAAAAGTTAGACCATTTGAAGGACATATCGTACGCCGTTGTAACTTTTTTCGATATTCTAAATTTTATATGGTTTTGTTTAATTTTTTTGGATTTTTTATATAATAACCCCATTTATTCCAAAGCACAATCATTCCTAACTTTTCCGCACTCATTCCACACTTTACCGAGACTCATCCCAAAGT
>PYAF01000745.1:246721-269677 GCA_007407185.1 Glycine tomentella | reverse complement strand
TACAAAATCCAAAAAATATTAAACAAAATCATATAAAAATTTAGAAATTATATTAAATAAAATAATATATTAAAAATTATATATACCAAAAATCCAGAATATATTAAATAAAATCATATAATATTAAAAAAATATACTAAATAAAACAATATTTAAAAAAGGTAAAAATAAAAATAAATAATATTAAATGATATTTTACATCAAAAATCAAAACACGCCAATTTTGATTTTTATTTCAGTCACTAATAATTTTTGCGACGGAATATTTTGGTCGCAAACAAAAAATTAAAAAAACCAAATTTTCCGTCGCTAAATCGGTCGCTAAACCGGTCGCTAACCGATTTAGCGACGGATTTAGAGACGGATTTAGTCCCACCCAAAATTGGGCGGGACTGCCCCCCTAGAGCCGCCCAGATTTAGGCGGGACCGGTCCTGCCCAATTTTGGGCGGTTTCCCCTGCCCCAGATTGGTAAATAGTTTCAAAACGGCCCCGTTTGCGTAATTTTTTATTTAATTTGTATTATTTGGGTTCTTTTGCCCTCTCAAATCCGTAATATATCCAAGATCCTAAAATGTGAGGAAGACGATATTTGAGAGTTGAGTTTTAAAAGAAAAAGAGGGAACATTTTTTTTTTCATTTTGAATAAATATTCTCCAATTTAATACTTTTTAAATAAGAATTTTTTTTATAAGTTAATATAAATTTAGTATCTGACCTATTACATTTAATTTTATAAATATCATATTATTCTTAATATTTTTTATAAAAAAAAAAAAAACATATCCTTAAGTGACTGGATTATGTGCATCAGGGAAAATCTCATTAAAAAGAAATGCATATCAAATGACCTTTTGTTAATCAGCGTTTAATCTTTAAACTGGTCGGGTTAATCCAATCTGTTAGAAATTTAAACCCATCATGTAGGTAATTTGGTAAATAAAGTAGCAAAGGAAAAACCAAAGAAAGAACGTGGGCAAAGAGTGAACATTATGTGAAAGAGTAAATGTCATAAGCCGCAGAAGAACAATGCAAAAATGAGTTGTGATCATGAAAGAGTCATGTTTACTTGTTAGGTAGAGAAAATGGAATTGTTAGCAGGGATATTGTAGGGAAAATAAATAAAGAGTTTAACAGACATGTTAGCTTTTATATTGTTAATGATCATAAATAATCTTTTATATATTTTTTAAGATACTTATTATAAAAATCCATAAATATATTAGATATAATAATAATAATTTCTAATTAAATAACAATATAAATAACTTTTACATTGTCATATACATTAATTATTTATAAATTAATATAAATTTAATTTAATTTTTATGAATTACTAGTATAAAAAACTATAATAAGAATATCATTTAAATAAATTGTTATGGAAAGTAACAAATTTATCATACAAGACAATTTATAATTAAATAATAATATAAAATTTATTTACATTAACGGTGCATGCATGTTCTATTAATAAATATAGAATATCTTCATAAAAAATATTTACATTATCAGAATATATTATTAAAAATAAAACTCTTGTTAATTAAATAATTGACATTGTGTATAATTATTTTTTCTTTTTTTCTTTTTTCTGTTTTTGCTTTCATGTATCTCAAAAATATCCTCTCAAAATGAAAGAGAAGAATAAACATAATTTTGTTAATCACAAAATCAAATGTAACTAATCTATCCGAACTCCTAAGAGATTTTTTTTTTCAAGTTACAAATCATAGTTTTTTTGTTTTGTTTTGTATATTTTCTTTTCACGGGACAAATCTCTCCAGAGATGGCGCTATATAACTAAAGCAACAGCCTAACAAAATAGAAAGGCTTGTCTAATTGGAATGTCCGTATTTTATTTTGTAAGAAAGTTGCAAGGGTGTCTTTGGCTGGAAAATTATATTATTAGAAAATAATTTTCTAATTAATATAGACTGTTAATTATTTAATCCTTTTTGGGTCCTATCGCACGAAGAGAAGTGTCAAGAGCCCAATATTATATCCAAACTTATTTGAGGACGGAAAAAGGATATATAACCAAACCTAATAAGTAAAAAATTAAATAAATAAAAATGATTTAAATTCAGATGGAAAAATCTAACAAAGCAATATGATCAAAATCATAGGAAAGTATAGGTTAGCTTTAACAAATTATTTCAGTTAATTTTTTTTTATTAATTGAAAATTTTGTTTAACTTTTTTTCGATAAATAATTTTTTAATAATTTTTAACGTCTTTTTAAGCACAATTTAAAATAACATTCTTGTAAATATTAATTCTTAAATTTTTAAATTTTTCTATTTTTTATTTTTAATATATTTATTCAATTTTCTAATTATGTTTTTAATAAAAATCATAATTTTAATACTTTTGAATTATTTCAACAATTAATTTTATAAACACTTATAATTTAAAAAATTAATTTAGACTTTTAAATAATAACTAACTTTCCAACTTTTCATTATTAACTTTTTTAATTAGATTTATCGAACATACTCATAAAGTAACCAAAATCACTGATACATTCTCACTGACTACATATAATGAATGTTAATCGGATTCAACATAAAAAAAAAAAAAAAAAAAAAAAAAAAAAAAAAAAAAAAAAAAAAAAAAAAAAAAAAAAAAACAAAAAAAAACCGTTTTTGGAGACATCCATTTCGTTATGCGAAAATAATTGCAGCACTGACACGTAATAAGATACAGAAAACTAAAGACTTGGAATATTACGTGATAGATTCTTATCCGCAAGCAAGTATTCCATTTTTATATTCAACATAGGCTTAATTCATTTGGTAGTTAATAGTTATCACCATTTTCTTCCATTCATATTCATTCACGATTAATTTGATGCTTAATTTCAACAATTGAATATAATAATTAAAAGAAAAAAAAACAATAAGTGATACTCCAACACTTGTTTGGACATCTCTCTCAGACACTGATGTTTTGGATTTGTCTCTAGGGACAGTGTTCGGTTCCTCCGATTGCACGAATTCGTGTACTTTCCAAATTCCATCACTTTGAAGAATAGTGTGATAAGTATTAGGCACAAGAAACTGCAACTCATGGCGAAGCAGAAAATTCGCAACTCTTTTTTGGTGCACTTGGTGATTCTCTTCTTCTGTGCTTCATTGGTTTCGGTTTCAGCAAGAGTTGCGCCTCTCTTGCAGAGCTATGGGAACCCCATTTTCAGATCAAATTTTCATTCTATTTACGACACTTCCAAGTACGGTGTTTTTCAACTGAGTAATGGGTTGGCTAAAACGCCTCAGATGGGGTTCGATTCTCGCTTTCTCTTGCTCTCTCGCTCTCTCTCTCTCTCTCTCTCTCTCTCTCTCTCTCTCTCTCTCTCTCTTTCTCTGACTCTTTTGCTTTTAGTTTAATTAATTTCTGGAGTTAAAGTTTATTTTTTGGATGATCTTAACGTTGATGTTTATTTTTTAATTTTTCTGTAGATGGAATAGCTGGAACTTCTTTGCATGCAATATCAATGAAACGGTCATTAAGGAAACGGGTATTGTTTTCTTGCTTTGATATATCATCATTCACTTCCATTTCCTCAATGAATTAGTAGATGCACCGTGCTCGGATTGTGATCAACTTATCATATCAGTCTCCTTGGTTTCATAATTAAACTTTTGATCCTCTCTCATCAATTTTTTATTTATTTTGCTTTGTGAAAAATAAACATATCTTAATTTTGATTTTATTTCAATTAATTACTTGTAAAATCACAACTTATATCTTTCGGCCACTGGACAATTAATGAATTTAAATATGTCCCGGAAAAGTGGAAAATGGTGTGTTTCAGTTGGTTGAACATGTGCAAGTGCGTGAGTTATTATAAATCCCCAGGTGTTTGTCTACGATTCCTATGGACAAAAGAAAACGGATATCTTTTTGGAGTGGTCGGAGCAAGGTCACCCCTCGGTCTTTGGCTCTGCCTGTACTTTAAATAACTCATTCTTTAAAATTTTGCTATCTGTTTTGGGGAAATAGGTTAACTACTTAACAGAGACAAAGATTTATTTGTTTTTCTTGTGAATTTTCAATTTTGCATTCCATTGGATAGCGAATTGTATTATGATTTTACATTTATAATCTCCAATCACATATTTTGTTTCACTGCAAGCATTATGGTTCATATTTTTACAATTAATAGCAGTCATTCAATCTTTTCCTATGGTGCTGATATGTATTTTATCCTTTCAGCTGATGCACTGGTATCAACGGGGTTGGCTGATTTAGGTTATGTGTATGTCAACATAGGTACTGTTCTAGTGTGTTCAAAATGAACATTCTAACAGTGTGTCATCTATTATTACTTATTTGTTATCACAATTGGGAATGTGCAGATGATTGCTGGTCTGCTGTTACAAGAAATCGCAAGGTCAGCTAAATTCTATGGCTTTCAATGTTACTGGATCAACTTTATGGTCATCATCTGTTATTGCATATACTTCTGGACTTTCAATTGGCATTTGTTATGTCTTGGCTAAAGTTACTGGTGTGTAAAGATTTAAAGTTATACATTCCTTGTACTGCCGCTTGCATTTTTGTTTAACCCAGCACCAAGCATGTATTCTATACATGAGTACACGCACTACCCATCTTCTTGTGCATAAATGGTTACGTAGCAAAGTTTAAAAGTCTGGTCTGAATATTCTTTTTGTAAATATATGTTGCTCCTTACTGTTTTGGGTGTGGAAGTGCAGGGTCAACTGGTTCCTGATCATAAGACATTTCCATCTGGAATCGCAGCTCTAGCAGATTATGTACATGGAAAGGGACTCAAGCTTGGCATATATTCTGATGCTGGGTAAGTGGGTAGTATGACGTTACAAAATCAGGCCAGATGTTTTAACAGTTGATTCTAAATAAATGTTACTCATGTTGATTGTGAGTCTGTGACTACCTGATCTTCTAATCTCCTGCTTAATATTTTGACACCTCTCACTATTATTAGGGTTTTTACATGTCAAGTCCGGCCAGGATCGATTTTCCATGAAACTGATGATGCAGATTTATTTGCCTCTTGGGTTAGATTCTATTATCTCTTTTGCATGATTTGCAGAACAGTATCAGATACCATTCATGTTTAGGGGAATTTGTGGAGGTCCAAAAAGCATAAGTACTCTTGATTCATTTATGTTTTATTATGTGTATTGCATGTGGGTAGCACATCTGATATAAATTGTCTAGCTCTACGGCCTCATATATATTTTTATGGAATTAATTTGTTATTTTACAAAACAAAACCAACCTTTGGATATGAATTTCTATTTAGTGCCATCATATACACCAAAAATTGGATGAGATAAGAGATTGTTCCATTTAATGGAATTCTTTTAAAGTTTTCGAGAAAATAAACTGAAAACAATGCTTTTCTAGATCAAATAGTTCTCAATCATCGATATGATTGAAAATTTGTTGTTGAGAATTGAGATGGTGTTCTCAGAACTTAGGAATAACCTATACTCTCATAGATATTATGTCTACTATGGTACAATTAGATTGTCAGAATTACTGAACAACTCCAGAATTTCTCAACTAATACAACAAATTTAGTCTCACTGCTTGATAAATTTAATTATAAATTTAGTTGGTACCATTTTTATTATGTTGAGGGACATTTTTCACATACTATAAAAGTAGACACATCTTGGTAACATTATGTTAGTAACATATCTTGAGGTACTTTTTGAAATCATTCCTTGTAAGTTGTAACTTAACATCTTAGGCACATTATTCATAAATTGAAATTGTTGCTACTACATTTTTCATTACTTATCAGTAATTTTTCTGCCACTCAATCCTTTTACCAGGGTGTAGATTATTTGAAGTATGACAATTGTTACAATCTGGGCATCCCTCCAAAAAAACGGTTTGTTCTCATATTTGTCTTTGTTTGCAATAGGCTTTATACCTAGTACAATAAATTAAGTCAATGTGGTTGCTTTTATTCCAGATATCCGCCTATGCGTGATGCTCTCAATGCGACTGGGCAGAAGATTTTCTATTCACTCTCTGAATGGTAATAAGAACATGTTTAGTTTTTTGTTATCTAAGCACTATTCCAATACCATTAGCTTGACAGAAATTCCTGCTGTACTTTTGATTTTGCAGGGGTGTTGATGACCCTGCTTTGTGGGCAGACAAGGTTGGTAACAGTTGGCGCACAACTGAAGATATCAATGATTCATGGGCAAGGTTAAAATTGTGAACTTTGACTTATAAGGTGGTGCTTTTAACATTCAATTAGGGTTACTCATGGCTCAATAACTTCAGATAATAGAATTCAACCTGCTAAAACAAAAGTTGTGGGGCAAGTCAGCACTTGGTTACTGCCTTGGAATTGTGCAGACACCAACTGATAGTTGGAATATATTTAACAGTGTAATGGTTACTATTTTTATGGCCTTGGCTTGGTCGTAATGAAATTATGTAGAAGGTTGTAGCAATGAGTAGGCATGTGAAAGACTGATAATTGGAATATATTTAACAGTGTAATGGTTACTATTTTTTATGGCCTTGGCTTGGTCGTAATGAAATTATGTAGAAGGTTGTAGCAATGAGTAGGCATGTGAAAGGGTAGGGATAAACGAGGGCAGAGGGTGGATTGTGTTTTTTTTTTTTTTTTTTTTATATATATTCCTAGCAGCCAGAACAGGAAAAATAATTAAGAATATTCATATGTTTGGGAACTTTCTTTCTCTGAAGAGTAAGAAGAAAAGTGGGTTCATTACTAGAAACTTAAATAGTCCTACCCAGTCAAATTTTATTTTCTTGTCACATAGCAGCTGGACTCAAGGAATTAAATGTACTCTAGCATACAGTTATTTGAGATTCTAGGATTCATGAAAGCTCTAAAAAGAATTTTGAAATAATGGAAAATGGAAGTAGTGTTGGAATGGTCTCATGACTATTTATTTGTCATAAAATAACATTATTGGATCATGATGATAGAGATGGCAATAGCAGAGTTAGGTGTTACATTTGTTTAGATGGAATCTGGGTTATCCTGGAGCATCCATCAATTTTATTTGAGGTTTGATCACTTTGAAATAATATAATACATTCCCTTGATTTTTTGTATATCTAATCTATTACCAGAAGATTACTCTGATAATTTGTTCTTAATGGCAAACCATAGGTGCTGCGCCAAAGTCTCATTGTCATTTCAATACAAATTTTTAACATATGATCAATTGGCATTCTTGTCCAAAATTATCTGTTTACTGGGTTGTCTATTCTTAAAAATGTTGCATTTCTTGTTTAGCATGACAACCATTGCTGATCTTAATGATAAGTGGGCTGCATATGCTGGGCCTGGAGGATGGAATGGTACACATGTTTTTCTTGAAATTTTATTGAAAATATATGGCAAACCAGATGCATTCCTACTTACCTCATATTACCGTTTATTGACAGACCCAGATATGTTGGAAGTCGGCAATGGTGGCATGACTTACCAGGAATACCGTGCTCACTTCAGCATCTGGGCTTTAGCAAAGGTGTTGCCCTTAGTTCTTAATTCATGTTTCTCAACCCCCTTCCGTCTCCCGCATACGCCAATGCTGGATTTGTAATCATCACTCAATATTTTTTTTTGAAAGGCCAATATTAGTTGTTAATTTGTTAGTTTTTTTGTTAGTGGGAGGGATTCAAACCCACGACCTTTTCCTTCCCTCATAATATCTTAACCACCAAGCCAACCTTATAACTCCATCTTCTCTTAATATTCATCTGTCATCACCTGTTTTTCTATATGTTGTTCTGATAGTAACTAGCAATTTGATATCTTAGGATAGCTGGCATTTGGTGGCAAAATTGATCTTCTGGTACAAAAAAAAGGGTCGTTTGAATTAGTTATCAGTTAGTTTGGTCATATTTCTTGTGAATAAAGTGCACAGACAAGCTTGCAAAGATCAAGACAAAAATGTTCTATTTGAAACTTTCTCATGTTCAAAATTGTGAAATTGTGTGTGCAGGCCCCTCTATTGGTTGGCTGTGATGTAAGAAATTTGACTGCTGAAACACTTGGGATTTTGAGCAATAAAGAAGTCATTGCCATCAATCAAGGTGGTACCTCTGCTTTCTACCTTTGTTATCAAGTTGATGCATAATGTCTGTGTGTGTGTGGTAGTGGTGTTTATGTTGTTACTTAGCACCTATTTTCATCAATCTCATTCAGTAAAGTTAAATAAGGATACTGATTCTTATGTATCTCTGCAGACTCACTAGGAGTCCAGGGAAGGAAAGTTCAAGCTTCTGGAACAGATGGTTGCAGACAGGTAATCTATTTTTTACCACCTCATAGTGCATTTATGAGAGAAAGCTTGGGCATTTTGTCTGTTTTACAGGTCCATTGTAGTTTATGGTGTAGATATGATTTGATAAGATTTGGTCAATTTACTAGGGGGTTGTTTGGTTTGAAAAAATGTTTTTAAGTTTTTCTTTTATTTGTTTACTTTTGTAAAGTAAATAGTGAAAACAAAGTAAAACAAAAGTGACATTTTTGTAATTAGAAGTAAAACAAAAAAATATTTTCTCAAACCAAATGACACCCAAGTATGGTGTGTTCCTCCTACTGAATATTGTATACTTTCTGAATATAAATCAATATTATTCAATAATCAATAGCCAAAACTGTTCGAAGTCTACAAGTGCGTCTATTTATAGACCAACAAACCCCAAACATGACAAGACCGAAACATAATAAACTGACTAAATCTAAAAATATAAAGCAAAACTAATCTTAATTTTGGATAAAATAACGGTGTCAATCTGGAGCATGGAACATGAGCATCTTCATGTTGGATTAAGATAATTTCACTGCCCACTAATCAAGAACAATTAGACAGCTGCTATGTACTATTTTGATATTTGATGTATGGGTTTTGACCATCTGGTATTATATTTGCCACTTTGACAGGACAAATCATTTGTTCCTCTTTAGGTCTTGATGTCACAAAGTATGTAGACTAATATGAAATTTAAAGTTGTGTATATGTTACTATATGCTAAATTTAGACTTTACTTGTACATCTTTACAGGTTTGGGCAGGTCCTTTGTCAGGAAACCGATTGGTTGTTGCTCTTTGGAATCGGTGCTCAAAAGTAGCTACCATAACAGCTTCATGGGAAGCACTTGGGCTTGAATCTGGGGTTCATGTTTCTGTGAGGGATTTGTGGCAGGTAAGCTAGCCTAGTTGCAAGAAACTGCTCCAAGTCAGTCTTTCTATATGATCTTATCGGGTTCTATGCATGGTTCAGTTTTTAATTGAACCAAGCCGAACCACTATATAAAATGGTTCGGGGAACTGAAGTTGTTATCACAGAAATAGTTGGGTTTGGTTTTTTCTTAACTGGTTCGGTTTCAATGATTCAGTTCAATTTGGTTTTCTTTGCTCACTTCAATGCATGGTTCAGTTTCTTCTTCTTCTTCTTTTTAAAAAAAAATATCTTACAAAAACAGTTCAGTTCAAAATGAACTTGTTTTACAGAAACCATTTGGTTTGATTTTCGTTGTTCGATTCAATTGGGTTTTTGGAATAGTTTGTTTCAATTCGCTTTTTTTCTTTTCTTTTCACACCCCTTGTTTTTACTATTTAAGAGCTTGTTAACTTGAATGTTTTCTTCCCCTTTTAATCTTGCAGCACAAGGTAGTAATTGGAGATGCAGTGTCATCATTCAGTGCCCGAGTTGATATCCACGACTGTCAACTGTACATTTTCACTCCATTTACAGTTTCTCACTCTGTAGAGTAGCTCATACCTCACACACCTATGGGCTGTGTTTGGTTTTGGTCCATCTGTACAGTACTAGTTGAATGTCCATTGAAGGAGAAGATGATGTCATGTCCATTTTGAATTCACTGCTTTTATGTAAGTGAGCCCTCTGCTTGTTTATTTTCTCCTCTTCTGTTGCATCATTTGTTGGTCAGACGTGCAGAAGTTAGAATAATTCGATATCTTGGTGTTTGCATCTGAAATATATATTATGTACAAGATGGCTCGCTACTCATGTATCATGATCACATAATTTCTGTCCTAAACGTGCCCCTGAATGTATTTATTGTGATTTCGGAACTATTCCATAAAAAAGTTCCTCGATGGTCATACAAATTTATTGATAAATTAGAAAAAACTGGAGGGAATAAATGAAACATAGAATTATCAAATTCGTTTAAAAAAGTCAAACGTGTAGTGATCTTAACTAATAAATCAAAGTTTTTTAAGAAGTACGATATTTATAATTATACTGGATATACCGATATGCTGGAAAAAAAAAATTGGCTTTAATGTGATATTTCCAACATTTTTAGGAACAAAATGAACCAGCAGTAAAATCAAACGGAGAGAGAGCAGCATAAACATGTCATTATTAAAAGAAAATACCACTTCTTCCACGGGGCATAACTTTGTTCTGACAGCGCACTCTCAAAGCTGGTACCCCGAGAATTCTGCATATGGTCCTCTTGGATAACAGATGAAATTTGACTAAAGTGTTACAAAAATTTTAACATCTAATAGAATTAGAGAAAAAAAATTATATACTGACAGCATAAAAAAATTTATAAATATATTTGAACAACTTAAATAAATATTATTTTAGTTATTTCTAAAATATTATCTAAATATTATTTTAATATATTTGAAACTACTTAAATAAATTTAGTTATTTCGTTACAAATTCGGTATAAATTTATAACAAACATGTGTCATATGTCGCTGATTGATTCTAAGCAATTAAAGTTTGCCTAAGGGCTTGATTGAGGACTACTTACAAGTATTGGTGATAGTAGATTTTAGATTATTCTTTCCGTAACGATGTTTTTTGTCTACAAAAACAGAGGGATCTAATGTGTCGTAAACTTTAGTATATAGAAATTGTGTGTGTGTGTGTGTGTGTGACAAAGTGTAGTAAACAGAAATGTTTAATAACTTGTACACAAATCGTATTCATTAAACTCCACACGGTAGTATGACAAGTTAGTAGTGAATGCAAGCTTTACAAATTTTTTAAACGTTTTTTTAACTCGTATCTTCTTAAAACCAGCCCGTGTTACGGACAATAACAAGTTCAGTCTACATCCCAAAACTAAGCAGTATGAACTTTATATTACAATTTTTTTCTTTAACAAACTAAACGAATCATCAAACTAGTTTGGTTTCATTTTTTTTTACAAACATCCTTGCTTATAGCTGCAAGTAACGTAAGTCACTGTAATTATCACTTTTCATGATGTCGACCAAATGGATGCAACGCAAACAGAAAACCAATTACTGTTGGAAAGACGAATTTGAGACCAGGGATTGATCTCCCAATGGAATTCGGACCTAGTTGCAGGCCTATTAGGCTTGTCTTAGGCCTATTTGCAGTAATTGCCAGTTTTTTTTTTTTTTTTCAAATGAAAATTTTTGAATGATATATGTTTAACAAAAATAGAGTTGAAATAATCTTTAACTCAATTTCAAACATTTTTAACTAATAAAATCACCCTAAGACTCTTGAACAACATTATGAGAAGAATCATAATCTACCCTACTCATCATAAAACGAAGCGACTTTCTTGCACAAATTTGCTCCATATGTGCTAGGATTTGTCCACTCATTCCTGAAATTTAGTTAAATTACTATCTACTGGCACTAACTGCTTATATTCATTTCAGGATTTCTCGAGTCTCAAATCATGCTAATCAATGGTGATTAGACTTAGAATGATGCCATAAGTAATGCATGTCCATCTTATTGTCATTTTTATTTGTTGATGACAAAAACAAACCATTTCATTATCAACTGAATTATCAAATAACTATAACCGTATCCATAATTCCATATCAGGTTGAAGATACAAAATTTGATATAAAAGTAGCTGTGACCTTCGCTTCTAACTTCTAATAAACATTAACTAAGCATAGTTTGCTGTGACTGCACTATGCGTGTGTGGTTTTACTTTTTACATTTACAGACCTTCAGCTTGAAATCATTAAGCAGCAGACACCAACAGTTCTTTAGCAATCTTAATGCATTCTGTCACGGGGTAATCTGTCTTAATTGCATTTGTTGCTATGTGAGACCTGCTGGCGGCATAACCCTTCTGCAATATGCCAACATAGAAGCCAAGTAACAATATGTTTGGAAACAAGTTAGAAAATGCTAAACATGAATCCCAACGCAACTAATAGCTGCTTTTGCATCACTTTTGATGTGATTTTGCTCTAAAAGTGGATCTCATGTGGAATCAATTTTTTCTAAAGCTTTGATGACTAAAACAAAAAAAACTGGCACACATAAGTACTAAAGATTAATTAACCTAATAAAAAAAATAGGTGTGCAAAAATTATTTTCCACTATTTAGATTACCAATGGGATCTAGCTCGGTTGATTTAGCAAAAAAAATGAATTACTATAAATTCTTAATATCTATCTTTTGATTCCTACGAATAAAAAAATAAAGATTATTTTGGGTTTGGAATGAGGCTATGCCCGATGTAATTCATAACATGGTCAGGACCATTAGTTTACTAAGACCACTTTAGAAGGAAATAATCATTGTTGCAGATTTTGTTAATACAAAACTCATACGAATGGCATGGGATGATTAATATCTCTAATTTAATCCATCTATGAACTTAAAAGATTGTCCAATGAAAAGTAAACAAACAAAATTCGTGCAAGTTTTTACTCAAGTTTTCGTAACAAATAGTAATGGTATGGAACAGAAAATCAATATTTTTTCTTTCTCAAAATTGATATCCTACATACCTACTGGAGCACTCATTTTTTTATACTGGTGCTCTGCAAACAAACAACAAACCGAGAATGGCAATTTGATGTATACAATGCCATCAGTGCTTGCAAAGGAAGAACACGTTAACTCCAAATAAGTACATATATTGTAGACTTTTCATTTGTTTGGGAGGGGCACCAATAATTAAACCACATATGAACAAGGCCTCCACATACAAAGTAATGAGAAAAAATAAAAATAAAGCAAAGGAAATTTGTGTTTGTTTGCCAGAGAGGTCTATCTTGCTGTAGGCTGTGCAATTGATTCATCAATTGACAGGTAACTCTCAGCTCCACCTAGATCCATTGACCTCATGTATATGATCATATGGAAGAATGAAAAGAATTTTTTGACATGTCATCCGAATTGCCTGCTCTTAATGCTTCTGCCTGTCTCTCAAAACTTGAGCATCAATAGTGATTAGACATAAAATGATGCCATACGTAATGCATATCCATTTTATTATTTTTTTTTCTTTTTTTTTTTTAGGACAAAAAGAAACCATGTCATTATCAAATAACTATAAGGCCATATCCATATACTAGGTTACAGATACAAAATTTAGCTATGACCTTTGGATTTAACAAGCATAGTTTGTTGTGACTGTACTATGCGTGTGTGGTTTTTACAGCTAGAGACTATTAGCCCTGAAATCATTAAGCAGCAGAAACCTGCAATAGTTCTTTAGCAATCTTAATGCATTCTGTCATGGGGCAATTTGTCTTAATTGCATTTGTTGCTATGTGAGACCTGCTGGCGGCACAACCCTTCTGCAATATGCAAACATAGAAGCTAAGTAAATGTCTGTGTTTTTCTAAAGCTTTATCTGGAGTCATCATGAACAATCTATATCCCATTATTTCATCTAATCTAATCAAACTGACAATTATTAAAATGATACAGAATAAAAGACCACCTTTAGTTTTTTATTTTGGTACTATACATACATCAGGAAGTCGAATCAGTTTTAGTAAATTTGTAAAATTTTGAGCAAGAGGTGTTGTGCCATGTGATGTTAACAACTGAATTTTATACCATAAATGATTTCATGGCTTGACATAGGAGTTTAATTTCCTATTTGAACTAATGAATTGGACATACAAGTGAAAAGATGATCCAGACATCATTGATCAATGCAATTTTGCAAAAGATCTAAGTTAAATTTGTTCCTAACAAAGATCTTCAAAATATATAATCAATAAAGTACACAATTATGACTTATTCTTTAACCGTATAAAAGACTTTTTTGAAGAGTACCTGGTTCATGGCGCTCATCAAGGCCTTCAAAGGTGGAGAATTGATTTTTGCACCGCTTGCCATCTGTGGATAAATACACAAAAAAACAAACATAAGCAATTCTTCTAACCAGAGTAACTAACATTATTTTACAATGCAACAAAGATATCATTTAAAAAAGAAACACCTCATGCAACTTGACCCAAATGGCAACTTGGGGTGACTTTCATCCACCATCAGTTTTATAAGCTTTTCAAGGCTGTCTTTACCACCATCCCCACTGCTTGGCCAGATTTAACCTGTCCATAAGATATGCAGCATCATGAAGAGGTCCTAACACCACAAGGGAGTTTGAAACCTGAAAAAGAAATGAAATAGAAAGTAATTTATGCATTCATTAACAATTTTCTGTAATTTGATCTCCAGGAAATTAAACCACACAATAAATAAAGCTTGTAAGGTTTTCTTCATTCATGTTCCATATGTCATCATTCATTAAAACAAATGACAAAAATGGCAAAGAAAAAACATGCGTGAATAATAAATGAATCCAAAAGGGTGGTTTTTTACACCTTAACTGTAATTATATAACTTACAATTACTAAGTAAAGGAAGATTCAGCAGGGAAAAGCAACAATTATACTTGGAGCTGGTTATTTCTTATGCAGTAACTGTTTAAATAGGAGTTTAAGATTAAAAAAATAGAGATGCATAAGATATCATATTAATCCGAGAAAGATTGCCCAGCAATATTCCTTAACAACACAAGTTAAACTCACAAATATGAACAAACCTCGGTGATGAAGTCTCAAACAAACAAGACAATACCTTTGACGTACTACAGGAGCAACTGATCTGGCCAAGTTGATCTCAAGAAAATTCATGGGAATTTCCACACTGGTGGCAGTAACCAATATAACCATAATGCCTACCATAGTTATAAAAGTAATAAATAAAAGAGTAACACCATAGCAATTAATCGAGAACAATCACTAAAAAAGAAAATAAAAAACTAACAAGATGTAATACAAACAGTAAGATACATTACCTACTGTCATGAATCTTCCCACGATTCAATCTGAGCAAGACTGGAAAACAGGTCCATGAAAAGCATAGTATGAAAACAAGGGAGGGATATGATACCCCAACAATGCAGCCTCCCTTGCAACCCCGCCTATTAGCATTTGCAAACCAATCTCATTCGAATACGGCATAGGGCGCACATAAGCCCCATATGCAGCTAAAGAACTACAGAAAAGTATAAAGTTAAACCAACCAGCAAATGGGGACTCCAAATCAATTACAATAGAACATTATGCAATCACCTATTAACCATATACCACAATTGTGAGACACGGTCACAAAACATCATCAAATTCATAAGCATCACAAGTATCCCAGCAACCAGGCATAGATAAACATTAATGATTTTGGTTAAAATTAATTAAAATATGATGTGATTTAAATTTGAATATTTTTATTTTGAAAACAACTTAGTAGCAAAACTCGATATATAATTTTAATCCAACACAAAAGCTACTCAAGTTGCTTAACTCAAAATCGATTCCAAACTCAAAATCAATTCTCCAACTTCCAAACAAACATTTGAACATTTACTTCAAATCACCGTAGCTAGTATTCAACATGATTCTAATCTAACATGAATCCAAACACGAACTAAATTGAACTAGGAATCTGACATCAATCAAAACATAAACAAAGAACAGATTAGAACTAAAAAGAAAAGAACAAAAGAAATCTTACTGATGAGGACGGTGGCCACCAGATGAGAAGCCATCAGTGGAAGTAACATAGAGCAAGCCACCCAATTTCAAAGTACAAATGGCAGACCTCAAGAAAGAGGAATCACTCCCAAAAGAATCAACATCAATAAAATCAAAGAAACTCTTCTGCAAATAATAATCCATCATAACCCTATTAGCTTCCAAATGAGTAACCACCCATCTCCCCTCCTCTTCCGCCGAAACCCGCGACAAATTCTCCATAATGGTGCTTCAATAGCTCTCATTCCCATCATTCGCCGCCACAAAATCCGCTTCGGCCTCCGCCAAGTACCGAAGCGACCGAATTCCGCACCCACACAACGCATCAAGAACACGCAACCTCCCATTCTCTTTCTTGTGCAGAGAAGCTGCTAAAACGCCGAGGTCTCTGCCGGTTGCACTCTCTTGCCGGAAAAACGCGTCACCGGCGCTAAACTCCAAACCCCTTTCAATGTATTAACTGCTCTCGCGGGGTTTCTGCTCAAAGACGGAAACTTTAGCACCTACACACTTAAATTTAGGGGAGGAGTTATGTGGAAAATAAGTGCACGGTGACGAAAGGGTTTGAACAGCATTAGAGAGAGTAAATAACATTGCGACGGAAAAAAATATGATGTAAGTGGCTTTAAGAGGAGTGATGAAAAAATTGAATACCCTGATAAATAATCCAAAGTGGGTCAATAACTGATATAGTCCAAGTCCAAGATGTGGTTTTCCAAGTCTAGGTGTTTTTTTTTTTTTATTATTATTTAATAGTTTTTTTTTTTTGTGTATATAAGGAACAGAGTTCATGCTTTATTGCAAAAAGAGTTAGCAGTTTCCTTAGTGCTTTAATTGGTCTGAGTGTAGACATTGAGGTTCAGAGCTTGCAACCCAGTTGCATTGTCAGGCAAAAGCTAGAAACTATTCTGGAGTTTGTGTTGTAAATTTTTCTTTCCCTGAAGTTGGGTTGTTGTAGGGGGTGATCATTGAGGAATGGATGCAATGGGGCTTCACTCTTTTTATGAGTCATTGGTTTTTTGTTCATAGTTGCTCATTTACCTTTGTCCTCGTTATTTGTGTCATTGAATTGTTGAGTTTTCATTATTTGTGGTATTGATTTTTTCAAGCCTTCCTTGGAATCTCAGTGCTGAATTCAATTTTTTTGTGAATCTTGATGTCTGTGTATGTTTGTGAATTGAGATATGTTGTAACATCTTTTATGATCCATGCAACCAATCTTGCCTAATGGGATGAAGCTTGGTTGATGTTATTGTTGCTTATGATATACTAAACTCAAATGTTAATGAACTACTGCTTTGATAGATTTTCATGGCCAGCTGCGAAGCTCCTGTAGTCAATTGGTTTAGATTTTCTATACAACAGAAGCCAATAAATTTTACAAGTGCCTCTGAAGCAGTAGCTTATATACAAATGGTTTGAAAATTAGGCAAGGTAGCTAAAGCTAGATATGTCTTCAATTAACAATTATTACCTATTGGCTCATTTATTTTAAATACAAGTAGATATTGATGTCCTATTTTAATCCTAGGTTCACCTAAATGGAATTTTCCTATTTTTTCTGTTTTCACAAATGTTGTTATCTTGTAATTCAAAAGATAGTAGTTCTATTGTCTGTTTTGATGATTTACATTTAGATTTGTGAATGAAGTTAACACTGAGATATCGTGTTTGTGTTGTTGTTTAGGATTTTTGTTTGTTTGAGGTTTATGTTATAATATCTGCAAATATGGATGGTAAACGAGAAAATTTGTTATTATCCTCCTTGCCTAGTCAATTGTAATCAATTGATGAGGAACTATGCATATGGTTGAGGAGAGGGTGCACGAGATAATATGGATAATTCAACCAAATGTATTATATGAGGTGAACAGAAATGATGTTCTTGACTATGTTCAAAGGCTGATTGAAGATTACTATGGTACACATGTTAGAATCCTTTAATCTAACAATCATATTTGTAAATTTTTATTATTGGAGTTGGTTTACTACATATGGTATTTTCTTTGTTTAATGAATTTGCTTTCTTGTCCTCATTGTTAGTTGAATGTTCTTCTAGCATTTGTTGCTTTAAATGATTCGTATATAATTAGATCCATTTTGATGTGTGCTATGGATTTTTATTTATTTTTGTTTAGAAATGATTGGTGGAGATTTCTTTTTCTTTTTTCTTATCATATTTTCCTTTTAAGAGCACTTAAATTCAAAGGATCAATGATTGATCCTACAAACCAACACGAGACTTTTCAGTATTATTTGCCTTCACTCACTTTTTGGAAAACTTTCTAGAATGTCATCCATTTCATAATTGCTTCAAGTCAAACATGTTTAACTATGAAGTCTTTAAGTGATGGGTTACCGAAAAGTAGATGCATTTTGTGTTATAGGTTGTATCAATTATTCTTTTAAGTCATCATCAACTGCATAGTTTCATACCTGTATAACCTCTGGATCCCTCTCATTTTGGTGTGATTCGATCAGGTTTTACATGTCCACCAGCTTTCACCTGGTTCATCCTTGAATCACACTGTATAAGGAGAACTGTTCTGATACCTTTTGTAACATCCTTGATTGTCAACTTTTTGGCAATTCTCACACTGCAATACTCCATAGGTAGCCCTTTCTGAGACTTCACAATCAGTTCTATATGCTTCCAAGATCAGTGACTGACCCTACAAACGAACATGAGACTTTTCAACATGTTTTATCTTCATTCACACGCTTTCTGAAAAACTTTTCAAAATGTCACTCATTCAATAACTACTCTAAGTCAAACACGTTAACTATGAAGTTCTTAATTGATGAACTATCAAAAAGTAGATGCATGTTGTTAGTATAGGTAATATCAATTAATTTCTTTAAGTCATTATCAACTATACAATTTCATACATGTATAACATTTGAATCTCTCTCATTCTAATGTGATTCGATCGGTGTATTATCCAGGAAGGATTACAAATTTGGCTTGTTAAAAAAATCCTTAAACGATGACAGATTACTACCTCATCGTTCAACGTTGACATCCTTTTTTTATGAATGCAAAAAATCAAGAAGGGTTGTAATATGGATCTGCATTCAAAGGCTCCCTATTGAGCTTTATAATGAAGGATTAATCCTTGGAAATTTTATGAAACTTGATTATTTGACTTCCATTCAGTCGACATTGATTGGGAATACAACCAAAATAATTGTTAGTTTTAGTTTCACTCTTGTTATTTTGTTTTAGTTCTTGTTTTGAGTCAGTAATTCATTTAAATTCTTTTTTATACTTTCAGTTTAAAATAATTTTGCCTATTTTATCACTCACAATTAAATAAAATATTATGAAATTTGAAATTTTACCTTTTTTTATTATTCTATTTAAAGCCAAACTATTTATTTTAATTAATTATTAAATTGTTTATTTTTATTTTAAATTAAAATATTTGGTCACTCAACAAAAGTTGATGCAAAAATAAAAATTATAAAGATACTTATTTTTGATTGTTTTGAAATAGTATCATTAAAAAAACAAATTTAAACAATATAAGTAGAATCATCAAATCTTTATGATAAGTTCTTAGAAACAAAGTGTAATAAATAAACATGTTTTTTTTAAGTCATTTAACATTTCTTACACTGTTGGATAACAGTTTGGCACGTGGAGTTGGCTCAAGGCAGGAAAGAAAGGTTTTTGTTACTCTCTGCATTGTTGGATAATAAATCCCAATGCTTGCTTGGGGCCTGAATGAAGTTGTTTGCAGTTCCCAGATGTAGGTAAGGAGAGCGGAAGAGGATTGTGGGAAATAGGGGCATTATAATCTGGTGAGAGGGAGTCACAACAGAGGAAGAATGGCTACAACACTCATGTCATAGATGTAGGGAAATTAAAACTACGAAGGAAGATCAATAACATATACAAACGGTAAAAATATAGTTTACTAAAAGTGTACTATGCCAGTAAGCCTATCAATTAGAAAACCTGCTCAAGAAGCAGGGAAGATTGCCCAATTCTTATAAGGGGTAGTTTATTTGTATTCCCAATCAATGTGAGATCTTCATGGTAAGTAACCATTAACTTCTGAAACTTTAGAAGACGCCCTGGCATCATTTCCTACTTGTCTCTAGAAGTAGTTTAGGTTCACATTTTGATTCAACAGAACAAGAAATATCAACTATTGAGATGCAAAAAAAAATATAAAAGCTCTGAAAAAATGTTTGATAGTCAAATGTCAAGATGAAGTTAGATAGATTATCTACTATAAAAAAATAATTAATTCTTTGCAATTTGCATTTGGAAGTAAGCTCTAGAAAGTGTTTCAAAATAGAGTTAAAAACCAATTTAATTCAAGAGAACATAATTTATATTTGGAAATCAAAAATCAAAACTTGCTATCATCACAAACAAACTGAAGTACTTCAAAACGCTAAAATATATCATATATCAGGTTTCATTCTCCTCAAAACCATCAAATAATAACAATGGAAAATTTTCTCCAAGGACTAAAGCAAACAACTAGAAGAGATTATAATATCCCTACACAAAACTGAAATTTCAAAAATAAACAGCAAATGGAATAAAAGTTTGCAACATAAAACTGAACCAACAAGCCCCAAAACTTGGAATTTGCGTTTAAGCTCGGGCAGGAGCTCCTACTCCAGCAGGACGTGGGGCTTGACCAGGCTGACCAGGCCTTGGTGCATCATCCTGGCAAAGAGATCAATAAACTCATCAAACAATAGTAAGTGTTACCATAAAACAATTTCATATGCAGATAATCAGAGTCTATCCACACAAAATACAGCAATCTCCTAATTTAAACTAAATGTTAAACGAATTCCCTTTGTACATTCAAAAAGGACAAACTTTTCTAGCTTTCTTTAACCATTAACTAACTGATTGAAACATCAATTTTTCATCAAGATGGCAAAGCAGTTACATGTTTGTATAGAGTTGTGAAACATACATCTCAATTGTAAGAATAGAAAAAGGCCCAATTTTGATACGTTAGATTCCAATCTCAGATCTTTCCATCCAGTATATCAAGAATAAACCACAAATTCCATTCCCCAAGTATTACCTTCATTTAGTAGCCCCTAAAGTAATAAAATTATTCGAGTAATCCATGAGGGCCAAAAGTATTGAATATCCAACTTCTAGTTCCTTAAACTGATGCATTTTAGTAAAGTTCGGGAGTCAATTTGAAGGTTTTTTTTTTATAATATCTGAGGACTACTTAACATGATTTCTAATACTTCTAGGACGACTTTGATAGTGATTTTTACTTAAAGAACCACTTATTAGAGAGGGTAATAATAGTTCAAGGATGAAATCGATGGTTTACTCCAATATCAATGGTGAATGGTCATTTGGTGGCAAGGCAGTGTTTCAATACAAAAAATGTTTCATGTGCATCAATATCAAAGTAATTGCACAAACGGAACTCATCTGTACACAGAAACCAAGTTGTCTCCTTTGATTTTGAATTTTTTAAAAGATTAATGTACACAAAAAAAAAATATAAAAATAAAGAAGTTAAAGATTCAGATAATTAGATTCAATCAGATAAATTTACCCTGCGCCTGATGAATCGCTGCGGAGGTTCACGCTTTCTCCTATCAGTGCGGGATCGAACCCTCACAACATGAGAGTGGATAGCACAGGAAACACAATACTGCATCTTCACATACAGCTTCGGAAGCGTGTATTCTACAAATAACAATTCAAAAACCAAATAAATAAGACGTGGAATTTTCCTGCAAAAAAAGAAAAGAAGAAAAGAAGAAAATTACGTTCATAGACACAAGCCTCCTGCACATCTCTGACTGCAGCCTGTTCAACAATGTTTCTCACCAGAAACCTCTTAATAGCCTTGTCCTGTTATTATTTTTTTCCACGAATATCAAAAACCTTAATTGAATTGCCACAGAAAAAAAATGGAAGGTTGAAGAAAGTGAAATAAGAACCTTAGGGCAGCATTTGCCGCAGTTGGAGCATCGAATGAACTTGACGTGGCCGCGGCCGTGTTTGTTGCGACCTCCATTCCTGCGCTTGAAAGTCTACAAACAACATGATCCAACGATGAGATGAAGAAGAAGAAGAAGCTTGAAAAATAAACAATGGCAATAGATCATCTACCATGGTGACGAACGAACTATCTATCTAGGGTTTCTGAATTCTGAAGACCCTCCTTTTAATATCGACCAAAACCCGACCCGATTACCGGATTTTAAAAGAACAGTTTTATTAGGGCCGGCCTCACTCGATTAGCCCAATCAATGAATAAGTTGACGTCGGCAGTTACTATATACACTACTACTATTCCCTTTACATATTTGTTTCCTAAACTACCCTTCCCTCTCAAATGGATGCCCCGCGCAGAGGAACCAGAACAAAATATGTTTGCAAGGTGTCTATTTTGTTTTTCCGGAGCTTGGTATAGGGAAAAAAAGGAGAGAATTAGAGAAGAAATAAGATGAGTATCACGTCAATCTCATACCTGTTATATTTTACTTTAATTCAAATATTTTTATTTTTTATTTTTTATAAGAAATTTCCGAAAATAAAAGGGAAAGCAGAGAGTACAAGTACAAAGGAGAAGTGTAAACAGCAGGCTTACCCATGATGTACTGGATTAGTCCGTTGATCACTTGGTCTAATTTATTTTTGTCCTGCTATTATTTAATTTTTATATAATTAAAAATATCATAAATTAAACGATAAATTTAATATTATCTATTTTGATGTTAATATATTGTTAATGTTCTTATTACAAATATTATTGGTTAAATTCATCAATTCCAGAAAATGAATTCATTAAATTATAACCTATATATTAAAATGATTCCACAATATATTAAATAAATTATAAACGTTAACTGGATCAATTTTGATGCGTTAGATTCCACAATATATTAGTTATAAATTATAAACTACACATTAAAATGATTTAAATGTATAATATTTAATATAATATATTAAATATATAAGATGACATAACTTTTAAATTTTTCAAACATAAAATAAATTGTCAAACTGCTAATGTGTGTTCAAATACGTTAATCGAATTCTATTTAGAAAATCCTTTTACTATGCTTGAAAATTATAAAATTATACAATACTAATATCTTATCAAATGGTGAAAAATATCATCTTAA
>PYAF01000745.1:235427-246621 GCA_007407185.1 Glycine tomentella | reverse complement strand
ATTATAAAATTATACAATACTAATATCTTATCAAATGGTGAAAAATATCATCTTAAAAAAAATATTCCTCTAGGCATGTAAAAACAATTATACTATCATCTAAAAGTTAAATTTTCTACAATGTAAGAAATAAAAATTATTGTTAAGTTGTATTTACACCATGCTTGAAGTTATTAAAAAAATTATTTATAATGTCAGTGAAGAAATAATTTGACACTTTTCTAATCAAAATATATTGAATAAATCAAATCCACTTGTAATTTATTTTAAATAAAAACTTATTGAAAATATTGTGTGGCAAGAATTTGCATATAACTAAAATTATTTGTCCAAAATAAAATATTGGTATAAAAAATTATATTATAAGAAGATTGTCTTTGAAGGTATTGAACCAAAAAATGACACTTGGCATTCCTCCAAATGAACTTGCAAATGTATAGTCCTGATGATTTTTCCCATAAATTATCCCAAGTAAACATGTGATAACAACTCCACCGAAAGAGTTTATCTCAATTAATTGAAAGGTGTGCATGAATTAATGTAAACCTTCCGATACTTGTTTTCGCTCTCACCGATAAAAAAAAATGCGATAACAACTCCAACTTGTTCATCCAATAAATGAAAGTATATTGGGCTTGAATTTCAGAATTCTACTAAGTCGAGTAAAAGGATCACACCCTGGAGGCAAAAGATATACATCACTGGAAACGAATAGTATCTCAACAGAGCATCAGAAAATCCATAAGACATGAGGAACTTGGTACAAGAAATGCAGACATATAATGCTCGAGGTTCTTCAGTACAACTACATAAAATAGTTAGTGTTATTTATTACATCACATCATTTTATTCCACATCTCTTACCGTGCTGCAAATCTGTCATCTCAAGAGCTATATCAAGTAGCACTTTCAGACTAAGAGCTCTCTTTCTCATACACTTCACTGGCATATTTCCAATTAAGAACTTTCCAAATGTTCTTCAGATAGTCTGGTCTAACATTCTTGTACTGCAATAAGAAAAACAAGCATACATCAGACATTATTTTGACAACTGATGTGCATCTACGAATGTAAGAATTTGTGTTCTGTGTGTTTCCTTTTCTTATTGCCAATTTATTTCCAAAACCATGCTGTCACTAATGGATCACCAAGTTCAAAATTTTACCTGTAAGTAGTACGCATGCTCCCAAACATCAATACCAAGCAATGGAACCAAATTTGGTCCCTTAGTAACCAGTGGGTCCTGCAAATAAAATGGTCAAAATTACATCTGAAAATTAACAAACCAGAAAAAAAATTGTATGCACAGAGCATAAACATGATTCAGTAAAGCTAAAAAAATGAGAATGAGGATTTAGAAAAGATGAAAAACTTTAACAAGTTCCTTTTCTTCTCTCAAGTTTCCATTGTAGCAATCTTTCTATATCCTGAACACCATTAACATTAGTAGAAGTCCTCCACATTCCAACAATGTCACTAAAAAATGGTCCCTACACTTCTTATTTTTAAATTTGGAATCGAGTCTTGGTAATTTTATAAATTTGAAAATTGTAATCAAGCCCCTGTAATCATTAACCACTATAACTTCATTAAAACTGAACTAGCACTAAACTTCTCTTACCGGATCTGGAAGAAAAGGAACACAGACCAAATAGCTTCTGTGCCCTACCACTATAAGCTAGCCATGAATTCAGAGGGTAGAGATCAAACAGAGCTAGAGAGAAAAGGTTTGCCTGAGGACTCTTTGGTGTTTAGGTGGTTGGGTCTAAATCAATGAAGTGAGTGTAGTGGCTGAAGAGCCAGATCAGAAAAGCACAAAATGGAAGACATCAAGACAGAGTGAATAAAGAGTTCAGATAGATGAAGCAGGGAAAAACAAATTAGATATGGTGGCAGGTGGCAGCAGGTCCTCCTGAGAACGAGATTGCTCCTTCTTAGCAGTTAGACCAAGAGAAAATGAACATAAAAGAGAGACCCCAAAAAAACAGAAAGGTGGCAGAACAAATAAACACTGTTGGTGTACACAGGTACAAATAGTTTGATATGCATACAATACATTTTGTCCAGGAGGCCAGATGTTCTTTACATGGAGATATAAGATTTTATGGTGGTAGGTTGGGACTTGACTATAAATTTAACAAAATGTATGCAAAGACCAAATAAGAAAAAAGCGTTGCAACCAAACTAAAAAGGTGAGCAAACCTGTATAAATAAACTGAGAACCTCAAAAGTCAAACCCAGTTTACAGAGACATATTGCAATAATAAAGCACTGTTTAGAGCATAACCTACTTTGAAATGTCAATTGAATTAACTTTAAAAGCCTAGAGAAGCAATATATACTTGATTGTTGAATTTCATTGATTGAACATGAGGAATATAGACTACTCATAAAAGCAATATACTGTAAAAGGATCTTGAATGGTGTGACACAATATACAACAGAAATACAAAAAGGCAGAATTGGAGACCAAACCAAAACAAAGAGACTATGTAGCCTCCTGGCATCATATGGAAAAGGAGGAGGGGCAATGGAAGGTGGAATGGATAGTTTACCTGGTTGGCAGTGGTTTCAACTACAAGCCTCTTCAACTCTTTGTCCAGGCCAAGCCACTGGCAAAGCAGTACAAATTAAGTAATAGGAAACAGTGCATTTCAAATAAAGACCGAGACATTAAGCTCTAAGGATATGAAAGGATAGAAGATATGCTGGGAATCTCAGAATCTGCACAACTCACCACCCATCCAGACCCCTGTAGTGCAGCACCTTCTGCATTAACTTTTTGTACTAATGCTTCAAAAGAGCCAAAATGTGTGTCAATGGCCCATCCCAGTGAACCCTTGGGTGGTTCACCACCTCCTTCCTGCACAAGGGGTGAAGAACTAGGTAAACAAACTGCCAAAGACAAGAGACTTCTCATAAAACAAGATCAAGGTAAAAAAAAAAAAAACTTACACGAACAGGAGCTAGATTTTTCCAGAAAATAGAATGGTTGACATGACCTGCAATAAACATTCTTAGCTGTACATAAACTAAATTAAGCAATTTTAAAAATCATGGAAAATATATCCTTGCTTCATCAGTAAAAAGTTTGTTTGATTCATTTTAAAACCAGGCATAATTTCTCACAAGGGGTAAATATGAAAAGAAGATGTAGGTATTGTTTGAATAAACTTCTCCATAAGCACTTAAAAGAGAAAGAAAATAAGAAGGTAAAGGCCCTGTTTACAAGCACTTACAGAAAAAGAAAATAAGAAGGTAAAATGAAATAAGCTTCTCCCATAAGCTAATCTCAACTTATGCATAAGTAAAAATCAGCTTATGGGAGAAGCTTCTCCTATAAATGCTAATGAAAAAAACTTATCCAAACAGGGCCAAAACGAATTGGGTTTCTCCCATGAGTTAAAATCCTAATGTACCTCAACTTTTGGAGAAGTTAGATGATAGAGAGGAAGGAATTCTATAAAAGTTAAGTGCATAATTGACTTATGGAAGAAGCTCAAATCATTTACTTTTTTATTTTCTTCTTCTATAAATGCTTATAAAGAACAAGGATCCATCTCACTGTTCATTTGCACCAACCAAACCATCCTACTATAGGCATTAGACACCAACCACCCCTCCTCTATCCAAGCAAATAATTTGACACACACACACACACACACACACACACAAGTACTGGTATTGGGTACAACATGGATATGCTGTCCATTTTAAAATTCAAGTTCATTCCAGTCAGGATACAACACAAATTTGTTGTCAACTTTAAGTATCCGATCATCAGTGCCTAACATAAATTCAATATTTGACTTTCACTAATTACTACCAGCATCACGGCAACGTATAAAGCAAATCCCCAATCCCCTGCTTCTATTTTATATCTCTTTCATTACATCAACAAAGGTCAACAAACTTCTAATCCACAACAACCTAAACCAATCCACTATTACTTATTCACGAATCGATTTTCAGTCGCCGTAATTTATCATCTAGTAAACCATTAAAAAAAAGAAAGACGAAATCAAAAAAAAAAAAAAAAGAAAAAGGGAATCGGACCTCCGCCGTTGAACTTGATGGCGCCCTGGAGCTTAACGACGGCGGAGGAATCTTTCTTGGCGACGGCGTCTTGGAGCTGCTCGAGGGCCTTGTTGTAGTTGGTGATGTAAGTCTGGTGGTGCTTCTGGTGGTGCAGCTGCATAATTTCGCCGCTGATGGCTGGCTCCAGAGCGCCATAGTCGTAATCGAGATCGGGGAGCGTGTACACGTGCAACCAACGGGAATTAGTAGCTGCCGCTATGCCAGCTCCGATTATGGGCTTCGCGTCTTTGCGGAGCACGGTGGCTAGGGGTTTTCTGGTTAACAGGGCTCGCGCGGCCATCGCGAAAGAAAATGGAGACGCTTCTGCAATGCAACAACGCTAGAGTGGATGGACAGACAGAGGACTCGATGATAGTAGAAGTAGAAAGGAGTTGTGTGCATTTTTAAATTAAATATTTTGCTGTAAACTATATAAATAAATATTTTATATATATATATATATATAATATAAAATAAAAATCAACTCGTCTGACACTAATCTGGCTCGTAGTGAATAACTCGAAGAAGGAAAGTTTAGACGAGAGAAATGAATACGAGTTTTTCCTAAATAACATCCTTTCTCATTGTATAAATGAATCTTACACAATTCTATAAAATTATGTAAAAATATAAAATAACAGTGATACTTTTGTTTTTGTCTATTAATAAATATCAACCACTGCTTACTAATTAAAACTGAAGTTTTGAATTGAATAAACTTAGTTTACTTTTAGAAATAATATTTCTAGATATATTAGTGATTGAATATAGAGAAGGTACACGCGTGTATAAGAGAGCGCAAACTTGAACAAGTGAGTATCAGTGGGAGCCTGACGGCATTAAAATTTTCCGATGGTATTATATTATTTTATTCAGGAAACATGTAACGAGTTAAGCAGGTAATTAATGTTATATGCTCAACGATCAGGGGCCCTTTTCTTTACAATCAACCTCAACCATAACCTCAAAAAATATATACAAAAGCTAGAATAATGTTAACAGTGCTGAAAATGTTAGAAAGAGACTGAGAGAAAGAGTGTTCTTTAACATTGCTTTTCTTTTTCACTTTTTTTTCAATAAAATTAGTTGAAAATTTAGTTTATTAAATTATAAGTGTTATTAATCATTGAAGTAATTTAAAAGTATAAAATAACAAAAAAAATATAAAATTATGATTTATTTAAAAACAATAATTAGAAATTTTGATAAAATTAAGGATTAAAAGAAAAAAAATATAAAAAATTATAAATCAGAAACTAGTATTTTAAAAATTGTTAAAAACTACTAAAAGACTGCTAAAACAATTTGTTGACTTAACAATCAAACAATTTTTTTAGCTACTAAAAAAATTAAAAAATAACTTAAATACCTGGTCGAATATAATCAATATATCTGAATTATTTTCTCTTTTATTTTAACTATCTAGCATACCATTGGCGTGTTACAATAGGATTTGAAAGTTCTGTTGTGGTGGTATCCCCTATAAAAAAATAAAAAAATTGTTGTCATGATTTGTCCCATTTCTATGTGATTGAAAAATGCAACTTGTTTAATATAAATATACTCTTGCAATAAAAATAAAAACGAATTAGCTAACATGTCAGTGTCTATCAATCGCTAATTCCAAATAACGAAAGATATTTTAAAAGAGTCTTATTTTATCTTCCTAAAACATCATTTTCATAATACTTATAGTTGATAATAAATTATTAATTTAAAAGTAGATATATTTAATACTCTTTCTAAAAAAAGCAGTTAACATTTTATTCAATAATTAAAATCATTAAAATAAATTATTAGAAGGATTTATATTATTCATTTAACTAATTTAAAATAATTAACAAAGAGATAATAAACACTTAATGCAGACCCTTATTTTTATCCACATTGTATTTTTTTTTTTTAAATTACCTAGGCTGAATAGAGTTAGGCCTAAAACATAAAAAGAAGCCCAAACTTTTTTCAACAGCCCAATCTACTGCTGCGATCTGGAGTTGTGTCAGAGAAAGATTCCAACAGCAAAATGACCATAATTTTCCAGCTTAAAAGATATTTGATGAGCCTTCATCAAGGTCTATGACATCCCGAGTCAGTATTTTACAAATAGATATCTCAGAAAAAGATTCCAACAGCAAAATAGACCCAGAGTTTTCCAGCTTAAAAGAGATTTTATGAGCCTTCATCAAGGTTCTATGAGAGTCAGTATTTAACAAAGAAATATGAACGTATCTCCTATTCAATTATAGAAACAACTTGTATATAACATTTACATGATAAAAAAAAGGGAAACTAAACAGTGAAACGAGTATAAGAAACCTTCACAGGTCTATCCAAAAAAACACCGTAGTTTGAGTTTGTAGTACAGTATATAAAGAAAAAATAAAGGGCACGGGTGAAGTTCAAGCCAGTGAAAAAAATATAATGTGGTCCTCATGCTTCGAATAAGTTCAGTTTCTAAAAAAAATAGACTTGAATAAAGTACTACTATTAGTATAGGAATACAGATAGAGGAAAAACAGAGATAATAAGGAAGAAAAAGAATTACCAGTAGGTGTTTATATGCTATTCAAGCCAAGAAAAAGTTTGAATATCTATAAATTATAAAATCATAAATGTATCATGATATGAAAACATCACCAGGAAATGTATGTTACTATAAGACATATTTGTTGGCCAATAGAATTACGACATGACCATGTGCTTGTTCCCCTCCCTAATACTGTTGGTCGGCAACGATTCATAAAAATATTAGACTAAAGCTATTAAGAATGACTAGGACATACGTTTGGCAGCACTTCCACTTTCTAATTCCACATGGATTACGGGTGTTAACCCTCTATAAGGACTATAAAACTGTTCTTGACAGTGCTAAAACAAAGCCCATTAAACATACTAGTCTTTGCTCTTGCTCCATACAGGGGACATTTGTCTTTGTCCGACATTAGAACTCACAACTGCACTTCCATTTTCCACATTCATCAGAGGATCAGATTCATCTTCTCTTGCCTGGAAACATTAAGAAGAAACAGGGTGACAGAATGTACTTCAAGTTTGTGACAATGCAAAAACTCAAGACACGCAAAGTTGGCCAGTTAAATCAAACCTGGGATGATTGCGATGCAGCTTCGACAGTTTTTTGCTGATTCTCGAGAGTGCAACAGTAAGAATATAGAATCATCCCAATCATGGCTATCAAAATACCCAGTATGTTTCTCCAGCTAAATGGGTCTCGGAGAAGTATATAACCAAATGCCAAAACAAGGCATGTCTTCAGGTGTCCAAGAACCTGATAGGTGACTGGAGATGTCTTTCCAATAACAAGGAACGTACTGAAATTGACAGAGATGGAGATGAGGCAGGAAAGAATTATGAAAACCTGCAATGCAGAAAGAAACAGTTGAGAACACATTAAAAATAATAATAATAATAAGTTGGAACTTGGGAAGACTATTTAACTCTTACCGTCACTTGTGTCGTATACTTGAAACCAAATACATTTTGGTTGGTCAAAAGTTTATCCAGATATGGACCAGATATTAACAGGGTTGCTGCTTGATATGGACATGATTGATACAGAAGCTGGGTGGAAGAAACCTTGTACTTCTTCTGGATAGTATTTGTCATCTAAAAGCCACTAGTTAAGGACACGACGCCCAAATAAAAAATATAGCCCAGGAATGAAAAAAGCAGGCAACCACCTTTATAAAGCTTTCAAGTGCAATAAAAAGTTATGTTTTCTCCTAATTATGTTCAAATAACATAAATGACAGTCTCTAGATAAAGAAAATGGACTTGTCAGAAGGTAAGCAAAGAGAAAAAGAGGGATTCCAGGCCAAAGTGAGGCTCTGCATGTAAAGCCTTGCACAATTCAAACAAGAAAACCTAAAATAATACGAAGTTATGAGTATCATTAGTTCTGCCATCAGCTCATGTCCCTTGGAGCAGAAGATAATTGTTTCAAGTGCCAAGGGCAAACATGACATTTCTTTTCCTGTATAATTAGCAGCATTATATTTTTAAAAAGCGTTGTATATGGTTAACAACTAGTATATATAATATATAATATATGCCGCAGTGGAAAAGGTTCAAAATTAAGTCCCCACTATATATGTTTCTATTCAATCTATCACAAAATTTAGCTGTCGATGCAATTGGAAATTATTTAAAGGATACAATCTGAGCAACACAAGTTGTAATCACTGCGAGAAAAGATAAGAAAGAGCCCAGAGCATTGAGCTGCAAATCTGTGACAGTAGCAATCCCGACACCCAAAAGGAGGATACTGAGGGCAAATTGAATTCTCTTACTGCAATAACAATGAAAAGAAAAGAATTAATTTTATTTAAGGAAAAACTACTAAAGGCAGCTATGCTCAGACAGTAAAATGAGCATAACAATCAGTTACAATCATACTTCACGTCAAAACAATGAGCAAGTGAGAGAGAGAGAGAGAGAGAGATACAACAGATGAGAAGAAAAAAAAACAAAAAGTGACCGTTACATAATTATCAGTTCAAGTATATATCAACACCCAAACATAAAAATCAGTGTATTCATAAGAAGGTAAATAGAACCTGAATCTCTTCTCAAGAAAAATGGTCTCCAACAATACAGTACAAGGAATGATTGCCAGCTTAGTCATCTGAAATTGAATATCATAGAGATGTTCAGAGTCAACAATAATCAAATGAACACATGACAAAAACAGAACCATAACAAACAGACTTGATAGAAGCCAACGGAATTGAACCCCAGGCTCAAATTTAAAAGTCCAATTGAGATCCCATTTAAAATCCCAAATCCCATCACAGCTTTCTGCTCAAAAGGTTTGTGCTCAAAGAATCTCATTTTGAGCGCCACATGAAGGGAACAAAACGTGACAAGCAGATGCCAGCTGGTCAAAGTTGTAGCTGCATATCAAAAAGCACAAATTTCAAAAACTTGTAAATCTCAGACAGTACATTAAAATGTAAAGATGAAAGCTCAAATTTTCATATAGCATGAAAATAACCCAAACCATCATCAGACAACACATTTCAGAGGAGATAAATTTACCTTCTTCATGAATAGAACTGAAAACAGGTAATTAAAAACCAAATAATGCTAAGAGATGTCTAATGTTTAGGCCCTTCCAAAAAAAATAAATCAATAATTACATTTTTTATGAAGCAACTTACATCTTATTCACATAACTCGGCAGCTGTATTGATTTAGAAAAGACAGTAAAGAAACAAAATCCTTTACTTAGTAATGCCTGGCAAATAAGACAACAAATGATACTTCCAAAGAGGCAATATTTTATTTAGAAAAAGAAGGGATACCAACAATCCAACAGATCCCATCACATTCCCGCAAACAGTATCTAGGAAACTAAATTCCAAACATAAAGGCAAACAAAAAATTGCAACATTTGACAAATACAATCTCCAACTAACACTTCTAGTTTTACTAAAGCCACGAGCAGTTGAGTTGGAGGAAAATGATTGTTAACCAAGAGTGAAAATGAAACACATATCCATTTCCAAATTCTCATGTTTATGTCAAAACAAGCAAGTATAACGCAATTTTCATTCCAAAAGCTTCACCCAAATAACCAACCAGGCACAACCTAGGTGAGTGCATAGCCTAGATCACAAGCACAATACAGCACAAGGAGTAGCAGCAGGTACATTGGAGCAACTTCAAAGTTCTAACAAAAGATGCAAGAGGGAAGAGAGGGTCAAAAACCTTCAATTCTAATAGCACGAATGAAATCACAGAAACACAGATAGAACAAATACATTAGCAAAGAAAGAAATGATTCAAATGAAAGACACAAAATACAAATAAGTGGCAAAAATAGAAAGCAAAAGAAGAGTATAAACGTGCTACAATTCAAAGGGGGAAGTTGAGTTACCGAAAATGAAATGCAGTGAACTCATCAGCGCCTTATTGCAAATAACAATAGACACAGATGAGACCACAGAAAGAGTCAACGCGCCCACAGTCCCAAGCTGGAAACGTTCTCCCTCACCCATCTTTTGTCTTTGCTCCAAAACCTGAAAAAGACCATAAAAAAAAAAAAAAAAGCATTCCCAATTTCAAAACATCAGAAGGCGAATCAGACAACACACGAATTACAACAAGAAGAAGAAAACATCAAACAGCAGAATCAGCCATACCCAGAAGACAAAACAACAACTTTTACCCACCCAGACGCCGACAGAGGAACTCAGGGAGAGATTTGACTCAACTGAGCAAAAGTGGTTTGCGATTTGGGAGAGATTTAGATCGATTCAATGGTTTAGGGGTACAAAGAGAGTGAATGGTGAGCGGTGGTGACGTAAGCATGAAAGGGAAAAGGGTAATCTAACTAACAAACTAATGACGGATGGAAGAGGAAGAGCATTGCGATGCAGAAGAAGATGGTGAATTTGATGCTGCAGAATGGAAATGGAATGGTTCGTGAATACTATGAATTACTAGTATTATTTATCTATGATCTGTGATATGAGTATGCGCCCGTGAGTGAGGAAGCAATGGAGATTTGGTAGTAAAACACAATTGAATTAGATTAATGGAAATGGGGTTTGGTAATGGGCACACACAATTAATGGCCTTGGATCCGTCGTCAAACCCAACTTTGCCATCAAGAGAAATGTTATGGACACTATCACACTACCTTTGTCGGACAACCTTTTTTGTTTTTAACAAAAATTTAATGGAATTAAATATTATTAATGACAAAAATCAATGAACGATAAATTTAATGATTTTTTACTTATTAATGTTAAATTAATTATTCATGATAAATTAAGATTATTTTAGTTGAACTAGGATATTCTTATGTCAAAAATTAATGAATAATCTTTTCATATAGTTAGAGATTGAATTCTTGATCACGTGTTTAAGATTTTTAGGATAATTTTATTTAATAGTTGATAGTATAAATATTATTTTCTAACAATGTGTAAAAATTATATTCAATTTTAGATATTAAAACTTATGAAATAGGTTTTAAACTTACAGTTTATTTAATGAATATTATTGATAATTTTTTTAATAAGTTATAAATCATTGTTTGACTAGAATAAATTATTATTAATAATAAACAGTATATTTAAATGAATAAATTTAA
>PYAF01000745.1:207035-233255 GCA_007407185.1 Glycine tomentella | reverse complement strand
ATTTCTCTGTAATATTTTGGTTTTAAAAAGAGGGGAGATTTACGCTAAAACAAGAGATTTGTTATTTTTGCCTTTTACCTATTTTCTCTTATTAATTAAAATATTATAATAGAAGTAGCAATTGTTGACTTTCACTTTACAAGTGACTCTACTCATGTTAATTATACTAACTTTGTATATATGACGAGCCACTCTAATGAAAATATTTGCTTATGCGAGAACATAAAAATAATTAATAATTATTATTAAATTTGAATTAAAAACAATATATTATGGAGATTAAAATCCAATTATTTCCATTTGAAGTCACTTGTAAAGTGAAAGTCAACTATTGCCACTTCTTTTAAAGATTTAAACTAATAAGAGAAACTAGTTAAAGACGATAAGTTTAAAATCTCCTGTTTTAGCATAAATTCTCCTTCTCCTTAAAACCAAAATATTTTAGAGAAATCTAAATAGTACCGAATAAAAGTATATGAAATTTTGATTCGGTCAAACATTTAATTTGTTTTTCACCTTTCAACTTATTATTATTCAATGAGATGGTGCCACAATTTATATTTATGTTTTTTGTGCAAAAAGTATTTGTAACAAATAGTAAAACGAAATATTTTATCCATTGACACAATTTTATGTGTTGCATCATTCATTAACGTACAAAATGGATTATTGAAAGGGCTTTGACTCTCCTTTAATTGTATAATCAAATGGTAGAAAACTCTTTCATTGGTCAAAACTATTAAATAAATAAATTACTCAACTAATCAATCATGTCGCATAATCCTATTCTCTAGCTATCTTCTCTTCCAATCCCCAATCCTATCTCCCAATAAAATACTAACAGCTAAGTGTGCTTTTTTGTCTTAGTTGACAATATTTTATTGATGAATTAGCTGAGATTGAAGATAGATGATTTATATCCTCCAGTGTGTCATCTTCCAACAATGTAAGCAAAAATGTCATTAGATGATTATGATTACATGCTCAATGAAGGAAGCATACTTGAAAGTATGAAAAATGAAAGTAAAATTGAAATATTAAGTGAGCCATATCTATTGGCCAATAACTTAGACACGACAATGTACTCCCCCACTAATATTGTTGGTTGGCTATCAATGCACATAATGCTAATTAAGCTGATCGTATTGAACGAAACAGTTCCCAACTGTAACTATTTGAGACCTTAATTATGGAAAAAATCCTAATTAGGGGTATAATTCCTTTATAGGCTTATATATTGTCCTTAACGATTATTTTGAAAAATTCAGACAGAGTGCTAATCTTTTTCTTTGCTCCAAACAGGAGGCCTTTTGTTCAGAACCGTACTTGCATTTTCCACATTAATTAGAGTCTCAGATTCACCTTCTCTTGCCTGGAATCAATAGGGATAACAAAGTCACAAAGTGGGTTCTTGTAGTCCATGATCAAGACAAAAAAACACAAGAACATGCAAAATGCTCATAAAACAAACAAACCTGTGATGCTTGTGCTGCAGCTTCGGCTGCTTTTTGTTGACCCTCGATAGCACAATAATAGGAATATAGAATCATCCCAACCATGGCTACCAAAATTCCGAGTATGTTCCTCCAGCTGAAGGGGTCATGGACAATAATATATCCAAAGGCCAATACAAGGCATGTCTTTAGATGTCCAAGAACCTGATAGGTGACTGGAGATGTCTTTCCAATTACAAGAAATGTACTAAAATTCACAGCGATAGAGATCATGCATGAAAGAACAATGACCATCTGTAGTGTAGAAAATAGCAGTTGAAAATACATCAACAAAAAAATGAGTTTAAGTTCAAAAGTAAGGACACAAATAATTTTAAATCTCACCGTCACTTGTGTCGTGTACTTGAAAGCAAAAACATTTAGGTTGGTCAAAAGTTTATCCAAATATGGTCCAAAGATTAGCAAGGTAGCTGATTGATATGGACATGTTTGATACAAAAGTTGGGTAGAAGAAACCTTAAACTTCTTCTGAATGGTATTTGTCATCTAAAAGGGACTAATTAAGATCTTAACAAATAAGATAAAAATATGTAATTGGTCTATCATTCAAAAAATAAAAAGGGACAACCTTTTCTTAAGTAGTCGTGCACAAAACAAAGATATACTCATGCTAAACTATGTTCAAGTGAAATGAATGATAAGGCACACACACTGAGTAAAACCAAAGATAGTGCATGTAAAGACTTATAGATTTATACATATAGGGAAAACCTATGAAAATAGAAGCTACATTAACTCATAAGAGATCTATCTTCTCATATGCCAAATAAAACTTAAATTTACACATTTTTTGTTATGCAGTTATTGACATGATTATCATGAAGAAAAAATTACAGGGTTCAGAATATGCATTTATGCAACACTTTTTTCCTTAGTAGTTAACAACATAATTATCATGAAAAAAAGTTTCGAACCACTAAGAGTTAATGATATGAGCTAAAGCACAATAGATTTTTTTATTTATTTGATTCATAGTTTCATTAAAAACTTGAGCAACTAACAAAATTGGAACTTTCTTAAAGGATACAATTTGAGCAACACATGTTGTAATCACCGCGAGCAAAGATAAGAAAGTGCCCAAAGCATTGAGCTGCAAATCAGTAACGGTTGCAATTCCAACACCCAGAAGGAGAATAGATAGGGAAAATTGTACTCTTTTACTGCAATGACAATAATGGTAAAACAATTAGTAATACAATTCAAAATTAGTAGAACTACGAAGGCAGTGCCATACAACAACAACATCCTCATCTCACAATGTCAAACTGAGGCAATGTCATATGAAATAAAAGAAAAAAAAAAAAAAGAAGCAGAATATTGGACAATGATAATAATAATGATAGTTTAGGTCAAGACAAGAAACCAGTGAAGCCACATAGATGCCTTCATATTTATGCAATGCTGGAAAGGACAAAAAGGCACGTGACACATTGAAAATCACAAGAACGACATGATGACTTGAAATCTATAAGAATTTAGAAATAACTCTAAATGATCTAATTGCATAAAAGGAAACATAAAGGAAAAAAAAATAAAAGGTTGGTACAGACTATTCTATAATGGAACTTACATAAATTTATGGATGTATATAAACTTTATAAATATAAAGACTTGAATTGATCAAACACATTAATGATAAAAGTCTAAACAGGACCTGAATTTCTTCCCAAAAAAAAGGATCTCCAAGAGAATAGTACATGGGATGATTGCCAGCTTTGTCATCTAAATGCAAATATTAGAGAGCTGGTTCAAAAACTCTTGAAAGGCAACTTAAACAACTTAAATCAGAATATCACACACAAAAAACATAACTGAGAGAAATAAATCACCTGATAAAAGCCAACAGAATTGAAGCCTAGGCTCAAATTTAAAAGTCCAATTGAGATTCCATTTAGAATTCCAAACCCCACCACAGCTTTCCGCTCAAAAGGTTTGTGCTCAAAAAATCTCAACTTTAGTGCCACATGAAGGGAACAAAATGTTACAAGAAGATGCCAACTTGTCAAAGTTGTAGCTGCATAGGAATCGAAGGATACATATTAAAATCTCAACTCTAGGACATTACCCTTCAAATGTAAAATAACAAGTTGAAATTACCAAGGGGGATCTAAGCTACTAGTCAGAACTCCTTTATGTTTCCTCAAAATATCATTATCTTAAGTTTTTTTGGGTTATAAAAACATTTTCTATTTTAACAATAGTTTTCATTTTGTTTTTGTTTTTGAATATTTGTGCAGGAAATACAAAAGATAAAGGTTTGTTTACTTTGAGAAAATGTTTATTTGTTTTCATGTTTTGTTTTTACTTTTAATTACAAAACTATCACTTTGTTTTTAATTTATTTTCTGCTTTCAAAGATTTGCATAGGAAACATAGAAAAGAAAAGAAAAATGTTTCACTACTTTCTGTATAAATCTCTGAAAAATGAAACAAATTAAAACAAGGTGGTAGTTTGGTAATTAAAGTGAAAACAAAAAAGGCTTTCTCAAAGTAGACGAGCAAGATTTTGTTGCTTTCACTATCTTCTATACAATTATTTGAAAAAAAAAAAAAACAAATAAAAACAAGGTGGCATTTATATGACTTTTTTTTTTAAATGGAAAATGAGAAGAAGAAAATCTTCTCAAACCAGACCCTTCTTAACATAAGATGATCATATCAAACCAAATCTTTTACTAGGTAAGATAATAAGTTTCTAAATTGCAATAAGGGGTGGTGACCATGAAGCACGAACACTAGACATATGAAGATTAGCACAAACAATGTGCAAAATATAGGACACCAATAGTATTATATACAATTGTAAACTTGACATCAAAATAATTTAACCTAGTGACGAACTTAATACAATACATTATGACTTCAAGAGCCAAATGCAGACTTATGGAAAGACATTTTTTTTAGGATATGGAAAGACATTAATAACAAATTTTGGTGCTTGTTTAAGCTAAATGGTGGAATCCCCATGACAAAGCATGGCTATACGACAAAAAATAACAGGAAAGAAGAATGTCTTGGAGAAGCAAAAAAAAAAAAAAAAAAAGGAAGAGCAAGGAAGAATAGGGATGTAAACAACTTTCCCATTAAGGATTCAATCCATGATTAAGGGAGACTAACCCCATCAATTACAAAAGCACACGAATGGAAGCAACACACTTGTAATAGTTACAAAAAAATTAGACACACAAATTACTTGTCATTTCTTAATCATATAGCAATTTGCTAATAGCCAAATTGTTTATAAACTTACCAAAAATGAAATGTAGTGAGCTCATCAACGCCTTATTACAAATCACAATTGACACCGATGACACCACAGACAAACTCAATGCACCAACAGTTCCCAGCTGGAATTTCTCTCCCTCACCCATCTTTTCCTTGTTGCTCTAAACAAACCAAACCACAAAAAATCACAACCAAGGAACAAAATGGAGCACAAGAACACAACATTGAAGCAAAAATCTTAAAACATTGCAAATTCAGCCCAAACCCATAAAACAAAACAACAACTTCAGCTAAAAAAACGTTGGGAAAACTTACGTAAGGAATATATGAATTCGGGAGGAGTGAAACTAAATGGGTGTCAACGAATTGTGAGAATAGCTCTTGGATTCGATGATTATAAAAAAGTTATAATTATGGCTCATGAAAGTTTATGGGTAAGAGGAAATTCAGTAGTTAACGTAAAAGCTGAGAGAAATGTGGTTCAATGAAATGAAATGGGAATGAGAATGAAAATGAAAACCAGAAATGGAGGAATGTGGCATAATGGCATTGACAAGTCCACGTTTAAGAAGTTGAGTGAAAATGCAGATCAATGTGAAACACGTATGTGTTTCTTCTTCTTCTTACAATTACTGGCAGAGGAGAAAGGGAGAAAAGCTTAATTTTAGTTCCAAAAGCTAATTAATAATGAACATTAGGTTTGGAACTTTTCTAAAATACCCATGGTTTTGCGATGCTCACTTTTGAGTTATTTTTTACCTAAAAAATGACGGTGATGCACTTTTCTTGATGCTACTTGTGTTGAGAGTCTATGTTAAATAATATAATTTTCCTATACAAAAATTATTTATTGTGCGCACCATGTCATTTTTGATTTATGAACATGTCATTAATGTGTCAACAAAAAACTTTAAATGGTGTATTTAATTTATAGGATAAAGTTAAGGGTATTAATTAACACATTAAATGTGATTTTTTATAATTAATTTAATATTTAATGTCATTAATATATTATGATATTTAATAATTATTGAATTTATTAATAAATTTAATTAGAATTTTTTTTGTGTGTGTATAATGATTGTAACGAGGATTGATCCTAAGTTTTCATGCATTAATTTTGTCACTAGCTAGACGATTCTAGCGAGTTATTAGAATATATTAATATTACAAAAGCTTATAATTTTATTTAATGGTAAATTGTTATGTAATTAAAAATTATTGACTTTATTTTTGAAAAATCATATTGAGATAATTTATAATTATTTATTAGTATTTTTTTTACATTTACATTTTATTAAAATTAAGAGTTTGATTTTTATACAGTATTACTATATTTTTTACAATATAAACTAATTAGAAATATTTTTATATAATTTTTAAATGATTATTAAAAATAAACTATATTAACATATGCAAACTAAAACCAAATTTACCAAAAGTACAGAAACATATTTTACCCAATAATAAACAATGACCCCTAATGTAAGTATACTAAAATGTAAATATATATTCCGTAAGAAAAGGAAAAGGTCACGTGCGTGATAATGGAATACAAAAAATAATCACGTGGGGGGCAAGTCGGATGTTGGGCTGAGTTTTAGTGGGCCAGCTAGTGGTGGTGCTACGGGATTGGGGCATTTGAAAAAGCCACAAGGGAAGACAGAGGATTGCACTTCATACATTATATACTTTTCTAATATACCATTAGTGTAATAGTAAATTTCTACAATTACCCTTATGTATGTATTAGGTATATTATTCTAAAATCAATTTCCGTTTTCTCCTGCACTTTATTTTAAAATCAATTTCCGTTTTCTCCTGCACCGCTCCAGCTCCTACGCCATGTTCTGCTTCTTACGATCATTGGTTGGCGATTTCGTTCTTATGTTCTTTCATTCTCCAGCACACCGTTCGTGGTGGTTGTCTTCTCTGGTTGGTGGCGGCCTCGATGAGGTGAGGTTTTTTTTGGTTTGGTCTGTAAAACGGAGAAGGTGAGACAATACAGATTCGAGAATCTGTATGAGACTTACGGATTACATAATCCGTAAACCTCATACGGATTGACCAATTCATATGAGGCTTACAAATTATGTAATTCGTAAGCTCATACAGATTGGTCAATCCGTATGAGTATTTTTATTTTTTAAATACTTTTAAAATAATTAAATAAAAAATAATTAAGTAATATGTACAAAAAAATATATTAAAAAGTGAAAATATAATTTATCATGTATTGATTTACAGTTTTAAGTCCATATTTCAACTTAGGAATGTTTATTGACATGAATTTGTTAGACAATTTGGATTAAGAAATTTGCTTAGCTTTTATAAACCATTTGTATAGTATGATTTGTTGTATTACATGAATCAAATACCCGTTATAGGTTGGTTTGGTTATAATTGTATTTGTAAGGTCAGTATGTATGTGAATCAAAGTTGTTGAAGCTGTTCATAGTAAGGAAGATGTGTATGATTTGAAACGGTTGAGTGTTGTTATTGGTGTGGTGTGATTTGAAATGATAGAGTAACATGTAAACAAATGTTGTACAGATTATGACTAAGAGTAGAGGAATGTGTCGGGTTCTTGGAAGAGTTGTCGACCGAGCATTGGGTAGAAATGTCAGAGGTAATGAAGATGAAGCCTCTTAACGGCGTAGGCCGACGACATCCGTTCATCGACAAAGGGCATGTGTTGATGTTGCTGAGGATCCTCCTGTTAAGGAACCACCTGTGGAGACCGATGTACCTGCGACAGAGGATATAGGTACTGAGTGTGAATCTTTTCCAGGAGGGCTGGAAGACTATTCGGTGTTGACTGAGTGCGCCATCATGTGGCTCTTGGAGTATGGGCAAGAGAGGTATTAATATGATGAATTACATGGTACATGGATATTATTACTGATTATCCATCATTGTAAATTGATTGATGTCTTTATTGTAGGAACGTGCAGAATTAAAGTTGGCTTCCCATGGACGTAAGGTTGTTAAATTTGGGAAGCCTGCAGCTGAGGTTGAAGGCTTAGTGGCTGCTACAAGCCTAAGTCCATTGATTGCTTGGTCAGTGGAGACATGAGACAAGGGATTGTTGTGTGCATTTGTAGAGAGATGGCACGTTGAAACCTACAGTTTTAATCTACCTGTGAGGGAACTGACACTGACATTGGTTGATGTGGCATCATTCTTGCATATCCATATCATGGGAGCGTTCCGCTCCTATGATCAGATTAATGTCAGCGAGGCCATTGCATTGTTGGTGGAACTGTTGGATGTCATCGTCGAAGAAGCTGAAATTGAAATGGCACAGTGCCACAAGGCATATGTTCGACTATCATGGCTGCGAGAGCTATATTATGTGAAGTGTCAATCCAGGCAGTGAATATTAGCAGTTAGGACATATTTGCTACATCTTGTTGGCTGCACTTTGTTTGCTAACAAGAGTATCACACATATAGGTGTGGTATTCTTAGAAGCTTTCCGCGACATGGACCAATCTGCGGGATTTTCTTAGGGTGTGGCTGCTCTTACGCACATGTATGATAATTTGAATTATGTATGTAAGCACCACGAAAAACATCTGGCTGGATATATTACTTTATTACAGGTAATCTATTGATTAATTTATGTGTTGGATAAACTACAGTGTGTGTGTGTGTGTGTGTGTGTGTGTGTGTGTGTGTGTGTGTGTGTGTGTGTTTTGTATTGAAGTATTGCTGACTTTAATCGTTTTCAATTTGTGGTGCTGGATATATGAGCATTTTTCCTGTAGGAAATGTGGTTGCATACGATCACTATTAAGAGACGCAACCACGTGCCTATCGCTTGAAGAGTTCCAAGGCCTTACCAGTGACATTAGATAGGTTGACAGTTGATGATATCTGTTGGATGCCGTATGGGGAGCACCGTGCCCACAGGGATTTTGACTTGATTAGTTTATTTTCTGGTTTCATTAGATGGAGTCCTCACATTGTCAGGCATTTGCCAGAGAGGGTACTTAGGCAGTTTGGATATGTTCAACAAATTCTAGAACTGCTTGTGTCTAAAGTCCCCTCCATTGAAGATGTTGATGACAGATGGGTCCACTTCTCTGAATACCTTCCAGCAATCGAAGACTTGGTTGATTATCCAATTCAATGTGTTGCTAGATATATTGAGTGGTTCTACCGTATTTCCCACCCATTAATGACTTCGGCTCAATTTGGGGAGGCCCGTACACACATTCTGCCTGTGCCTCGTACTAACCAGTTCCGCCCTCTGTGCATGATCATGCTACAGAACCTGTGACACAGTCAGCGTCAGACGCATCTCTAGAAGAGCATAGGCCAACACATGTTGTGGTAATACTTTGTTCAAAATGGTTAAACATATTATTTTGGTCATGCATTGTTCAAAAATAAAAATGTGCTTGTTTCAGGCTGTGTGCCAATGGTTGGCTGAGGGCTTGCAACATAAGATCAATGTGAGGATGGTTACAGAGGGCACGGATGCATACTCTATGACATAGAAACTGTCGAATCTAGCCCGTGGTGTCACTGACTATGACATTGTCTAATCTGTATGATCCTTACGGATTGAGTAATATGTATGGTTCTTACGAATTAGACAATTCGTATGAATCATACTAATTGGATAATCCGTATGATTCTTATGGATTAGATAATCCGTAATATCTATGTGGATTAGGTAATCCGTAACATCCATACGGATTACCGAATCCATACGACACAAAACAATAAAACTTACCTCTGCAGCCACCACGACGCCACTCCACTCTGATGAACCAAAAAAAAATGTCGCCCAACTACCACCAATGCACAACCTAACCCCAACAACTCAAATAAAGCAAAATGAAGAACCAAAAAGCAATAACGTACATGTATTGTTGCAACCAACTAAAATAAGGAAGAAAATAACCAACGATATTTTCAGATTTTCAAAAAAACTGAATGGTGTATTAGAAAACCAAATGGTGTATGAAGCACAGCCCGAAGACAAACCCTAATTGTGGTAATGGAAAGAAAGAGAAGGGTCAGCCAAAAGATTACGACCCAGCTGCGATGCATGCCATTCATATTTGACAATTGGCTTTGCGGTCCAACAATAACATACGCAAATGGACCATGAGCGCCATGAGTTTAACGGTACCAACCATAGTTGTGAAATCCGATCTGGTCATTGACTTAGTCGAGGTATTGAGTCAGTGGTCCAATTGGTGGACCAATAATTGGTTCGGTTTGACTCGGTATATATTAAAAATTCAAAATTATATATGTATATATTATATAAAAATATATAACTAACATTATTTGAGTAAGAAAAATCTAACCTTACCCCAAAATCCAATTATTTTTTAAAAAAAATCAAAAAAATGGTTGGGTCAGACCTATCCAACTAGGAACCTGGTCGGGTTTGACCTAGTCAATCGGGTCAGCTACATATCTGGTTCGGAAGTGGAACTGGCCCAATTTGACCACCGGATCCCGATCCAATCGATCCGATCGATCGATTTGAACCAATTTTTATAACACTGGTACCAACAAATTTGCGAGAATAACAATACAAGTTAAAATCCAAGGGACTATTACATTATTTCTTATTTGTTTTTATTATTCTTTCTATCTCTTTTCTCATTTTTTTATTATTTTTCTTCGATCAAACATATATACTTTTCATTTTATTTTTTTACGTATTTTCATTCTCTTTTTATTTCTATCTACTTTATTTTTCTTCTTTATATCGAACAAAGCCTTAATCTAAGGATGAGTTGTACACGTTGTGGGAAGGATAAACACACACAATACTTGCTTTAAATTACATAGATATCTTGAGTGATGGGATGAATATAAGGCCAGAAAACCATGTAAAGCCACTGCCAAAACTAGGTTGGGATGCACATGTAGAACCACAACTATTAGTGACTCGGGTAATCTTGTTTTTCTTTACTGAATGTTATTGAACATGACTATGACTCTATGAGTCTATTCGTGTGTTTGGAAACACATCTAATACTTGAGTTCAGAGTGAATAAACCACGTCAAAATAAGGAAAATTACTCACAAGCTATGGTTCCTTGCTTATAGTGAACATGTGTCAGTTTTGCGAGGACGTAAAACCAAAATACAATATGATGGATGGATAATTAACTTGGATGCAACCAACCATATAATGTATGATCCTAACAACTTCATCAATTCTACACCACAACGGCAACTTGATGTTGCAAATGCCAACATGATTACATATATAGTTCTTAAAGTTAATTGAATTTACCAATAAACTTAATGAATAATCAATTCTCATATTTGAATGCAATGCATTAGTACTCTCTAAAACTTCTAAAAAAACATTAACATTAAATAATTAATAGTTATATATTATAAAGTCAAAACATACACAGATTAGATATTTTAACTAGATAATTATATATATAAAGTGTGGATAATCGGTAAGATGGGTGAATTATAATATCCATACCTACATTTATCTCCATTAAATTTTACAGGTAAATTCTTAATCTCGAACCCATTTCCATTGAGCAGAAATTTATCTTACTCATTACAGATATTTTTGCTAGTTCCTATGAGGTTGCGTAGAATTGTCATCGCCATTTATCACATTGTGTTCAATCTATTTTTTATTTTCAAATATTTGTATATTAGTACTGAAAACAATTTTTTTTGTGCTTTCAATATACAAGAATGAATTGAAAATAAGGTGACAACTTTATAAATTAAGAGTAAAATCAGAAAATGAAAACAACCCTGATAAAAAAAATTAAAATACATGAATTAATTTACTTTTTTTTTTCTTTTACAAAAACTTATAGAAAAATTTATCCGTCCACTTGAATTAATCGACCCATTAGTTACATCACTTACATGCTATTCAGGGTAAATAAACATGTTAGTCAAGAGGAAACTTACGTGAAAGTGGCTTACAAAGTACAAACACAAGAAGAAAATCCTTAAACCCTCCAACACAACCAAGGCGTTTGTGATTCATGAACCCTTTTCCAATTTGAATCTGCCCGTGATTGATGCAGAGCAGGCAGAGGATATAGCCCTCCAATGTTGGCCTTCTCCAAGTTCAGGAAAGCAGCAATGGAGATCTCCTGCGTTTTCAGGCGAAACCTCCACCGAAGATTCTCCGTTCCGTCCGAGGAACCTGTCTCTTCGAATCCGCAGCTGCCTCTTCGTTTCTGCATCTGGGTGGCGCTCAAGTTCGAGACTTTATCCGACCAAGAATACCGTAACATATGAGTAGGGTCCTTAGTACCAACATTTGTTTTCCCTTTACTGGGAAGCTCTCGAGCTTCTCAAGAAATCTGGGATTTTGATAACTTCTGATTAGGTTAGAGCGTATTGGCAAGTGGGTCTCGCCGATAAGGCTATAGAGTCGTTTGGTAGAATGAGTAAGTTTGGTTGCAAGCCTGATAGTCATGCGTATAACACCATTTTGAATATTGCTTTGAAGAAAGACTTGTTTGTGTTGGCTCTTGCAGTGTATAATTTGATGCTCAAGTCCAATGGTTGTCCTAATGAGTACACTTATAACATGTTGATTGATGGGTTTTGTAAAAATGATAATGTTAAGGGTGCACTTGAGATGCTTGATGAGATGGGTCAATGGGATATAGTGCCAAGTGTGATGTCGTTTTCTGCCATTTTTTCGGGTCTGTGTCACGTGAAGAGGGTGGTTGAGGCACACAGGTGGTTTAATGTGATGAAAGAAAGAGGGTTCCAGCCTGATTTGATATGTTATAGTGTTTTAATTCATGGGTATTGCAAGTTGAGGAGGTTAGAAGAAGCCATTTTGTTTCTACAGTTGTTAGAGAGAGATGGGTTAGCCCTTGGAATAAAGGGCTATAGTTCTCTGATTGCTGGCTTTTTTAGCGCAAGGAGATACAATGAAGCGCATGCGTGGTAAGGAAGGATGTTTAAGAAGGGTATCAGGCCGTATGTTGTTTTGTACACCATTTTGATATGAGGTTTGTCGAGCGAGGGCAGGGTTGGTGAAGCTGCCAAGATGTTAGGTAAGATGACCCAGAGGGGCTTAGTTCCTGATGCTGTTTGTTACAATGAAATTATTAAAGGTCTCTGTGATGTTGGTCTTTTGGATCGAGCACGATCTCTCCAACTTGAGATTTCTGAGCATCAAGGGTTTCATAATGTTTGCACAAATACCATTCTCATCTGTGACCTGTGTAAGAGAGGAATGATTGAGAAGGCACAGGAAATATTTAATAAGATGGAGAAGCTTGGATGTTTTCCTTCCGTAGTTTCCTTCAATGCTCTTATGGATGGACTGTGCAAGGCTGGTAAACTTGATGAGGCACACCTTTTATTGTACAAGATGGAGAATGGGAGAAGTCCTTCGTTATTCTTCCGGCTTTCTCAGGGTTCTGATCAGGTTTTAGATAGTGATACTCTCCAGAAAAAGGTGGAGCAAATGTGTAAGGCTGGACAACTTTTGGATGCATACAAACTTCTCATTCAACTTGCTGGTAGTGGGGTTATGCCTGACATTGTGACGTACAATGTTCTAATCAACGGCTTTTGCAAGGCTTCTAATATCAATGGTGCTTAAAAGCTTTTCAAGGATATGCAAAACAAGGGGATCTCACCTAACCCTGTTACTTATGGGACACTTATTGATGGGCTTTTCAGGGTTGGCAGAGAAGAGGATGCCTTTAAGATTCATAAGCATATGTTGAAGCATGGGTGTGAACCTAGCTTTGAAGTTTATAGAGCACTTATGACTTGGTTGTGTAGAAAGAAGAGGGTCTCACAGGCCTTCAGTCTTTATTTGGAATATTTGAAGAAACTTTGTGGCAGGGAAGACGATTCAATCGATGCTTTGGAGGAATGTTTTGTCATAGGAGAAGTGGAACAAGCATTTCGAGGTTTACTAGAATTGGACTTCAGGTTTAGATATTTTGCTTTAGCTCCATATACAATTCTACTTATTGGATTTTGTCAGGCAGAAAAAGTAGATGAAGCATTACTTATATTTACTGTTCTTGATAAGTTCAATATCAATATCAATCCTGCAAGTTGTGTATATTTGATCGATCCGAGGTCTCAGTGAAAATGGAAGGCTGGATGATGCAGTAAACATTTTCGTTTACACTCTTGACAAAGGTTTCAAGTTGAAGTAAAGTGTTTGTGAGCAGCTCCTCAAAATTCTTTCACAAGATAAAAAGGAGTGTGCTATTGATCTTGTTCGTAGGATGAAGTCTGCTGGATACCGTTTAAATAGTTTGTTTTTGCAGAACACATAGTGTACAGAGCAGGACAAGCAATAACACTGATTGATCAAGATGAATGAATTTCTGTATTCAGCTCTTCGCATATCCCCATTAAGGAAAGAGGTTATGAATCAGGAGACTCAATACACTTTCTAATGAACTAAAGGTGCCCTTTAATCCTAATGTTGAATGTTGAATTATGTCTTTCCAGAGTCGCAATATAAAAAATTATAGTGATCAATTGAAATTTACCTGCATGCTGGGTTTCAGGATTTTACTTTACGCTAGGAATTGAGTTGTCTAGAACTACCATAGAAATATAAACCTTTCATATCTCTGAATTTTCTTCACTACTGAAAGAATTTGAAGAGCAAGTAGGAGTTGGTTTAAGCTTTAGACTTAAGCTGGTATGATTAAATAGAGCCACCCAATGTCACTTGTTCTTGTTGTCTTTATTTGATCTGAAATACGTACATAGTTTTTTTATTTTATTTTCTTTGGATTTTGTTAGTTCTTCTACCCTTCTTACCTTGTTGGTACCTGCTTTGGGGAATTTTATGGTTCATTTGTGCATAACCTGTTGTGGCATTTTAAGGTGTGTAGCGATGATTTGACGGGTTTTATTCAAATTAAGAACTAATTGCATAGACTGAAAATAGTACTTTCTGAATAATGCTGGTGATTGGGACTCCTACTCCTACCACCAATATCCAGCCATCACTACCTGTACTGCCTTGCTCAAACAACTTGAAGTATTTCATCTTTTCCTTTCCTTCTCCTTATATTTCACCTCTTTGACTCCAAGTTTTGCTCAGAGGACTTGAGGTGCTTCAAGTTGCTGACTTTTGGAATTTGGGCTTGAAATAATTTATGCACTTTGTTCTGCTTGTTCTTAGTTAAGAATTTGCTTCTAGTTATTTGTTTTTGAGAAATGTTTTTTTTGTATAACAACCAATGCAACAAATTATACAACTAAGAGAGAGAAATAGAGTAAAGAGGGACAAATATAAGATGTAATAAATGATGTGATGGAGAGAGATAGACACACAAAGTGTTGTAGTATTAGTATAAAATGTTGTATGAATAACAACTCTTTCATTTTTTGATCTGAGACCTTGTCTTCTTCTTGGCTATTCTCCACCTAATGATGTTTTCTTTCTCATCTGGGGAGCTTTGTATGTTTTATTGTGTCAAAAAGATGATCATAGATAGGGTCTGTGTAGTCTTTAGGTTTTTTATTATAGCTAAAAGGAGACTTTTGTTTGCTCCTGATATTACAGAGGTAAAAAACATAAACTAAATCCTTTCTCAGATTCTTATTTGAAATTCCTTCTTTTTAATCTAACACTTGGAAGGTTGTTTTTCTGGTTTCTGCAAATGGATTACTGAAAATTTCTTATGATGGCAATAGATGGATTTTCATCTTGAGTTTTGAATTCTTATGCATTTAAAAAAATAGTGTTGTTTCTTCAACCCCATTTTGTTCAGTAGATTATAAATAGCAGTGCTGGTATTGAGGTTTTAAAGTGGCCTTTTTTGGATAATTCATCTATATTGAAATGCTCTGTTTAGAATTGATTAGTATTCCGTAAAAATGAAAGGAATATATGGACACTAACATAATTTGATCACTGCATAAAATACCAACTAGGATATCCAATCCCAGTAGGATTCATGTAGGGTTGTGGGATCATTTTTCTATCGGATTTTTTGATGTGTAAAGTGCATTGAAGATGTTGGGACATTGTTGATGCCATTATGCTTGACAATTTCCTTAACTTCTTGCAGGTCTCATGTTGCAGGGGCAATTTCTTTTGCTTTGATATTCTGCTTGCTTGTCATCATGTGCTGTAAGACCCTTCATTTCAGGCATTTTTGGGTTTTCCATTTGTTGTATGCTTTGGTACGTTTCTTCCTATATGTCTAAGAGCATTTTGGCAAACATTGACAAGGAAGAGGGAAAGAAGACTGCCATTGTCCAGACGGATGTTCTTTGGTGATATCTCACATTTTAACACAATGATCAAAATTTAGTGAAATTTAGACACAATTACTTGTTTTTACCAAAAAAAGGACATCTAGTTTATTACTTCCGTATAACATATCAAAAACTGAGGTTTAGTTGTATATAGGTTGCTTATTATTGATTATGATTTTCTTTGTAAATGGATTCTATGCCTCACATAGCTGATTGCTTATGTAACCTGATGTGCTAAAATGTCGTTTGTGTAATCCGGCAATCACAGCTCAATTCCCATACAGATGGATAGTATAGACACAAGGGCACCCCACAAAACATGAATAGATGTCAATTATGTTTTAGGGGCATACAGAACATGTTCTTTTTCAGAGATATATGATGCAAAGCCACCAGAGGGTTAAGATTATAACTGTTTATTAATTTATAATTTAATTTCAATTTTGAAGCTGATTCTGACCACAAGCTGAAAATAGCAGGGAAACAGCCTCTTCGCTTCCAGGCATAAGGCGGCATACATTTACCCTTCGTGGATCCCTGCAGGTTGGAACCTTGCCCATTGAACTGGTCTTGTTAAGTGTTAACATTATTATTACGATATCTTGTCCTGCTTTTGTTCAAGATTATGGATTTGAGAATTCTATGTGGCCTCTTTGTGTTGTGGCACCTCGGTCTAATTAGCAATATTTCATCTTTTAGATTATTGTTGGTTGAACCTCAACATTAGTACTGCAGATACCTATATCCCTGTTTCTCTTGGAACATTTTTTTCTGCCCAAATGGCACTTATGTTATACTCTATCAGAAAGAATGACAATTAATTATACTGCAAATTTTCTCCCAGTGCAACTGCAATGGGTAACCATATCTGTGGAAGTATAGTGTGGAAATTTGTCAACTGGTAGTTCCTTACCGAAGGTTGAAAAGGTTTGGTCTTGAAAACAAAAATAGTGATTGAATCTATAGGAATAGTGGGATATGTTTCAGTTCTTGTAAGTAGCAATCTGTTTGGTGTAGAATGTTGGTGGCTTAAGATGGTTTGATAGAAGTTTTGGGGCGTTTAATTTCATGGCAAAGGAAAAATGTAGTTTGAGACTTGCAAACCTATTAACAGACTATTATTATTTGAGTTTAATGAGTATGCAATGTCAATGTTAGTTTTTACATTGTTAACCAATTAGAAATTAAGTTTGATATAACTAAAGTAATTATTGACAAAGTCAATAAACATATCAAACATTCATACATGATAATATATATATATATATATATATATATATATATATATAAGAACTTAATTAGTTTAAATGTACATTTGGGGCAGTGTAGAGATATTGACCCGTGAATTATGTTGCTAAGTTTAATTAAATGTGTGAGGGAGTGACGAGTCTAGGAAATCAAAGTGATATATATGGGTATGCTCTCCCAAATCCTCAAAGCACTCTTTTGTGTGTTGTTAATTAGCTGGTGACAGAAATAAAATGTGATAATTGGAGCATAAAATAATATTTGAGACCCGTGCTAGTCAAGCTTCTAGCCACCTACGTACCGCGCTTTTCTCTACGTACCACGCTTTTCATGTGAGAACTTTAGCTTTTCCATACTTGCAATATCAATAATGGAGTATTCGTTATTTTTTTTTTATATTCATTGGAAAAGCGATTGTAAATTTAGGCGAAGGAGAATTTCTACCTTGAGATATTTTAATGAAATGAGTGTTTCAGCAAGGGATGTCTCAATCATGATGATAAAGCGTTTGAGTGTTATGTTGGGATGTCTCACTCAAATAGTAACGCTGGATTCATTGTTATGATTCCTCGTAAGTAAAGCATCTGTAACAACAAGTGTAAGTTTAACCTTTACCTCGGAATGTAGCAACCTTCTTTTGCTTGCCCTTCACTACCATTAAATAAAATAAAAGGGTGTTTGAGTGAATGATGATAATGCAGCTGGCGGTTATGTCATTGTAAGAAGTGCTTACAGCTCAGAATTATGATTCATTTGAGCTAAATATGAATGGCCATAATACTTTTAATGCTTGTTTCTGCAACATATCAACTATTTCTAGTGTAAAAGAAATTAAATTTAAAATTAAGAAGATAGCAGTTCAAGAGAAAATCTTCAAAGTCAAAGAGTATCATCAGAAATTTATATTATTTTATCTTGAAAAAACATATAAAGATTTAAACGCGTAATTTCTTATATGCACAATTGTTATATATATACTGAGTTTGAGCCAAATTTGTATGATATTCTCCCAGATTCAAATGTTGTGATAGTTCCAAACTGCAAGTGTTGAATGAAGTCAACATCAACAACAAAGAAATTAACCCATACTCATGAACAATAAATCAAAATAGAATATAATTGTCCATGAGATGCCTTAGGCCCAACAATCCTAGCCCAACTCTAGTGCATGTATATACCAACAACGTTACTATAACACACTACTGATTTAATATATATCGTCACTTTAGTCAGAATGTCAGATTATTAGCTGCATTGGAACACTAATCACCTCTAATAAACTTGGATATTGACCTACCAAATACACTAGAATCAACATTCCTAAACACGTCAACAATACACATCAGACACGCTATCTACATCCATCTCCAACAAATAAGAAAACTTTTAACACTATCACCATGCTACTAATAACAAAAGTAAACAGTTATTTCAACTTTTGACTGGGAGCAACCACTTTGTATGGATAAAATAAGTGACGTTAGTTAACTCTACCGAGTAACTTAATCTAAAAATAAGACAACAAATTAGGCTTTTCTTTTTGCAGATAATAATTATATCTTAATGTCATTTTCTTTTTCTTCTCTCACTTCTGTATAATCTTTCTTTCCGTCCTCAAGAAATAATAACTCATCAATTTTTGTGATACCTTTTTTTTTCTTTCTAATTTGTAGTTTGTTGTTTTAGTTCTTTACTGTTGTTTATTTCATTTTTAATCATTCACGTAAGGTTCGTATCATCTATTTTTACAGCCCTTAACTCTTGCTTACATTCAAATTCATGAGTGCAATCCCCTCTCGGTGCCTTCTTCCGACAGTGTATTTAAGATAGCTTCTAAATAGTGTTTAGAAACACGTAGTTGGATGGCCTTGATGTGAAGCACCATGATACTGCTAATGAATCTATGATACCTTCTTAGAATTTAGAGTTTTTGTCTAACTCAATCCCAAAAGTTATCCTCATCCCAAAAGTTATCCTCATAACGTAAATGTTACTCTCTACTTATATACATTATTTTGGCACTATTTAGAATTGACAGACCAATAGATCAACTAGGCATTTTGCACTCAGATATTATTAGGACGTCTAAAATTGTGGTGCATTATTCGCAAAATTGATTATTTACCACTTTATAGTCTGTACTATACTGAATATTTCGCACACGCTGTAAGCTATATGCCCATATCAGTATGAATATGCTTGAAAAAATCTCCAATCTTGAGCAATATGATGGCACCTGACACCATCCCAGCAAGGGTGGCAACCTATGTAGGAATCTCAGATATGTAGAAACCTGTCAATCACAAATACAGCATCGCATCTCATCATCATACAATGTTACATGTAAGCATATTAGGGCTTGAAAAATGAGTGAATCTCAATATGGGGATGATTTGGTTCACCATATTGCGATGCAAGAGCCAAAAAAGTGCAAAAGCTATTATAGCTCCCTTCACTATTATTAGTAATACAGATTTGTAAAATCCCAACAACACAATCGTTTTTCAAAGAAGAAAGTCAGAAACACTTACCGAAGTTGTCAAGTTCCACGAAGGGAGTGGACACGATCTTGAATCAAGTTCCTTTCCCAATCTGCTATATCCTCAAATGCATATTCTGGAAGAGTCTCAAATGGCTCCTTCCAAGGATCATTCTTAGCCAAATCATAAGTAGCGCCACGTATTGCTCTTTTATTTGGTCCACAAGGTCTCTTTGAAGTTAGCATATCATATGCTTCATTTAGCTGTCCAAAGAAAAATGCCACATTCATTTGTGAAAAAATGAAATCTCAATTAAGAAATCTGTGAACCAATCTATCACCAATTCAACACCAAGTTGATGATGTGCAACCATAACACTTGTGAAAAATTAAGTAGTATGGAAATTGTTTCCGGATTCAAAGACAAGGTGAGGGTTTAGGACTCACATTCATGTCACAAAACCAGAACAAATAAGCAATTGCCACAGCTGGAGCTCTTCCAAGTCCAGCAGTACAATGCACATAAACTCTTCCTTTTCCCTCGGAAATTGCCCATTCTAAGGATGAGACTGCTTTAGGTAGTTCATTTCGCAAGGAATCTGGATCAAAGTCTTTTGCCTAATAACATAGATAAAAAAAAAAAAGTGATGATAATTTAATTTAAGAACAAGTAAGCAAAAAACTTGGAACAATTTCAGAGTGAAGATAACTTTTCTCATTTTTGACATGGTATATAGTCTATTGCATTGTGTTAGAGATTAAACTAGTCATGATAGCTCAAAACTGTTGGCAAAAGGAGAATGGAGCAATTAGTAAACTCGATTCATTTTTATGTTCATGAATATTTAAGGTTCATAGTTTTTTTCCTATACTAGTATCTTCCAAGAGTCATGTTTCATTGTATCACATGTAGCAAAAGGTTTCCTGCATAACATAAATACTTATGTACTAAATTTGCATAATGAGCCAAAATCAAGCAAAGAAGTCGTGTTTTGAGTGCTCCCCTTTCTCTATTTATCTCCTTAGTTCCTTAAACAACTCTACACTTCCTAATAATAACATTTGGCTAGTCAAACGTTGTCTAGATTATCACAATACCAGAGGTTTTTTTCTTTATCCTCAATAAATTTACAGAAAACAGGCTTGCTTACCGGTCTCCTTGTGTGCCTAATTTCAAGTTCACGACACCTTCTTATTATTGACTGCAGGTCTACTCCCCAATACTCAACATCCTTATCTTGTTGCAAGTTTAAAATGTATGCCACACCCTCTTCCTTTTGGAGGTGATCTATGTCTTCGGGTTTCTGTGGTTGGGAGCCCACAATCAAGTTGTCCGTTATAAGAGTATAATTCATACCTGAAAATCAGGAATCGTTCATTGGTTGCATCAGTTGAATGATATATCAGGTCTTACCATACATAAGGAAAAAAATTAATGTTGAAGATCCTACGTTGACTAGTGATGTGGCTAAAATAGTGTACATAAGAGCGAGGGACAATTTTTCATCCCATAAGCTAGCTTTTGAAATTGAGTTAGATCCAAACCTAGATTTGAAAATGGTGTTATAACCTATCCTAATGGTTATTATTGGGCTTATCGGACCACTTGTTCGTTGAACTGCTATTAAATCACGTGCAGGTGTTCAATCCTGCAAACTTCAGCTCGATATGTCTAGTCCTTGGCATAATATAATCAAAATAATACATCTGCGGGGAGTTTTTGGGGTTGAGTTATGCTCAAACCCAAATTCTAAGGAGAAAAAAAAGTCTTTTTCAAGGGCCATATACGTCAAAAGCAAAAATTAAGTATGTCGACACTGTACTAATTAAAATTAAACTTTACACAGTAATAGTATGGCACACGCTTTGCATTTTACAGTTGGGGGAAGGGGCACAAGGAGTCTCAACCACATAACATAAGATGACATCTTCAAAAAGTGATTGATAGCATAGTAAATCCGCAATCTCTCTCTCTCTCCCCCTTTGTATAACACCCTCTCCAATTTTAAGCCAAGAGGCACAAACTAATATAACAATCGACGATTGCAAGTATAACCAACGGAATGAGGAACAAAATCACACTATCATTGGTATATCTAGCACCATATAATAATGAACAGTGATTAACAAAAACCCATCTGAAAGGCCATTCATCCCCCTCACAAATCCCTCACATTTCCCAATATCATAATCATATCAAACATATGTAGCATTTCATAGAAATAGATCAAACAAAAGTACTATGTAACAAAATGTCAAATGTTGTAGGGGATACCAATAAACAATAATAGGATAGAGATGAAACTGACCCAGATCATGGTGATACTCATAAGGGCTCCTCATCATTTTCTTCATAGCTATATTGTACTCCTCCATCCTGTCCTTGGTCTTAGAGGGCCTCTTGCCCACGCTCGTGCTCGTGTGGTTCTCCTCAATCCCACTTTCTGATAGCTTACAACATATTGGACTCAGCCTAACAGAGTAGTTATGATTAGGAGGAACCATAAAACCGCACGATGATTTATTCTTCATATGCTTTGATAGTACTTGTAAATCTAGAGGAACTCTGTATACTGAAGGGAAGCCAATGTTACTAACGGTTCCCATCTCTCTTTGCTCGTGTCCTATGTTGGTGTCGGATTGGTTCTAGGCTGTTCTTATGTAACATGATTATGAATTATAATGACCAAAACAACCTTGGATATTGGAGCAAGGAAGTCCTACACTCTCTATCAATCACTCGTTCGTTTGGAAATAAAACGCACGTTGAATTCAATTTTTTCTTTAACAAAATTTGAGAGAGAGAGAGAGAGAGAGAGAGAGAAAACAGAAAACTTATATTTATTTCGCATGTGTTAAACTTAAATGTGCTGAAAGATCTTAGTTCTCTTAACCGATCTTTGGAGTTAATAAATCATGTTAACTGCTTTGGGTGTTGAACAATGTTTATAAATATTATACAAAGAATGTCCATAAATAATTTTAGAATATTGAGTAAAGAACAAAAAATATAAAAATGTTATAAAAAATAATACTAACACACTCATTGCAAATTTTAATATAAGTTTATCATAACTTTTAATAAAAATTATTGATTGGTTTCTTAATCAATTTTCTTAAAAACATAAATTAACAAATCTCGCATTATATTCTTTTCAAAAGGATTTATAATCTTGTTCTTTCTTTAAAATAAAAATGTTTCGGATTAAGTTTAAGGTCCAATTTATATAACTGACTACCTTTACTTAAAATATAGGACCGACCCAAATTTGCCAAGTGTTAACCAAGGTTAATAGCTAACACCTTCACTCAAGCATAAAGTTCTTATAAGGTAAATCACATTAAATCACACATTGGTTAAGAGTAAATTTATTATGTCACCCCACACTAAAACATGGTGATATTACCTCTAAGACACCTTGAGCCTCATGTTAAGAAATTCCTCCTGGTCATGTCTCTAGGAAAGTTTATGGTTATACAAACGCTCATGGATTTTGGGATTCGCAAAGTTATCACCCTTTCTTCATTCTCAAGTTCTGGATTCCATTCGAGCAATTCCTCCTTCAAAGCATTAAAAAAGGAGCTGATAAGTTATATTGGATTGGTACCGAGGATGACAACTTCAGAGTGCCTTCACCTTATAATTCTCTAAGGTTTTGTTTGGGAGAGGGATTTTAGAGGGGAAGAGAGGAAAGAGAAAGGTTTAGGTGATAGTATTTCCTTGTTTGAGAGATTTAATTTTTGAGAGAAAGGATTTGAGGATTTTTAAAAATCCTTTGAAATACTTCAAAGCCTAAAAATTATTGTTCTCCCAATTTGGGGGTTTTTAGAAGGAAAAGTAATTAAAATTAGGGATTTCCAAACACAAAATCATCCGTGTTCTACTCTGCTCACTGCTCTGTTCGTGCTCCGTCGCCGCTCCTTGGTCTGTGGCTGAGGTGGCTCCGTCGTCGCTCCCTGGTCCGTGGCTGAGGTGGCTCCGTCGTCGTCAGCTCGTCTCTCCCCTGGCTAGGTAAGTTCTTCTTCTCGACTTCTCCCCCTGGCTCCCGATGTTATTGATCAGTTGGGTTAAATGTTCAGTTGGGTTAAATCTTTGTCTCTGCTGTTGTTAAATCTTCTCGCTAGAAAACTTGCAACTCCAAAGATCTTAACTCATACGATCCAGTGAGTAATCTCTGATTTTTTACAACATTCCTCATGTCTCCTATTGCTTGCAAACTCAAGAAGGATATATATGTATAATTCTTGAATTTTACTTCATGTGAAAATCAATAGAATGAAACTTGTTTCACTCTAAAATTCGACCAAGTCTTTGTTACTATATTTTAAACAAATTTGAGTGAAATTATTAGTTTTTAAAAAAGAAAATCACAAATTGTATTTTAAAAAATGAAATAAATTTCTAGTAATATGACATTTTCATGTCTGATGATAGTTGTTTAGTGGGTTTGATTTGAATTTAGTTACATGTGTTCAGCCGTAATTTTATGTCAAATTATAAAGAAAAATATGTAGAAACTACTTCATGAAGTTCTGACATGAAGTAAGATGGATGAAAGGGTGTTGAGAAAAATGATAAATAATTTACTTGGTCCATGAATTTTGATCTTATGTAGTGGGTGTTTTGGCTAAAAAAATCATTAGACAATTACAGTTACATGTGAGTGATTTGGCAGGTCATTAGAGTCACGTTATTCCATATTTGCATGTCCCCTTTTGTCAATGTCTATATATAAATTGTTTAGGATATTGAAATCCCTTAAACAATCTGTCTATTGATCTGAAAGTTGTCCATTTTAAGGGTAAACCAAGATAAGCCCCTGTGTTGTGCATGAAGTGTTGTTTTTGGGGTGTTGCTGTGTGCTGTGCATGTAGTGTTGTTTTTGGGGTGCTGCTGCAGACTGTATTATGTAGTAGCAGTAATAGAAGCAATCATAACACGGGTTTATAAAAGTTTCCAATGTCTAATAACCAATAGGGCATCATCATTTTGTTTCTTGTGCCACCATTAGGTGGATGATGCTTCCTAGTTACTACCACCTCCTCTTTCTTGTTACTACCTTGTTTTGTTTTGTTTTTTTCTTCCGTGCTTTTACTTTATCCCTTCCACTTGCTAGTACCAGTACAATTCTTTCTCCCCACACTCACAAAAGCATCCATGTATTGCTTGCATGTACCACCTTCCCAATAATATTAAAAGCTTTATTCTCCTTTTTCTTACATCCAAATATCCAATCGAACAAGAGCATGTCAAGGTAATATGCATAAGCATATCAAGTTAGGCATGAACTTTTGCAGTCATTAGAATAATGAATTTATAAATAAATAATTTAAATTTAAATTTTGCTAGAAAATCATTTATTTATTCTTATCAAAATGTTTTTCTATTTGTTTAAATAATCCTTTAATTTATGATAATGTGATTAACATTATCAAAATTCACCTTAATCACAATCTTATATAGTGACTATTTTTGTATTTTTTCTGCTACTGGATAGTCATTCTTTTCCGCTTCATTCACAATGATAAATTTAAGTAGCATTAAATGCTCTAGCGTATACAGTTTTGAAGTTTGAACATTGAACATTGAAGATGGAATTTAGAAAATTGATAATACGTGTGGTTGGATTAGACAATAGCAGAGGAAGTTACCTGGCAAGTTACCCGAGTCCAAGCCTTTATTATTTTGATGGATAGTATTCATTAAATCTGCTGTTATTGTAAAAGGAGTGCTTATCATGTTACATTCATTAAATCATTATTGTGATAATGTGATTCATACGAACATGAATATATTATATGTAACATTCTGCTGGTGAGCTGTGATAATGTGAATATGTGATTCATACCAACGTGAATATATAATATGTTACTTATTTTATTTGAGTTATTTCCCTTATTTATAGTTGCACTCATATTTGTCTATTTAGATGGATGATCTAGGAGAGGAGAGAAATCTTGCATTGTTTAAATGGAGAGAAAGACGTCGAATGGCTATTGTTCATGTCATATGCCTTATAGTTTATTACTATATGATTAGAATTCATTCTCAAAGTAGGATAGTTGATCATACGTTGATTTTAGAGAAAGAGAGAGCACGAGAAAAAATAATGAAGCGAATTGCTAGAAGTGAAGGTCGTAAGATAATAAGAATGGGACCTAGAGCCTTTTTGGACTTGTGTGCAATGTTAGAACGAGATGGTGGCCTCCAATCAACCCAACGGGTAAGTATAGAGGAACAAGTTGCAAAAACCCTCTATATTCTAACACATAATGTTAGAAATCGTGAGGTTCAATTCTGGTTTCGACGCTCTGGTGAGCCTACTAGTTGGCATTTTCATCGTGTGCTTGGATCAATAGTGGAGTTAGAAGACAAATATCTCAAACAACCAGATGGGTCACACATTCCTATAGAAATTCTTGGAAGTAATCGGTTTAACCCATTTTTTAAGGTAAAAAAATTGTTTTCATATTTTGATTTAAAAACATGTACAGTTAAAAATATATTGATGATATAATAACAATGCTA
>PYAF01000745.1:188408-206935 GCA_007407185.1 Glycine tomentella | reverse complement strand
TTTTTGTTTTTAATGTTCCTCTTGTTTCATTAGATATATCTTAGCAATATTTTTTTAATAGGTAAATATTATGTCCTTGATGCTGGATTCATGTTGAGAAAGGGGTTGATCACACCTTATAGATCAACACGCTATCACTTGAAAGAATTTTCCTCAAGAAATCCACCTCGAACGCCTCAAGAATTATTTAACCATCGTCTTTCATCCTTGCGTAATGTTGTTGAAAGGGCTTTTGGAGTTCTGAAAAAAAAGGTTTCCTATTATTGCTAGTGGCACATAACCAACTTATGGAATCAAGACACCAAACAAGATTATCATAGCATGTTGCATTTTACACAATTATTTGATGATGATAGACCCAAACGAAGAGTTGGTTGCTGAGATGGATGAAGATATTGCCAACGAAAGCGTATCTGAACAATATGGAGATGACCACATAGATGAGGATGAGGATGAAGAACATACTCGTTTAGGAGAAAATTTGAGAAATTCTATAGCAGATGCTATGTGGAGAGCTTATAGATAATGATTTGTTTCTTTCTTATGTTTGAGATTATTATGTATTTTGACTTCTTAATGAATTATGTGCATGTTGGTGGTTTAGTGCTCTTGGTTTTGGAATACATGTAGTTCTTTAATTTGATTTGCTATGTGATTTTGGGTTTATGTTATTATTTAGCTAGCTTATGTGCATTAAGTCTTCTTCTGTTTATTCTGAAAATATATATATATATATATATGACTTACAATAGGAATCATGTCTGAGTCGGAGACTAAGCGAGAGACATGGACACAAGAGATGGATGATGTTCTTGTTGATGCTTTTTGTATCAACAAAACGATGGAAAGAAAGTTGGTGGCTCCTTTACTTCCCAAGCTTATGAAGCCATCATAAAGGAGTTGCAACAAAAATTTGGACGCCCTTTTGAGAAAGAAAAGGTGAAGAGTCGTTGGAAATTGATAAAGAGGCATTTTTCCAAGTGTTTTGACTTGTTCAAGAATGACTTGAGTGGATTTGCTTGGGACCCAATTACAAAACAATGGTGTGCTAAGCCTGAAGTTTGGCAAAAGTTAATTGAGGTATATTAAGAACTTGGCATTTAGCTTATTGATTGTTTGCTTCTCTATCATATGCAATATAATCATTCACAGAATGCAAATTGGATTTCTTTTGTAATTCCCATGATTAAATCAATGGACTATTAAAAACAAAAGATTAGTAGTTATCAGAGCTTTCTGTACCACAAAAAAAGTTTACTGTAGAACTTTTTTTATGTCTTGGTTCATTGTTTATTGGAGCCACACGAACAGAGAATTTCGTGAGGTTTAAAGTCAGTGATACAACAAATGGAGCTTAATGGACCTTATATGATCATGAGATGGTCATTTATAAAAATCCTGTTGAGGGCTCGCTCTAACATTTAAAAGTATGAATCCCCCACCTTTCTTTTGACATTAGGTCATTGATGACTAGATAACATTGTGTTCAGGCTCTATCTTGTATGTTAATTTTTTATTTATCCTCAGTGGGTTATTTGATAAACTAGTGTCCAATGCCCATATTCAGTTTTCTTATTACTACATGCATATGACCATATGTGTAAAATCTAGTATGACTGAACTGATTGTTCTTTCTTTTCTAGTAAAACTTAAGCCTGTTTAATATTGTGTTTTAGAGGTTATTTTCTTTATGATCCCTTACTTACAAGTTTTCACCCTGTTATGATCCTATAGAATCTCGAGTTCAACAAAATTGTTCAATAATTATTATTTTATAGGCCAAGCCTGAAGCAAAAGAGTGGATGGGAAAGTCTATCCATAATTATGACAAGTTAATGATCGTGTGTGGAGGAGATAGAGCCACTGAACAACATGCTGAGACTGCAAAAGACATTAGAAACAAAAGGTCATTGACTGGAGAATCTGAGTCCACAGAAACAATTGAGGTGACCTTTGAGAGTGCTCAAGAGGTTGGCAATGAAAATGAAGTCACGTCACCTAAAGTACAAGAAATTTGCAATCAAGAGGTTAAATCTAAAAAGGCTAGAAGGTCAAATGATGAAGAAGTTGAAGGGATAAAATTGGCACTTCATGATATTGCTGGAGCTCTTAGAGAGGGTAATGCAACTCTTACAGAGGGTAATGCTGTTTATGAGAAAGTTAAGCAAAAACTGCCAATTCCTGAAGATGAAATTTGGAAACTTCTGGAGGATTTGAAGATTGAGAGACAAGTATTTACTCGTGCATATCTTTATCTTCTTGATAATCCTGAGAGGATTAGAGCAGTGATTGGTTGTCCTCTAGACAAATGCAAGGAGTTGCTACTTGAGATGGTGCTTGGTCCTGTTGGTCCCTCGAGGTATAGGCCTTTATTGAACAAAGGTTTTTATCTATATTCATTTTAATTTTTTTTGATAGATCAATCCCAGTGAAACAGTAATAACACTTCTATTTGTGCAGGTAATGGCATATATAACAGTGGCTGCAAGGCAATCAAATGTGTTTGCAAAGTTGGGTCAGCCATAATTGCAGTGGATGAAGATAAGTGGATGAAGATATGCAACATGTATGGGAAATTTTGCAACCAAGTGGGAGAAGGGATAGCTAGTGCTTTTGTAGTTAGCCTTAGTATGGTGGTCCTGTCTTGTTTTTCTGTTTTCAGTCTTTTCCGTTTGTATGGGGGTAACAAAAAATAGACAGGCATGTCTGCTATGTTACTGATATAGTTCTTAATAATAGATGACACTAAATTTGAAACTTATTTAATATATTTAATTACTTTGGGATGCTGTATGTTCAATCTATTATATTTTTAAAATTATGTAGATAACATTTCTGATATGATATCCTTTATTTGTGGTGCAGTTTTTTTTTTTTTTTAAAATTTGGTTATATAGCACGTTAATGAATTTTGCCATATAATTTGTAATCACAAAGTAATGGAGTGAATTGACAATTTTATTTGATGATATTAGAATTTTCTATATAAATTGTTTTTTTATTGTTTCCAATTACATTATTTTGATATAAGTGATTTACTTTTATATATATGATTTATAATTTTAATTCAAATATAATGTGACGTAGAGAATTTTATAGTAAGAAAAATAATTTTTAGAGAGAAAATAATTTTAAATGGAGAATTAATTTTAAATGTGAAAATTATATAATTTTTTTAATTTAAAATTAAGTTTTATTTGTAAAATATAGAGTGTATTAATTTTTGAAGTAAGGGCAAAATTGTAAAAATATCTTATTAACTCTCCATTTCCCTCCCTTAATAAATTTTTAACTCCCAAACAAGGAGAAAGGAACTTCCCTCATTTTCCTCTCTTTCCTTCCCCTCCCTTCCCCTTGAGAGTTAGGAGGGAAAGGGAAGGAAAGAGATTTAGGCTTTGTTTGGGAGAGAGATTTTGGAGGGGAAGGGAGGGAAGGGAAAGGTTTAGGTAGAGAGATCTCCTTGTTTGAGAGTTTTAATTTTTGAGGAAAAGGATTTGAGGATTTTTAAAACTCCTGTGAAATCCTCCAAAGCTTAAAAATTGTTGTCCCTCCTATTTGGGAGTTTTTAGAAGGAAAAGTAATAAAATTACTATCCTATCCCATCCAGTGTTAATAAAATTACTATCCTATCCCAGCTAGTGTTAATAAAACACCAAAATACAAAGTACTGAATCACAATTCAATGACAAAATTGTAAAAATATTTTATTAACTCTCCATTTTCCTCTCTTAATATATTTTTAACTCCCAAACAAAGAGAAGGGAACTTCCCTCATTTTCCTCCCTTTCCTTCCCCTCCCTTCCCCTTGAATCTCTTTCCTTTCCTTCCCCTCCTAACTCCCAAACAAAGCCTTAAGGGGAAGGGAGGGGAAGAAAATGGAGGAAAATGAGGGAAGTTCTTTCCTCCTTGTTTGGGAGTTAAAAATTTATTAAGAGAGGGAAATGGAGAGTTAATAAGATGCTAAATGTGAAAATTATATAATTTAAATGTAAAAATATATTAAAAATATATTTTAATATATTTTTGAATTTGTAGTTGGGGTAGGATAGTAATTTTAATTACTTTTCCTTCTAAAAATCCCAAATTGGGGGTTCCCCCAATTTTTAGGCTTTGGAGGATTTCAGAAGAGTTTTAAAAATCCTCAAATTCTTCTCCTAAAAAATTAAGGCTTTGTTTGGGAGTTAGGAGGGGAAGAGAAGGAAAGAGATTGGGAAGGAAAGGGGGGAAAATGAGAGAAGTTTTTTCCTCCTTGTTTGGGAGTTAAAAATATATTAAGAGAGAAATTGAGAGTTAATAAGATGTTAAATGTAAAAATTATATAATTTAAATGTAAAAATATATTTTAATATATTTTTGAATTTGTAGTTGGAATAAGATAATAATTTTAATTATTTTTCCTTCTAAAAAATTTCAAATTGGGGGAACAACAATTTTTAGACTTTGGAGGATTTTAGAGGAGTTTTAAAAATCCTCAAATCATTCTTCTCAAAAATTAAAACTCCCAAACAAGGAGATGTCACTACCTAAACTTTTCCCTTTCCCTCTAAAATCTCTCTCCCAAACAAAGCCTAAAACTCCTAAACAAGGAGATGCCATCACCTAAACCTTTCTCTTTCCTCCATTCCCGCCTAAAATCTCTCTCCCAAACAAAGCTTAAATGATTGTAATCATCTGTGTTTCGAAAGCCATGAAGTTTCAAATCTTTTAGAACTAAAGCATTTTTTATCAAGATGAAACTGTGATGGTTCATTTAACACCTAAGCGGACAATAGAGAATTCAAGTTAAAATATTTGTCAATGTTGGACTTACCAAATTACCAATGAGATACTATGAAGTGGATGGTTAGGTCATCTCTAATGGAAGATGTTTGATGAAATTTTTAGGATAAAAAATGATTTCTTATTTTCTTTTGTTGTTGGAGTTAGTCCAATTGACATAGTAAATTTCTTAAGTTTTGGGCTTAGTATTTTATATAAGTAACACATCTCTAAAATTTCTTAAAAATAAAAAATAATTTAATATGCTTTAAGATATTCAAAGTGAATATCTTAAGTTTGATTATTGAATATGTCTTTACTGATTTATGTTCTGACTAAAATTAAAGCTCTTACCACCATATTGAAATTGAAAGAAAACAATAATACTAATTATTCAATCAAGTCACTCAATGTTACAAAGGTTACATAGTGTATATTTATACACATATTCTAACCGTCAAAAACATAAATTAGGAAACAGAATTATGTAGTTAAGGCATGACTCTTGTCACTGACTATATTGTGAGTGGTAGGAATTGGTATGATGTTTTTGCTGTGGCTTTGGACAGTATTTTTGGCAATGCCGAAATAAATGGATTTCTGAAAGTGCCAAGATTCTCAGATTGCTATTAATCTTCTCAAGAATGGATGTTATGGTTTTTCTCTCTGGAGGGAGGGGTGTTGCAGTGGTCTCATGTTTTGCAGGAAGCAAACCAAGTAACGGATATGCTCTAATTATGGTTTGTCTTTAGAGGGTCAGTTGAAAGTTTTTAAGTTTCTTGGGGTTTTTAGCTCTTACTCAAAAAAAAGAAAGAAAAGAAATTCACCCTATTTCATATTTCTATAAATACAATCAACATCACTCTATTAGATAAATACTAATATCATTACTTTGATGAAATCACCAACTTGAACATCACAATACCTTTTACATATTTCCTGTCTCTTATTCACAACATCTCGATGCTATCAAAGTTGTCTGTCCTGTTCGCACATCTCAAATCTAGATTATTAGAAAACTCACTTTTGATCAAGGCAACTCAAAATTCGGTTAAGATTAACACTTGGTTTGGAACTATTATTTTTGAAGGATGGATAACAGAGGGGACAAAAGCATGACTTTTTACTTTCTTTCCACTGTCTGGAACAACAGATAAAGTGAAAGAGTGAAAAATATTGTGGAGCTCACAACAAAATTGAATTTGTTGAATTTAGAAAGGAAAATTAAGGAAATAATGATTTGGTAATAAAAGATTGAATTCCTCCAACAATTTTCTTCATAGGCAAGTATAACCACTATGAGTCATAAAATGTTTCTTCCAAGTATTTAAAATTTAAAATAGTTGCATATTAAAAATTCAAAATCGAGTATTCTCATCAAATTGAAATAACTCTAAATTAATTCAGACATTTGATAATAAATATAACAATGATTGTCGTTGTCATGATCACCACATTTCTTTACATTTTCTACCAGATGAAGAAGTAGTATTTTCTTTATTATCGGTAATTATTTTATTGATGATAATTTTTAAAACTTTTACATATAATCTGTTATGACTAACTTGACCTCAAATATTTCTTAATATTTTATTTTTGTCCCGAAAGTTGTTATTAATTATTTTACATTTCAATCCTTCGCCATCAGGCACCTTTTATGTATGCATTTAAGTCTTTCATTTTCATCCTTTGCTTCCATTTCCTGCCCTATCTGTTTCTCTAACCAAAAGTCATATCCACAAAGCCATTTCAAAATTCTGCCTCACTTATCACGGTTTAATTTCTCCATGGCCTGATGGGCCAAAAACGAGCCCGATAACGATGCAAGCCTCGTAGCCTTTAATTACTAAATCCTCATGGACCTGGACTCGTGTATAAATCAGGATGAGAGAGAATTTGTGGTAGTGAAGACCCTTATCAAATCTTGAAGAGAAAGAACATTACCTTCAATTATTGTTCAAGAACTTGGGCAGGTCCACTGGTCCAGTGTGAATTTATTTTTCTTCACAAAATATATATTGTGATCGTCTACAGTAAGAAGCAACTCTACATCCTGTGGTAGCAAAAAATTATATTGCATTTTTATTGCTTAAATATCGTAATTTTTTTAAGTTTAATCCTTCATTTTTTATTTTTAATCTTCATATTTTATTAAAAAAATTAATCATATATTTAATTATTTTATCCTTAAACAGTGGCCACGATATTTTTTAAAAAAGTTAAATAAGATTGTATTTATAGAATTTAAAAACCTATTTGACCCTAAAATTAATTTTACAAAAAAAAAAATGGTTTTCGATGAAATTGTGATCTGGATTCTGAAGTATAGAGATATGCTTTGTCAAGCTGGCTCTCTCTTGCTATGTCTACAAGCTACAATGAAGAGCCAACTCATGTATCAGTGCATGACTAGGTGTCAGCAACGTACAACTTAACGTGATGCGACGTGAAACGACAAAATTGTTTTTAAATATAAAAAAATAAACATTAGATTTTAGATATTTAATGATACAAATGTGTAAAAATTAAATATTGGTATTTTTATACAGTCCATGAAAAGATATAAATGTAAATTATGAAGTCATTACCAACAAGTTTTTAATTCAAAACAAATTTGCAATTCAATTTCTTTTAAAAAAACTTTAGCTTATAAAAAAAATCTTTTAAAAAAAGAACTGATTATGAGTAAATAAAATGCTGAAAAAAAAAGAGTAAAAAAATTAGTACCCTGTCTTCAGTGTCTTGTCCATTTCAATAATAGTTATTTATTAAGTAGTTTTTTTTCTTAATCTTGCTTAAAGTTGTGATAAAAAATAAAGTTAATTGATAGCTACTGTTTTTTTTTTAAATAATTATTGTCTTAGATTGTTTTATAAAGATAAAAAATACATAAAAAAATATTTTATAAATAAGAAATATAAATAAAAATAATTAATAATAGATTAAAAAGTTAAAATGATAATTATTTTGAAGAAAAAAATATACCATAATTATAATGAAATTGAACTAACTGCCGCCATAGGATCATATACAACTCTCTTCTCACCAATATTTATCATGTCAAATCCTAAAATCACACCATTGATGCGGATAAATGTGATCTTAGATCATAAGTTGCCTTTATCATCGAACAACTTATAGTAAATACCATGAGCAATCCACATTGTTTTGCATTTTAAGTGTTTTGCACCGTCGTCACTTGTCTGGACATAATGTTATGCCATCATCAGACAATCACCAATGACGTTGCATGCTGTGAACTCATTTGATTCAACATGAGAATAGGGTCTTCCCAATTACTAGCTTTTATGAAAGCCCTTTCTATTATTTATTTCTTCATTAATTTTGTTATTAACTTCTATTGCCTCTCTAAAATTATGTTTAATTCAACTTCATTTCTTTAACAAAAAGAGAAAATAAAGAAAAGCTAGATCAAACTATTACCTTAATATGACACTGTCTAATATTGATTGAATCGATCTTACATCTTGCATTGCATATTATTAAAAGTGATAAATAATTATGATAAAAAAATCATGCGTATTATTGTTTGAATAACATGCATCTCTAATTGTCTATAACATACTAATGTGACTATTTAGGTAAAATTGTTCATATATCTATCTATCTATCTATAATTTTTATTTTGAGAAAATTAAACTAGCATGCAAACTTGACAATATTGAATTTCCATCCCATTTTTTCTATTTTGGATATGTTTTGAAAATTTTACTATTGGCATAAAGGGGATGCTTATATTTTTTTATATTCATAGAGGTGGTGCTTATATTTTGAATATAAACACTTAAATTAATAGTGACAAAATAACATGTTTAGAAGTTATATTGAAAACTTATTAATGCTCACAGGTCATAAATGGTGAAATTAAAATAAGAAGAAGAAGTTATCCTCACTTTAAGAAGTCGAAATATCTTTATTACTACACCTAGTTTTAGTATTATCTTTAACTATACCTTTAATCTAATTCTAAAATGAAATCAAATATACAAGACAACCAACAATGCATAAGAAAAAAACAATAGTAATTGATTTTGGCAAATGCTTGATCTATCCTCTTTCGTGCGAGTTCCCCCACCCCCTTTTAACACTTTCTCTGGTTTTAGTGCATTACTCTTTCCATGAAGTATTGTTATTATCCCCCATCTTGTACCTCCTTATGTAGGGGCTAGGCTGATATCAACCCTTATAAACCAAATTTGCTCTTACTATATTTCTTAAATTTCTGTCGAGATTCCACCTAATTAATGCCACTTTCTTATAATTATTTTCTTCCTTTTGAATGAGTAATGATCCACTTTTTGACGAAGTTTCACACATTATGTTCTTTTTCTCTTCAAGTTTCTCTTATTTAAATTTTGAATTGTTTTTTCTCATCATTATCATTCCATTTTATTGACCTTAAACTTAAAGTCATTCTTGTACACTTTAATTTAGAATATAAAACATAAAAAAGTAGAAATTAAAAGTGTTTGATTGAAAATAAATAAATAAATAGAAAATAAGTAGGTGAATAAAACAGGTGAAAAATAATACAATAAATCCTAGTAGCATTTTCAAAAATATTTATACTCTTTAACTCCTATTATTTCCATCCACTCTCTCCACTAATTTCTCACAAACCAAACCAAATACAGGGTAAATGGTTAAGCCGGTGAATATTATTTTGTTTTCATTCTTTTGTCATTTGATGTAATATTATTTTTGGCACCTACTTTTTTTTATAAAAAAAAAAAAACAAATAAGATGCATCTTTGATGAAGAGTAATTATATTTGAATAATTTAGCATCATTATGAACAACTCTACATCAGGTAATTTATGCGTTCGATAGTTTGGTGCATATTCCCTTCCATTTCATTTCAATTGTCGATTTTTTTTTCTGTTTATTTATCTTTTTCAAGTTTAAGATAATATTATTCACGTTAATTACACTCTTATTTTATTTCTGAATTTTAATTAATTGATACATATACATTTATTTTGAAATAAAAATTAAAAAAGAAATTCATAACAATTTTATTAAGATTTAGAATTTTTTGTATTTTTATATTTCCTCTTAAAAATGTTATAAGACAAATTAAAATACAGAAGGATTAATAACAGTAGTAAATAGTATTATTCTTTTATCACCGAGTGGAGTATTTATTTTTTATTAATGATTAATTTTTCCTATAAAATATGACTGATTATCTTTGGTGAAACATCCTTTTTAATTATATTTTTTTATCACAAAACTTGGATATGAGGTCTTATTGAAAAAGATTAAATTTAAGATTACTTGAATGAACGATTCAATAACTAATATTTTTTATATTTAATGTTAAGCTTTTTTGCATAATGTCATAAATGATAAATTTTATACGATTATGAATTCATTTTTTTGGGTATTTTCTCTCCCTCGGGGCATCATATGCTGTTGCTTGCCATGACCCACAAGAACATGAACGACAAACCATTAATTGCTTGTATCTGACAATTGAACTCAGAAACCATCTGTGTCATGCAATCTCGTATTATTCACTGCGGATTTGACACAGCTGAAATCCGGATTTTAATTTACTCATCCCAACAAAATTATCTTCAAATAATTATTATTTTAATTTTTTAATACAATAACAATAATAATTTTTTGTTTAGGTCTTACTATCAGTATTCTTAAAATATTATGACACTAGATAAGAATTAAAAAAAAAAAGAAAGTATTTATTATCAAATCATAAAAAAACATAAAAAAATATCATAAATAAAAAAAATAATACAATTTTTTATTTCTGAATAAAAATATTTGTACTTTAAATTTATTGACTAATACTCTTAAGGCAATGATTAGCATATATTTTTGCATTAATATCTCTTATAGTATTAATGATGAATTATAAAATTTAAAAATAAATTAATGATAATATAAATTCAATTTTATAAATTTATTACTTTTTTATCACTTTATTATTATTTTTATTCGTGTACAACCATCTAAGAAGAAAATTAATTTGGAATTAACGTTTATAATTTTTATGGGATTCGTAATCCCACTCTGTCCCTTTCGTAGTGGCAGATAAGGTAAGGGTTAGCAATCTGGAGCTTCTAAAGTTTTGCACCTAATCCCACTCTTAAATTGATGTTAAAAAACCTTTGGTTATTTTTTATGCCAGCAATACCGTGTATTCTCCGCAGCTCATAATAACACACATCCTTTTCAATGTCACTCCTTGACGAATGACCGTTTACTTATCCATCCAAAGAGAACAAGCAATTCTTATAATAGCATAAGGATATGTTCTCTTTAATTAAATTTCTATACATATTGAGAACGAAGGAATTTAATTGAAGAGATAAGAAGATAAATGAAAAACAAAGACATCATAAATGATGTAGTGAGAAAAAAAGAAAAAGGAACTAAATATTAAAAAAAATCATGGTTGTTTTGTTCTTAATAGTAGGACTGTACAAAAGCAGAAAAATTCTTAAAGCATTCAGCATCCATTTTGATACGTTTATGTTAATATTCTCCATTCTATTTTCTCTCCCGTTTATATGTTATATTCTGTTGATCTATTTATATATATATATATTTCCTATTAATACCCCTTTTTACATAAATTTTTCTCCAATAAATTTGTATAATTAATTACTATTTTTTTTAAAAAAAATACTGATGCTGTAAACCATAAGTGAATATGATTAAGAGTCGTCATGAGCTTTTCTCTGACTTAAGATTAACAACTAAATATTGTTTTCAACTCGCGAACGAAGCAACAAGCAAATCATCATTTGTTTCTCTAAATAGTTGCAACTCAACTACTCAAGTCATCAATAAAATATTTTGTTGATAGTCAGTGTGGTAACATTACCATTTTTCGATTGTCGAAAAATAGTGTTCAATTAAGTATTAAGAAATAGTCATCAATAGATTATTTTGAAAAAAATATTAAAATATAATCTTTTGATTAATTATAGGATTTCAAAAGAAATGAAGATTGAAAAGTATTAAGATTGTAGAAGATATCAATAATGAAAATTGAAGATATAAATCATATGAACAAAGATCAAATACAAAAATTACCAACGATAAAAATTATTAAAAATTATTAGAAATTAGAAATCTTTGTTTATAAATAATAGTTTATACCATTGTAATAGATTGAAACATTTAAATATTCTCATTATATTCTTTTAAGTCCATACGAGGACATTCACAATTTTAAGTTAAGATGGTAGATTGATGGGTTAGGACAATTTTATAAATCACCATTTTAATTTCATTTATTATTTATTTTTAAATTCTTTATTTTTTCAATCTTTATTTATTCTCAAAATTCATCCCTCTTTTATTATAATTAGTTTCAATGATCAATCTTCTTGGATATTAATTAAAATTTAACACATAAGTCCATGATAAATGACCTATTAGGAGGTAAAAAAACTACAAATGAATAATTAATTCGTTTCTCAAATATGTTAATGAAAATAAATACAAATTTCACCGTTAACACGTTAATAGACTTAAATTTTAAGTAAGATAGATAAAATATTAATATTTCTTACTTTATATGAAAATATTTTAATTTGTTGGAGCACAGATAAAAACAATAAGACGCAAATGACAATTAATATTATAACAATATTAAAAAGTTATAATTAAGTGAGAGCATGTGCTCCATATTGGATAATGTAGGTCCCGCTTGGATAACAATGAACATGTCATCATGATAGGATTGATCTAACGTTTACTTCATCCCAAAACAAATTCACAGATGAAGTTTTTATATAAACAACTTGGAGTGCCAGTCAAAAACAAAAACAAATAATTTGGAGTCTAATCATATTGTAGACAAAAATTTCAAACAAAAACGAGTGATTATATTTTGATAATAAAAAGTTTTAAATATTTAATTAATAATTTTCTTTTTTCTTTTTATTTTTCTATCATATTATATTATTAATCAAATCAGTCATTTTTTTTCTTCTCTCAAATTATAGATAATTTAAGGTTGTCTAATAAAAATTTATCAATATTTTATTTTTAATTGATAATAAAGTTGACTCATTTATTTATTTTTTATGAGACATTGTTCATCTTAACAAAATTTTACCAATTTAAGATTTAATAAACTGATTTAACTGAAGTAACAATTATTACATGAAATTGTTAACGTTATCCTATAAGTAAAATATAATTTTGAAAAAAATAAAATAATATTTTATGTAATTTTATATTAAAACTTTTAAATTAATAATAGGACTACACACTGTAGTTGTGATGGAATATATAATAGCGAATTGCACACAGAAAAGATTATATAATATCGAAAGGTAGACTATATAGATAAATAGAGTAATTTTAAAGAAAAAATGTAACAATAATAACTGGTTAATATTAACTGAGAGGAAAATGGTAAGATGATAGAGCTCATTTTAAAGAAAAAAGATCTTCACTTTAAATATTAAGTATAACTGGTTAATATATTTTTGTGAAAAAAATATCAAAGATAAGTAATTTTTTTTGGAAGTTTTTCTTTAAGCTAGACCAAACTTTGCACCTTGGAAGCCTTGCTCTAAGGCTGCATTTTTAGTGTACAAAAAATCTACTTCCTTTTCAGGGTCACCTTCTGTCTACATGGAGATTTATGGAGCAAAACAAGGATTTCGGTGGCAATATATATTACCCACTACAGAAACCATGGTTCTTCAAAGCTGTTAAACCACAAAGGTAACGGATAGGAGCATATTAAGTTTTATTATGTCTTGGTACGAATAAAAAGAAAATAAAGATAAATGGAATGAAAAATAATAAATTAAAATATCATTATTATCTGAATGTTTTAATTATAGTATTATATTAAGGAAAAAGGCCTCTACTCCATTATTTAAAATTAAAAAAAAATGTTAAGAAATTTAATAAATAATTTAATTATGTCTTACATCTTCACATTCTAAACAAGAAGAATAAATGTATTAGATGGTATACACTTTCAATCTCTTATTTATAAAAATATCAATTTTAAGAGATATACAAACCGATACGTTAGTACGAATGAAATTCCAAGGTGCCTATAGAAGCTGTGGGTTTATTTATTTATTAATTAATTTATTTTTGTGGTAGAGGTGGGGTTTAGTATGTTGTTGCCATTTTATGACCATCACGTGTCTATTTACCAACGGTGCTCGAGTGTCACTTCAAATGAGAATCCCACTAGCTGGCTGTTCCTATGGCAAACAAGACCCCAACATAAACAATTGGGTAAGAAGGGGAAGGTTCGAATTGAATAGGGCCTTTTTTTAGTCTATTTGTGAGAGTTTTATGACACAAAACCATGTTGCATATCAGATCAGCAACTAACCAAGAATATGTTCACTCTTCCAATTTCTTACATCTTGCAAGCAATCAGCAAACGGAAACACAATCCTAATTAGCCGGAATATATAAGTATGAGAATAGAGGTTTTTGAAGCCAATTAATCTCATAATTAAACATGGGGAATCAACTTGTCCCCGTACGTTGGTACGTGTTGAAGTATTAAAGTCTCTAATATTGTTGGCTAAAGTCCTCTTTGCTTAATAAAAAGGAGGTCCAAGACAAGTGGATGGTCTGTGTTATCTTTACTAATTCCCCACTGGAAAGTGTCTTCTTAGATTGTCATGGTGGCATTGCAAGGACAATGAATGAAGTGTCCAAAATTAAAAATCGAGTTAATACTTGGTTCTTAAAATATGTTTTTTTAGACCACATCTATTTTTAATTAGAATTAGGAGACGATCCACCATAAAACGGATACAAAATCATTATAGCTAAATCATTAATCACATAAATTAACTGGTATGAAATTATTATAATTTAATTAGTGATTTTGGATTTGAGTTCTGAATGTATAATTGTTTTAAATACTTAGAGAAATTTTTTTATTATCTATAATAATCCTATATGCTTCAAACATGATTGTTTCTTGTGAAAAATACTTGTGATTTAAATAAAAATAAATCATTATAATTAATAAATTAAACTTTTCAAATATTTAAGTTACATATAGAAGACTTAAATTTGAAACTTTGAGTTAATCAAGAACAATATTTTTATTATATCAGTTGATTCATTTATTCATTGATGTTGTTAAAAAATATGTTAATTATTTGTGTTATTTTAATTTTTTATGAAAATTATTTTTTAATTATTAACTTGTTAATAAGTTTATATATCTTACTAAAATTATGAACAATTCCAAGATTAATTTATAAAACTAAAATTTTTGAACACAAGTATTCTCTTCAAACTAAATTACATATTAAGAAGAAGAAGGAAAAAAAAAAGACTATTATTTTCAACGTGGGTTGGCTCCATTGCTTGAAGTTTTAAATAAGTTCGTGTGGTCATGCAGGGATTCCCACGTGATCCTTTCAATTCCAAATTTCGTATTAAGAAGGGAGAATAGCTTACCAATCTGATCCGCAACTTCTGATAGTTTGCTGTTCTCTTGGGGCGCTAAGTCTTGGGATTTTTTAAGAGGTGTATAGTGTACTATGAGAATAAAATCAAATTTATAGTTATCAATTAAAAATGATAATTAAGATTGTGATGAAATAAATTTAGACATGTAAAAAAAAATTATAAAATTATTATAAATTTTATTAATGGTTAGAATTTTACATTTTTGATTGACAAAATGAAAAATCAAATCATGGTGCTAAAATGCTTCAAATCGAATAAGAAAATAAAAAACTGGCTTAATTCTGATATTAAATTTGGTTGAGTTGAGTTATTGAATTTATAATAAATACAAAATAAAAAGAATCGGATTCTATGTATTTAAAAATATTTAGAAGAAATGAAAATAAACTTGAAAGAATAAGAACGTATATATTCTAAAAAACAAAAATTATGATGTTAGGTTAGGTTGGTTTCAATGAATTTGAAAATGTATGATTTGATATATGACTTGATAATAACTAATGATCATGGGTCATACATTTCTTTAAAAAAATTATGAACTTAAATATCCAATTTTTTTAAAATATTAATTGAGGTTCGCAAGTCTACTGAATAATTGGGGTTATCAACCTTTTTTTTTAATACTAAATCTATATCTATATCTATATATATATATAATATTTAATGCACAAAACAATGATTTATTGGTTACAATTAATATTTTTCTAAATAAAAAATGTACTTCTGTTGAACTAAATATCTTCAGGAAAATATGCAGAAATTATCATTTGGTGGAAGCAATTGAATTATGCAATAACGTTTTAGAAAATAGATGAAACAAATTATTGAAAACACTGGGTAAGATGCGTTCCATATTAACTTCTTTCTCCTTGGAGGGACAGGACTACAAGAGTTGGGAGGTTTATGGTATATAAGATTTAAGCCAAATGTATAATAGAGTCTTCTAATAATGTAAAATATATGTTTGGAAAAATATATAAACTTTTTTTCCTAATTTAAAAATTGACTATTAAATTGGTGTAATATAACTAAGTATAGAAATTAAATATTTTTAATTGATAAAATAGATAAATTATTTTATTTTCTTGAAACATAGCTGAATACAAATAAGATTTTATTAAATGTAACTTTTAAAATTTTATTTTCACTAAAGTTACTTTAATATGAATATAAGTACGAATAATGAACAGAGCCATAGAAGTTATCCGTGCATTTTAAAAAGATCTAGAACTACCTTTTATTACAAAAAATAATATTTTAATGTCTATATTTATAATATGTTTTAAAATTTTAATTCTTTCCTTCTGTATAAATAAATAAGTAAATAGAGAAAGATGTATCTAGTGAATAAACATTTTTTTACGAGAATAAGAAAGGCAAATCTATGTCATACAAACAACTATAAGTTTTTTAAAGTCACATATCACTTAAAAAGCCCCATAGCTTTTTTAAAAAAATTCATAGGAGTTCTGTATTTTGATTTTGACCAATTTACAATAACATTTAGTATTTAAAATATTATTTAATTTATCTCACCCTCATATAAATACTCTCTCACTTGACAATTGACATGTCTCCGTATTTTTTTAATGCTTTTTACAATATATAATACGTATCTATAAACAATGTCATTTTTACATGAGAAGAAAAGGAAAAAGTTTGGGGTTACAACTAAATATAGTTAATTGAGATTAAAAGTTATTTAAAATTATAAAACATTAAATAATAATCTTAAAAATAAACATTAAATAATATTTTTATATAAAAAATCATAATATGTGGGCTTTAGTATTAACAATTTATAATAAGATTTGGAGATTAATATATTTTTCATTTTGTTGTAATTTTATTTTCATTCTCATATAAAAAATAACTGTCTTATATGTGCTTTAAACTAACTGTGGACAAGAGACAAGAGACAAGAGCCCATAAGAGCCTACTTTTGCGAAATTATATTGAGTGTTGATATAAAACAGTACACTGATCAAGAGATAGAGTGCTGGGGTTTTTTTGTTTGGATAAGTTACTTTATAAATATTTATTGAAAAACAAAAAAGTTAAAATTAGTTTACATACGTATAAGTTCAAATAAGCTTTTGAGAAACTAAAATTATATTATTTAGCTTCTCCAAAAGAAATGATCTTAATTTATGTGTAAGTTAATTTTAAATTAAAAAAATTTTATTTTGTTTTACTTTTAGATTAAGTCAAATTTTTAAACATTCGTCATTTTGATTATTTTTATTATTAATAATAATTATTACTAGTTTTTATCAAGCATTTTTAAAATTTATGTTTTTATTTGATATTTCACTTATTTTTGAAATTATTGAGTAATGCGTGAATATGAAAAATAATTATACTCTACCTTGTAAACTTTTCATACAGATTACAATTTTAAAAAAATTATAAATGAACACTGCTAATGAATACCTAAAGAGAGAGATAAAAATGAAAAAAAATTAAAAGTTTTATAGATAATATAATTTGACATATGAAGAGAAATAAAAAAAAAAAGATATGTTTATTATGTGTATAAAAAACATGAATGTTGATGTATCTTGAATCTAAAATCTACTACATTTTTTCTGAAAGTGATCTATTACACTGGATTCCCCTTCTCGTAATTGAGCCAAAAAGTAACGTGTTAAGATTGAAGTAATGTCATTAATTTTTATCGACATCAACTAGACTACGTAGATGTACAATATCCCACTTAGAGATTTAGCCGATTTAAGTACTTCTTAACTTCATCTTCACGACACCTAATAAGTCTAAGACCCTAAGCGCGAGTATGAGATTTCACAGGATCAAATATCAAGTATTAACAGTACAAAAATGAATCAATAAATAATAATCTCCCCTAAGTCGTAGACTAGGTTGTTGGATGGTGAAAATTAAAAAGTTTTTCTAAAATTGCATAGTTTCTTTAAAAAAAATTGCGACTTTCATAAAAATACACTTACATTATGTATGTTGATTTTAAATATTCATAATAAAATTTAACAATACTTTTTATTTCATTTTTCTCATGCAAAAAAAAATAAAAAATCATCTCATCCAATGCGTCTCATATAATAATATATATATTTCAGGAAAAGTGGGCATTTTGGAATATCAAACTTTCAAATTCAACAATTAATTATAGATATTTATCTGTGTTATTATTGCTTACTGAATAACAGTATCAATACAAATATTATATATATAAAGAAGGTTTTTGTACCGTGGGATAATATCACGTTGAAGTCTTGTATTTATTCTTTTCGCATTAAATATAATCAATCAGATTTTATTTTATTTTT
>PYAF01000745.1:177640-188308 GCA_007407185.1 Glycine tomentella | reverse complement strand
TTACCAAAGTAAAATGAATCATACCTAAGACAATATTTCCAATCATAACAATTTCTAGAACATGTTGTATAAAAATATATTTAAGTATTTATGGATATATCTACTAACATATTTATTAGAATATAAATTAGATACTTAATAATATATTGAAAATTTAAAATAATATTAAAAATTACTCTTATAAATTATAAAATGTAAAATTAATATCCTTACAAATCTCGACACAATAAACTAATTTTTGTGTATTCGATGGTTTAATTTGGACATGGCCTACGTTTGATTATAAGTTGTAACACAGTAATACACCTTCCTTAAAATTTAAATTTAGGTACAGAGACCGCAGACAGGGTATTGACTTTTGCATGATTTGCAAATCTCTAGAGATTGGGGTGAAAATTGAAAAATATTGCAAAAAATTTCTTGCTGGCTAAACGTAGTTTTTCTTTAAAATATTGATTTTTTTTTTCGTCTCTTGAAAATTAATCAACCATCAACCCCTAAGAATCCTAACTTAATTATAAGCTAAATGCATAATGATCATAAAATAACCATTTATCTATTAATTTATAATAATTTATAAAAATATTAAACAAAAATAAATATATTTAATATCTTAGAAATATATATAAAAAATTCTTACTATTCCAAGATAAATATCGCCTTTCACAAAAATATAATTATAAGAAGGATGACTTAAAGATTACAAATTGACCATAAAATTAAATGACCCATTTAGACAAGAAATGTCTTAAAAACTAATCGACTTTAGATATGTCCAATGTAACTCTTCAGATAGGATATTTGACACAAAATACTTGTAAAAAATTACTTGAACAATAATACTACAAAGATAAATAATATGTATCCTGAAAATATATTTGGGGACTTTTGAACACAATTTAATATCATGAGTATTCTAAATCTCTCTCTCTCTCAAATTCCTCTCAATCTCGCTGCTAGAGTCAAATCGCATTCTGTATTCTACATCATAACATTTACCATATCAGTACTTAATTACAGAATTAATAGAAAAATTAATGTAAGAAGATTTAAAATTATTTTTCTAAAATAATTAAAAAACTGTTTTATGAAAATGAAAGAAAAAAATCTGTTTGGGTTAAATGTTATTGAAAAACAGGTTTTCTACAACTTCCACCCACTACTATAGAACGTCCAGGATTTGTGTTTTCAAGAATGGCTTTAGTGATAGATCTTAAATTGGGATCTTAGATTATTTTTTAGTGGACCTTACAGTATCACATAGGATTAAAGATTTCTCAAGATCTCTTTAATTTTTTCTTTTAATGATAGATCTCATTTTGAGATCTTAGGAAGAGAGAAAGAGAGAGAAAATTTATTCTTTTTTGAACAATGTGCAGATCTTGAGGAATCTTGTACAAGAACTCATTCTCTATGTTGGAAATCTCTTCACTTCCTTTATTGAAAGATCTTGTGAAAATCAGATCTTAAACTCAAAAATTTTATTAAGATCTAACACTAAAAATGCTTTAAGAATCCTGGACGCTAGAGCATAGGCATTGCCCAAGGCAAAAGTTATGGTTCACATATCCATATATCAGATTATTAGTTGTATGTTTGAATATAAGGTTATAAATATTTTTGAAAGATTTTATATTAAAAAAAATATTATATTTTTAATAGAAAAATTTTAAAAAATATTTTTGACTTCTGTCCAAATAGAAACTATGTCGTATACGTTCTTAGAACGTAGCTATCTGTTCACTTAGGTGGAAGCATTACTACGACCTAATCTACTTTAGTTTCACAAGTGCTCTATATATCAAGGACCAATACCCGAGAGTTCTGAGGAAGAAGCTGGTGAATCCTCCACTGATAAATTAATGAGACAAGTTAGCATCCTCCACACAAAAAAATTGCACATTCTAGAATGGGATTTCGAACCAAAACATCAAGTTTTCATATATATTAATTTGTCACAAAAAATATTTGGTACTTTTTTGATGGAGGTGGTGATGAATGTCTGTTCTCTTTGCAAATGACGCTGGTGGATGAGTAAGACATATTAATTGTCCCACAAGAAGAAAGGAGATATTTAACAAGTTAACGTTTTATTACAAAATTGCCACGTACCCAAAGAAACTGAGAAAGTATTTATTCCCATTTTTGTTTTCTTATTATTTATACCTCATTTTTATAAAACCCATTAATATCAGTTTAGTAGTGGGAGAGAATTAAAATAGTATGCATGGAATCATAATTATTATTTTTTTTCATTTTTTATCATATCATTTGCGATGTTCATAATTTTTCTTTTCTCACTTAGTATCTTCTTTCTACATCAAAAATGTGGTGCACGTCTTAAAAAGCAGTATATTTAAATAAGTCCTTATTCATAAATATCTTGTTATGAATAAACAAATTACTAAAGATCGAGATCATCATGGAATATGTGATCCAAACCTAAGATGCACTTTAGCCGAATCCTCAGCACAAAACTTGGAAACAATTAAGTCCAAACACTGCAAAACTATGAAAGAGTACGATCGAGACATGTTTGAAAAAACCAACTTCATCATACATATCCATCCAAAATTTATTTATTTCCCCCCTTTGAACAAAAATAAAAATCGCGCAAGGAAAAAGATATGTAAAATAGGACATGGAATTGGAATGTATTCACAGTGGCATAATAATAATAAGAAGAAGAAGAATAAAATTCCCTACACAAAGAATTCTTCAACCTTGTGAAATTGATGTATCAATAAGGAAAAAAGGGGCACATTATTACATCCAGAACAGAACCACGTAGCCCTAAAACTAAGGCTCTAGTTGCAGTGCTTTAGCAGTTGGATTTTGTGGAGAATGTTGATTTTGTAGTACCCCATTGACCCCATGATGATGATGGGAATCCTCATCCGAAGCCATTGATGCTGCTGTAGTTGTTTTTTTCACAAGCCCAAAGTGCCCCAAACCCTCCCACCCCCAATCCCAAAGGTTCAACACAATGTATGTCCCAATCCCACCAATAAGCCCATACGCAATCGAATACGTCAACGGCATCAGAATGAGCGTCACGAACGCCGGTATCGCTTCCCTCATGTCCTCCCAATCAATCTCCACCACCGATCTCATCATCAAAACCCCCACCAGAATCAACGGCGGCCCCACCGCCCAAGCCGGTATCGACGCCAGCAACGGCGTGAAGAAAAACGCGAAAAAGAAATACGCCGCCACCGTCAACGCCGTGATCCCTGTTCTCCCACCCTCCCTGATCCCCGTTGATGACTCAATAAACGCCGTCACCGGCGAGGTTCCGAGCAAGGAGCCCACCACTATCGACGTGGCGTCCGACATGAAAGCGAAGTACTGTCCCTCGAAGTCCCCCTTCTCGTCGGTGAAGCCCGCGAAACGCGCCATGGAGTACAACGTTCCTGTCGTGTCGAGAATGTCAACGTACAAGAAAGTCACCACGGCCTCCCAAAAATACCCTTTTCCAATGTTCTTGAAGCTCAGTGCCCCTGCAGTGGTTTTTATCGTGTGAACATCCACCACCTTCTTGAAGTACTCGTGCGCGGAGTTACCTGGGTCCGTGTTCGGAAACGCCGTCACTTTGGTGCCACGGAACCACGACACAACCGTGACGAAAACGATGCCGTATATCATCGCGCCTTTGATATTCTTCACGAGACAGTACGCGATTATAACGAAGCCCACGAGGCCCAGCCAGAGGGTTGGGCTTTCCATCCTGTCTTTCAGGCAGAGGATATCACCCGAGACGGTCCCGCCGGGTAGTAAACTAACGGTGCCGTTAGAGGCCGTTAAGACGGGTGCGAGGGAGGCACGTGAGGAGCTTGGACAGGCGCCGAGGGTGACTAAGGTGGATGGGCTGTACCCGATGAGCCCGATTCCTTGGTTGTTTTGAAGCCCGATGAAGGCTAAGAAAAGCCCGATTCCGGCTGAGGAGCTTATTCTCACGGGCTTGGGGACGAGTTTGGCGAGCTTGGCGCGAAGCCCGATTGCGGAGACGAGGAGGAAGATTGTTCCTTCGATGAAGACTGCGGCGAGGGCGCTTTGGTAGGAGACGTTGCCGGAGCCGTGGAAGCCCACGACGGTGTAAGCAAAATACGCGTTAGAGCCCATGCCCGGGGCGAGGCCCAAAGGGAGGTTCGCGAAGGTGCCCATGACGAAGCAGCCAATGAGGGAGGAGGCTATAGTGGCCACGATTAAGTCCTTGCGCGTGTTTTCGAGGCAGGCAGCGTAGCCCGGGTTAACTGGGCTGAATTTGCATGACTCGTCGGGCTGGATCACGCGGAGGGATGGGCCTGAGCAGGCGGAGAGAGGGGTGGATGGGTCGGAGCAGAGAGGGAAGCAATCGGAGACGGAGCAGGTGCCGCCGGAGTCGGAGAGGATGGAGGCGTTGACGGCGAGGATGTAGGCCATGGTGAGGAAGGTGGCGGTGCCGGCGCGGAGCTCGGTGGTGAAGGTGGAGTTGCGTTGGGAGAGCTTGAACCATTTCCCAACTCTGGTTGTGGCTACGTATTGGTTTAGTCGAGAGAGGGGCTTGTTGTTTGTGTGAGAGTTGTGTTGTGGAAGTGGGGGCCTTTCAGCCTCCATTGGGTACTAATGCTTGGTCTTCTTCAGTCTTGACTGAGCTTTATATATATAAGGTTTGGCAAGTTTGGATTGGATTAGGATATTTGCAATATTTTGCAATATCAAGGTTTGATATTGGATTTTGTTGGCTCTTCTTGAGTGTAGCAGAGCACAACCGAGAGAGACAGACAGCTTGTGGCAAGCTTTGATTTGTGGCTTTCCTATTTGTTTTTGCAAAGGATAGATTCCAATCTCTGGGGATCTCTCTCTCTAATATAGCCAACAGTGCAAAGGGTATCAATTTTTCTGATTGTTTTTTTTTTCCCTGTAGCTAGCTGCTACTATTGTTAATTAATAAATGAAAATGAAAGTGATTACACCAGGATTTGGGTGATAATGGTGTGAACCGTCGCGATCAATTTTCTCATTAGCCATTACTGGTCTTATTATATATTTGATTGGATGCCCTTCTTTTCTTTATTTGTAGATCATTTTTAATCCAGCTTTTTGGAGTGTATGTTACTCTGTTTGGTATAACATGGGCTCTGTTTGTAATCGTAGTCATTTTATTTAAGTTTTTGAATAGTTCAAACATTATTCATGCCAATATTTTATTAAGTTTGTACTATTAATAAATAAAAACTACATACTTGGAATACAATGAATATATATTTGATTACAATGTCTTGATAATATGAAAATTTATTATAATAATCTTTGTGATATATAATTAGAGTTTCGCAAACAATTACTTAAAAAGTTATATTTGAAATGATTTTTAATTAATTAATATTTTCAAAAATAAATAAATTTATACATCGTGTGTATGTATGCGCGCACCCTATTATGGTACACATGGGACAGACATTTTTTTCCTGAGTCATTTCAATATTAAATATGAACGGATAGTGTGGAACAGTATTTTCATGGTACAGCTGGGGTAAGTTGGCTGAATTTGACTTTGAAAAAATATATATTAATAAGAACATCATTAAAAATAAAATTTCCCTGTCGAAACCATTACTTTCTTGATAAATCCCACATAGGAGGCGAATATGTGGAATTGCTTTAGCAATAACATTGACTAACATGGCTGTTCTAACTTGCCTAGTTGGCTGCTGCAAAATTCATTCACAAGAATAAAGGATATTTAGAGTTGAGTGTTTGATTAGTTTGCCTCCCTTTGTTTTCAATTTTTATTGTTTTTAAATAATATTGTCGACTTTGGGTTTTGTATACAGTGTGAGTGCCTTGTCTCTTTTAAAATTAGGGCGATGTCACAAATTGAAAGACATGTATTGGATTTTGAAGTCTTCCATTTCAACAAGTGACGATCAATGACGTGATAAAAAGGTTTAAAAACAATGCTACTCTGTCGCCATGTACTTAATAAACATCCTCGTATGGTTTTGTATATTTAAAGGCTTAAATTTTCACAGGTCAAATTCAGCTGCACATGCTTTCAGGTTAGCCTCGTTTCTCTTATGCAAGCATTCTGATAGCTAAAATAGAAGGGGGGAAAAAAAAAAAACCAACTCAATACGTAGTGTTGAATCAAAGTTGAAATTTTATTTTATGTAAAATAACAAGTACAATAATATAATCACATAAGAAATGCTAAAGCATGGACGTGGAGCATTATCAATTTTAGTCAATCTATGATTAAAAAAAAAAAAAAACATTTACCTACTTTCCAATCTTATAGGTGACCTTTCTTTTCAACTTTTTAGTTTCCAACATTAGTCACTAAATTAAACCGGCTGTAACTCATGATTGCATATTGAAAATTTGAAAATCGGGTTTTACTATGATAGGATGCTAAAAAAATACTTTCCCGGATTTTCTACTTTGTAATGCGTCACAACCGAGATGTAGATAAATTAGTGTTTTATTTTTTAAATTATATAATAGAGAAAGAAAAAAAATATTAAAAAAAGAATTTTTTAATGTAATTTTTCTTGTTTAAATAAGCGATATTTTAGATAACTACATTATTTCTTTATTTTTTTACTTATTTAATAATTATATTTATTACTAAGATATTTAATATCTAATGGGTTTTTAATGCATATTTTATTTTTCATATTTCAAATTATTAGGAAAGGATATATTAAGTTTTAATGATTTTTTTTACTTCATTTAAAACGAAACGACCAAACTAATGATATTTAGTGCATTCATTTATTGGTTATTATGAACTTATTTTTTTTTTGTTTTCATCCTTTTTTTAATTAGTTAAAATAACATGAAATTTTTGTAATTACAATTTTTTAAATTCGTGTATTCATTTTTTATAGTTATGAACTTTTTATATAAAATATTATATTTAAAAATTAATTTTTTTAATATAATTAAAGTTAAAACAAAATAATATTTTTATCATTAGATGTAAAAATATAAATCTCCCCAAATTAGAGACACTTCAAATATTTTATTCTTAACTATTGTATTTTTTATTTGATTAATAAATAATATTAATTATCAGGTTATTGTAACCAATAAAATTACCAACACATTTAATCTTGTGATCAAGGGATACCTTTGGTTTCATACCAAAAGATATTAAAGATTCAAGTGATCAATGACATTTGAAAAGTTTAAAGATAAAATGATAATTTTGGGTTTGGATCTCCTCCGATATGCATGGGAACAAGAGATGGTTTTGTATTTATGATAAATTTGATGAGGTAGAACCATGTTTAACAAAGTATAAGTGATAGTTTTGTAGTTAATTAAAAGTTATACTATCTCCATTCCTTTTTATTTATTTTTAAGGTTATTTTGTATAATAAAAAATTCAATAAATTTTCTTGAATCTAATAAAATAGTTGTAGAGTTTATTATTTCATCCCTTTCTTTTTTCATTCCACAATAATGTATGTTTAAATTCGTTAAAGATAAAAAATAAGTAAGGGTATAATTGGTACAAAAGTAATTAATGCAATTTTGAAGGGAAAAAATATTTAGGTAGAGAATTGGAAAAAAAATATTGAATCAACTATGTAGAAGAGAAAAATATGAAATTATGCAAACAAATGAATGAGGTAGACAAGATTGAGTAGACTCAAAATCATTCCAAATATCCTCTAATACAATTTCATTCTATTATTAATTTTATTCTATTCATAAAGCAATATCCAAAATTGCTAAGTCTAGATTACCCTCAACTCTTTACAAAAAAACCTCATTGGTAAAACTCTTTTATTTCCAATATTATGAATTGATAAATGAGTTTTGACTGTATATTTAGAGTGCATTTTTATGCTAATTTCATGTATTTTTAACATATTTTTACTGTCAAAACTCACGTTTTGTACAAATTGTACAAGTGCTTAAGAGGTTTCTCATGGAAAAGAGTTGAAAACCATACATTTTTAGAGCAACTATGACACTATTTGGAGGTACATAACTGTTGTAGACTCAACATGACCATGCTAGCCACCATAACTATGTAGATTACCACAACCAATGTAAAAGTTGCTAAAGTTGAGGAACAACGTCAAATTTTCGAGCACGGTTGTGGGTACCATGACCATTATCGTGCTGATTCTAGGGCAAGATTGAATCTTGAAGACCCTATTTGAAGTGATGTAAGGATCACAGTTGTGGTCATACCAGCACGCCCGTGGTGTGCTTCACTGACAACTAGATTTTTAGGTCACTATAAATAGGAAAAATAAACTCTTCTTTTGTAATCTTTTGTTCTATTTTCAAATTGGAGAGTTATGAGCAAGAATGTGGTTGTATAAGAGTTCTTTAGCTACAAAGGAATGTAGAGAGTATCATTGGGGGTCATTGCTGTAAAGTTCTTACTCTTTTTGTAATCTTAATATCTTTTATTGAATTGTTTGGCTTATTCATGACCCTGAGTGTTTAATTCCTCTTTGCCCACATTGCGATATAACTGTACCATTGTACCTCGATTCTCATCTTAATGAAATCCTAATGTTATAATTGTTATTCAATATATTGAATATCTTCTCTACTTTTATTGTCTTTTGGAATTGGTCACTCTAAACTTGAGTTAATTGCTTGTCATGATCAATTGCTTATGGTTAAACTGAATTGTGAAGCAATTGAATTATTACAATTTGCATGATCAACCCTATTATGTGAATTTCGAGTGGATTAATTGATTTTAATCAACCTCTTTGGGATGTGCCATTTTTCCTATATTAATTTGTTTATGATAATTGATAATTAATTTAGGAAAAATAACATTATTAAACTGTGATCAATTATTAACTAACGACTTTAAAAGGTTGCTAGCAATTGAACTAATCACGAATTTTTTGGGATTAGAATTGGAAGAAAAAGGGTAAACATGAAGTCCAAATCTTGGGTTGTTTTCTTAAAATTTGTCCTCATTTTAAACGTTTTGCTCTGACTTTCATTCTTCCTAAAGAAACAAATGAACACAACTTTCTCTCAACTTGGTTTTAAAATCTAATTGTTTAGTTCATCATGAAATTGGTTATTTGGGAACACAAATAATCTTTTGAATTGGATATTTGAACTTTTAGTCTACTGTTACTATTATATATGATAAGTTGTTCTTTGCGAATACATTCCTAACACATTATGAATCTCATTTCCTTAGATAATCCTAATTGGGGATAAACTTAGTGTGAGAATTCATACTAATACATATATCACAACTCTGATTCTTACGAGCATGAAACACATAGATCAAATCCCAAAAATCCCAATTGATAATTCAAGTAAATAAGCATTCTAATGGATATCAACCGTGGAAAGAGCTAGTTAGAACAAACTTAATTAAAGACTCAAATCACATAAATATAGTTTATTGATCTAAAGTTAAAAATATCATCCTAGCTAAACCTTGGAGGGGCTTAGAAATTTAAGCTAATAAACAAGAAAACATAGAGACTAGAGTGCGAGAATGATAAGATGGGCATTAAATTTCCAAGATATTATTCCCAAGACTTGAATTTCAAATCATGTTGGTGAGAACACTTTTTCGAACGCACATAATTAAACGTTGAGAGCAATTCAAACAGGCTTGTTTCATAAAATCCGTTAAGCACACTCAAGCAAGAGTTGTTGTTAGATAAATGCATTGAGTGCATGAGAATTTATGCTGAGCAAATGCAAGGCAAAAATCATCCTCAGCAGAAATGCATTGTATAGGTGTACTGATGTTTGTTAAAAACATTTTTACGATTTTCAGCAACAATTTATTGTTTTGAATTAAAGGCCAAAAATTAGTAAAAATATGCAGAGTTTCAAGATAATGATATAAAGATGGGAGTTAAATATACATATAAATCTTCCTAATCTCAACAATTTATTGCACAAAAAATCATTTTTCCTCCTATATGTGGTATACATTTATCGAGTAAAGCCTATTCTGGCAATCAGATTGTATATTGTTTCCTCTTCGCATTCTAAGAATTTTGTTTTTGTATTTCTTTTACAATGTGATGGAGCCCAGAATAACATTTGAAAATATATTAGATATGTTTCCAATCTCACTCCATTGCAGGGAGAAGTAGACTTTATAATTGGAAAATGCATGATATATATGTTAACAGATTTTTATCTCTATATATTATGGGTAGTGTACATAAAATTTGTCTGAATTATTGATCTTTTTATATCATCTTTCTATTTTATTCAATAAGAATTGATGAGTCTTCTGCCTCTGTCTGTTGAAGGTTCAAGCAGCAGGTGTGGAGAAGAAAGTAATTCGGACGCTTACTAAGGCGCGAAAATGTCGCACTTACCTTTGCCCGCGTAAAAAAAGTATAGGCGGTCCCTAAAATATTACAATAACAAATTAAACTACTTAAATTCTCTTAGAAATATTACAAATCATGCTTAGTAATTCCCCGAATGTTAGAAAACTTTTCAAATTCGTCATTAACTTTACTGACATATGTCAATTTAGGAACTAAAGTGATAAATACTGAATACTTTAGAGTATATTTAAATGATTTTATTGTAAATAAACCGGGGATTCCATCAGACAAAACAATAACAACAGATAAAGGAAATTGAAAGCAATAAATGGACACAAATATTTTACGTGGGAAAACCCTGAGGTAAAAAACCCACGGACAAGAATAG
>PYAF01000745.1:127621-177252 GCA_007407185.1 Glycine tomentella | reverse complement strand
GTAAATTTAAAATATAATTCATATATATAATTAAATATATTTATTTATTATAAATTTAATTATATGAAGAAAAAAAAATTCTCCCGTACAATTCATATATTAAGATACTTGAATTAGTTTTTTTTTTTTTTTAATGAAAAGATACTTGTATTAGTTAATCATTAATAATGTGTTATACATTTAAAGTTTTAAACATACACAGAATATGTACCTTGTATTTTTCTTTCTGACCGATTTTTTAGTAGAATCTTGCTTCTTATTCAATTTTTTTATTATTATAAAACTTAAATCCAAACCCTTTTTTAAAAAAGACAAAATCGAATATCAAATTCAACTAACAACTTATTGATACTAAATAATATTATCACGAAATCAAATAATCACGTACATCGTATTGGTCCACCTGATAAGGCAACTTCTCTATCCAGTATGTATCATGAGTGTATCTGTGTATATGTATGTAATTATTAGAGATATTGGTTATCATTTAGTCTCTCAAATATCTCTTTATCAGGTGAAAAGACTCAAATTAAAAGAGAGCGATCGAATTACTCTTGGATCTTTTCAACCTTCTACTGTAGGGCAACGTTGCTCGTTTGGTTAACCAATAGTTTACTCGTTTGGTTAAGGAGGATCTAAAATATCACTTTTAAGTGACCCAATTATTTAACATGGGTGGCAACAAGAGGACAGAAAAGTGGTCTTATTGGGCAGACACTGTATTGAATACCTCATCTACTTGTGTTAAAAGGGTGGCCAACAAGGGGAAAACACTTCTCTCTGTACTTACATCTGTCTATTGAATGATACTATCATTGATATGTACAGCGCCAGGAACGGGCTAATAAATGAGTCGTATTTGATTGAACTTGAGCAGACCAACTATTGCAGTATTGCTAATGCAAGAGCAACTTTTAACCAAATAATCTAAACACCAATAGAAGCAATGTATAGTGCGATCAATTATTCATGTTCAGTTGATACTGTTGTGGTCAAGTGGTACAAGGGTGTAGAGGTGTCATGATGAAATCATAGCTCAATAGAAGTTTTTCGTTTGTATAAAATAAATACAGGGAGTTTAAGTTGGATTTTTATTTAAAATTTGAGTTAAATTAATTTTTACGAGAAATATGGATTCGAGTTTAACTTGTTAAACATATTTTTTCTATTTATAAACATATTTCTGAAGTAATTTTTTTAAGTTGATTGATTTAATATTTAATATATATCCTCATCTTAAAAAATGAGATGAAAAAAAATATTTGGACATAAAAATTATATTTTATTAAGCAAATTTCTCTACATATATAACATGTTTTTTTTTTATTATACTAATACACCAGCTATTCAGTTGTCATTAAGTCTGTAAAAAAGCTTGATTCATTTTATATAATCGAATGTAAAATTAAGTTTGAACTTATTTGTAGAGCAACAAACTCAATCAAGTACTCAATTTAAATTAGTTATTTTTTATTTGATTTATAATCTTGCTTTTCAAAAAAAAATTGAATATATAATTACTCCTTTTTGTTACTGAATAACAAAAGCTCCATCTGCTACTCCCTTGTGCTAGACGCTATTGCTAGATTATCCGACATTGACTCATTATAAGAAGATTGTTCAAATAATATAATTATTCTATATGTGAAAATAGTGATAAAAGCTATCAGATAACAATGAGTGGACTGGTAAACCTGTACTTCTTTCTTCCAAGAAAAATAACATATACATTGGAGAGATAGAGAATATACTTTTTACTAGATGAGGATCTTCTATAATTAATTGAAACTTTCGTAATTTATATTTGATATTTTTTTTTATCTTTATGAAATGATCATATGCAAATACTAAAGATATCTAAATATTTATTTATTTGTAAATATATGTGGGCGTATTAAGTATTAGTAACTTTAAGCCCCCGGGGCATATGGCGTAGTGGTAAGGGCGAGCTGCGTGTTCCTTGAATCGAAAGGTATCCTGGGGACCGGGTTCGATTCCTGCCATGCGCTGCACATCCCGCGATTTACATCCTCTCATATACCCAAGGGCATGGGCTTGAGGGGCGGCAGTGATGGGCCGTTATTCCAAAAAAAAAAGTATTAGTAACTTTAATTTTTAAGTTTAACACAGTGATGTAAAATTTTACTGTGTTTACATGTAAGAAAAATATTTGTTTAATAAGAGAATTTATATTTAATTTCTTATGTGTATATATTTTTTGGATTAATGCGATTAATTTTTAACTCATTACATCGAGAAATCCTCATAGTCTTCGATCCAGGAAAAAGAAGTAACCCAGTAAGTTTAATTATAGTATATCAGTGCAATTATGACAGCAGCAAATTTCATACAGTCAGTGATAAAATAAAATGGGAGTATTAATCCAAGCAATTATGATTCTCCTTAGGAATAGCATCATGTTGGTCTCTAAATATACATTACTGCCCACTGCAAGATTTTCTTTAATTTGAACGATTATGACAAGCACAAGCGAATAAATCTCAAGGGATTTGAGCAAAAAGCAGGATTTGAATATTTTACTATTATTTTCCATTTTTTTCTATTAAAATACTTTGCTTAGCCACATGTGACCTCTAAAGTTTTCACATAATAAAGGTTGAACTTAAAAATGATTTCCAGAATAGGCTGTGCTCCAGAGAAAAATCTTCATTCTGAAAATTCTATGATCGTGATTGATAGTATTAGAATCAAGAAAGGGTTTTTAGAAGGCAACAAATGCGAGATGCGATTAGTTCCTGCCAACTTGTTAATAGTCATGCTAGTTAATGTTAGTAATCATGCTAGTATGGACGTATAGATGTTTTTCATAAGTTTCTATGAACTTAATGATTAACCTGTCACACTTTAATTGACTGCTTTAGGGTATGATTAAGTAGGATCTTTAATATCTCGAGACATTTCTTATTCCTTAATCATAAGGGTTTCACTGAATCCCTACCAACTTTAGACAAAGCAGAAAAGAATGCACTTCAAATCAGAATCCAATTAGAAGCAAAATTATTAATCTATTCTAATTGTTGGGTCCCACTGTCCCCACGCTGTGAGTGTTTGAATGGTCCTGAAGCAAATGGGGAGGTCCTTTTTGCGGCCCTTCACTTATAATGGATTGGAAGCGGAAAAAAGGCTACTTCTTCCTTTTCTTTATTTTTGATATTTTGGCTAAACTAATTTTTCGGCTTTGTTGCTAGTGAAAAGGTAATACTGGCGTCAAAGTACAAGTTAGTTTCAAGTCGCTTCAATAGAGCCTTATATATCCATCTCTATGAAATATTTTGTTGGTTCGAGGCATAAAAAAAAAAAAATCCCAACTTTCATTGTTGTGGATGTACATAAATCGGGCACTTTCATGGTTTCTCTTCTACACTTGACACGCGTCACGTGAAGTTCGATCACTTTTAGTTTTGGGTCTTTTCCTACTACACGTTAGAGATCTGGCTACGCCTGTGAGTGCTTCCTAACCTAATATGCTACATTATTAGGCCCCGATACGAAAACAAATCATACATTTTTGTGAGAGGAAATAGGTGCATGCTTATGATCTCTTCGATTTTATTCCTACTCAAGAAAATCTAGATGAATATTAATGTTTTGTTGGATTTTCCTGATTTAGCGGAACATATTTGCTCTATTTTTAAATGAATTTTCGTTATTATTTTATAAAATGAATCTTTTTTAATTGTGATCTCATGGTGTATGATTGAAGAATTTGGTGTCTCGACTTAAAGTTGTCGACTCTATTTCTAGACCATTAATATTGTACTATGACAATTCTGTTGCAGTATTCATGATTAAAAATAACAAAAGTGAAAATTGAAATAAACACATCAATATCAAGTACTTAGTCATAAAAAAAGTGTCAAAGAAAAGAAAGAGGTCATTAAACACATTGACACTGAGTTGATAATTGTCGATTTTTTGACTAAAGACATGTCACCAAAGAATTTTAAGGATCATATAGTACACGAATGAGACTTGGTTTCATGATGTGATTTCATTGTATGTACAATTGTTTGATGTTTTCTCATATGGTTTTGTGCATATATTCATTCATTTATTTTGAGAAATATCATTAAGTTTTGATATGGAATAAATATATGGTTTATTCGTTAAGTTGAGAACTAGCATTTAGAGATTTGATATATTGTGGTACATGGAAGATAATACTCGCTATTAGAGGACCTATCATCATGACTCATATGTGTCTATTTCTTGTTATGACTGATGTTGGGTTAAATGAACCAAGTGGGAGAATGTTGGATTTTCCTGGTTTAGCATAACAAACTTGCTTTGTTTTTGAATGAATTCTCGTTGCTATTTTATGGGAAGAACTATTTCTAATTGTGGTCCATTTTCTATCTACATTTAACCCTCATTGAGTAACGTTCAACAACAACTCATGATCTTATCCATACACACATTCTGATCCACGAATGTTAAGCTTTGTGATGAGTAGAGCTCTATAAATAGAATCGGATGCTCTCAGTTTTGCATCACCAAATCTATTCCTCTCTACAAAATAATATACCATCGATTTGAGTAAGTGAGGGTCTGAAATAACAAAACTGAAGTCAGATTCGAATTTGGTTTAACCATCGTTGAATAATACACCACAGATACATGTTTTGTTTTATTTAACTTTCGTTGATTGATCTAAATATATTTAATTTAATTGTTTGGCATGTTTAGATCACTATATATGTGATAAACATGTCATCAACCATCTAGGATTTAAGCTTCTATAAGAATAAGAATGTAAAAGGATCGAACTATTAAAACTTTTAATTTATGTATTGATTTGTATAAAGTGAAGTATGTAAAAACGGTCCCCATGTGAATTTTTTATTTTGACCTTTAGATATATATATATATATATATATTATTATTTTAATTCATGGTTTAGATTTTTAATCGGTTATCGGATCTGTCTAATTGATTATGTTAGATATAAGTGTAATTAGTATTATTATAATGTATAACTCCTAATTTTTTCCCTTTAATACCATAAATATATATCCGGTGTTCCTTTTTTGACCATGTTAAAATGTTTTGAGAATTTGGCCTCGTACAACTTAACTCCGGTAATAGAATTGTCTTTTAGTGGCAAATTTAAATAAATAATACTTTTTTAATAAATAATTCGAAAAAAGGGGCTGTTTGTAAAATATTAAAGAAAATGGAGCTGTCAAACACGTCCAAATTTGGCGTGTTTAAACACGGCCGAAAAAAAACTTTCGACACTAACTCGGTCGCTAAACGTTTGTGACCGCAAATTCCGTCTCTAATTCGGTCGCTAAGTGTTTGTGACCACGAATTTCATCGCAAAATGTGTTAGCGACTGAAATAGAGAAGATTGGGGCATAATAGAGAGGATCATTCTAGTGAGAATAACAGCTTGAGAGATAGGAGAAAATGAAATGTCAAATTTTTTTACACAGAAGGGTAATCTATGTTAAATTTTGCTAATGGATAATACACAACTGTCAGAATTTTAACAAGTTCATTATATTTGATTCTTTAATTTTAGCTGAAGAGATTGTGATTTGGTGCCTACAGTGCAAGTAATAATTCTATAATTATCTGCCTTTTTTAGAAAAAATTTACCACCTATTTTAAATATTTTACTTAATTTTCTTTAAAAAAGTACGTCTAAATAATACTATAAGGAAAGAAAAAACTATTTGATTAAAATAGAAAAATATGTATAAATAAGTTGAAGACAAATAAGTCCTACACTATTACTTTCTTTTATAATATGAAGGTAATGAAATCTGAACCTAAGATATTAGGTAAATTATTCAACTTGTTCACTATTAAGCCAATTCTAGAGAGTGTCACGTACTTATAGGTATGAAATCATCCTGTATATTGTTAAGTACTATTATATATATATATATATATATATATATATATATTCAAGCTTTTAAAGTATGTACATAAGTATAAGTACATTGTTATGTTTGAAAATTGATTAAATCACGGTTTCTGTTTATAATTAATTTTAATATTAAAACAATATTCTTATTTTATTTGTTTATTAAAAGAAGGCCTATTACAAGACTTTTTTTTTGAAGACCAAGATCACATGTTTGAATGATTCGAGTTCCTTCCACTTGCATCAACACATGTTAAAGACTAACGTGTGTTTGATTCCTTTTTCATTTTTGGTTTTAAAAAACATTTCCTAGCCAATACAATTTTGAATTTTATGTTAACTAGCATTTAAATTCTGGCCAATACTACGTGGATCACTTTAACATGTGGTCCATAATGGAGCATGATTTTAAACCCTAGGATTAATCTTGCAATAGTGGGCTCTTCCTAGATTTCTGTCAATCTCCTCTCACAGTCCCTTTGACTACCGCTCGCCATAGTCGAAGGCACAATGACGTTTTGGTTCTAAAAGCGAAATTATTTTAAATGAGTCACAAATTCTCATCCAAAATTAATTATAAATTCTCATCCAAAATTAATTAAATTAATTAAATTATTTTTAAATAAGTGCTTTTAGAAAATAAACTAATAAAAGCGACCTAAAATTTTAGCATGACAAAAGAGTTTCGATTTTAAAAGAGAATAATTAGTGGCAGCAACCTTGTCGGGATTTTACAAGTTGAAAACATCCTATATATCAGAGGAACCAATAGTGGTTGAAAATAAAATCCAATGCTAGAGTGGGCAAGGCATTGTATGTAGGGGTTCCTATCATGGTTTGACACTCATCTATCTATGATATGAGAAAGGTTCTATTACACAAAGACTTCTTAAATGTAAAATAGGTTTTTGGATATGTAAAATACATAGTATATCTAATATAGTTTTGAATGATTGCTTCAAATTATATATAATAATTGACGGATTATATAAATGAAGATAATTCAAATTATTTTGTGTTAAATTAATTTGATCTTGTTTTCTTGGATTTGATTTTCAATTAAATTTGTATATTATCAATTTTTTTATAAACTTAAGAATATTGTATTATGTTTAGTTGAGTGAAAAGAAAATAAAGAGAAAAAAATATATATAAGGATTTTTCTTTCTTTCTGTTAGTTGAAGAATAAGTGAAAGGAAGAAAGGAACGAAAAGTTTATTTTTATAAACGAAAAGTTTAATTTTTCTTTTTCTTCCTTTTTCTCCTTCAAATTGAATTTCCTAAATTTCTCTTCCTCATATTTAAATTTTTTCATCCAACCAAATATAGCTAGCATTAGGGTTAATTTAAATAATTAACCTAATAAAAAATTAGCATTGCCTAAAAGGCAAATATAACCAGCTGAACTAATAAAAGACAAATAATTATCTATTTGCGAGAAACATGCTTTTAGAATTAGTGTAGAATTTCCGAACAATTTCATGATAGGGAAGACACACACATTCCAGAGTTTGACAGATGTCTATTAATTAAGGTGAACACTTTGGAAGCTAAAGTAGATCATCTATTAATTAAGGTGACACATGTCACAACCATGTGAAAGACGCCTAAATTTTATAAAACAATATATATATATACATATATATATATATATATTATTTTATACACATTCTTTTTTTGTCAAATAATCCCAATAAGGTAATGGTTTTTTGGTATATCTATTTGCCAAAATTATACTGTAAATTTTTAAACGATTTCAGTTTAAAAAATTAAAAAATCACAATATTATGATCGCAACACTAATTTCAAAAATTGAAAAAAATTATAGTGTAAATTAAAAAATTGATTTTAAAGTCGTATGTTAATTTCAGTCTCTATTTCAGTCGCTAACACATTTTGCGACAAAATTGGTGGTCACAAACACTTAGCGACCGAATTACAGACGGAATTTACGGTCGCAAAATTTTAGCGACCAAATTAACGACGGAAGTTTTTTTTTTTTTTCATGTGTGTTTAAACATGCCTAAATTGGGCGTGTTTAAACACGCCCAATTTGGACGGGTTGGCAGTCCCATTTTCTTAAATATTTTACAAACAACCCCTTTTTTCGAATTATTTATTAAAAAAGTATTATTTATTTAAATTTGCCTCTTTTATTAATATATGTCTTTTAGTAATGTATGTATCTGTTTGTACGTGTTGTAAACTGCAAGTTATTTATATAATATATTTTTTTAACAAATATCTCCAAACACATTGGGATAATTTCATCCAAATATGGAGCAAAAAGATCCAAATTGAAATGCTTAAAAGGTATAATTCTTTTTACCAAATTTTGTTTCCTTATTTTACTATTCTCTAATGTTTTTCACTTTTATTTGTTAGGCTGCAAAGAACTAAGATCGGAGATGGAGGTCCAAGGACAACAAATTGCTTGCATTGGAATAATTAGTATTTTGGAAGATGTTTGAAGACTTATTTGTATATTTTTTTAATTTGTTTGCTTTGGCATATACCTTAGATGTGTCTAGAAATATGAAGAATAGGGATGGTTAGATTGTATTTTTAGAACTATTTTTTTCAAAGCATATTAGCCACTGTTAAGGGTGCAGTGATTGAAACTCATAACAGAATGATATTTGTTCACGAGTTTGGTTGTGATGGGAATGATACAATTCAATATTGTAACGAGTCATCATCATTAGACCAAAATACAGTTTTTCAGTTCATTGATTGTACATTCTTCACGAAGAAGGTTAGATGAGTGATAATCCAAAACAATTCTATGTGACTCATAATTATATGTCCAAAGCCATTCATGTGCTAAAGCTAAACTAAAATACGTCACCTTGAAGTAGAGCTAGGCATTAACTTGAAATATGCTATAATTGTGCATGTTTTCATATGTGATAGACAAGTATATATAATATGTTTATCATCTTCAAGAACAATTATCTAAGAATGAGCCGAGCACACTAGCACTTTCTAAGTTAGACCCAATCAAAATAAGCAAATCTTCTGACTTGCCGCCACTTTTTTTTTTTTTTTTCCTTTCTTTGAAAAAGCAAAAGGAATAGTATTACATAAAACAAATTTGGTTAAGCCACAAGTTGTAGCCAACCAAACCTGTGAGCACCAGTACAAACAATGTCAACTATGTAATTTAGTCAAACCTTAAACGATAGTTATTACCACATCCCCTAACTAAACACACACCTTGATCATAATCACCCTCATTCCTAACACTCATGGCAGCACCTTCTACATACATTCAGTATTGTCTCTGTAATTCTCTTGTAAAGTGTGAATTTGTTGTCACGACATCAACAATTTGATGATACCTTGAATCCCTCCAAGCTTGATTTTCGACAGCTCCATGATGTACTTCACGACATCAACAATTGATCGACGTTGAGCTTCACACAATTCACCAAGATTTGTTTTGTCTCTTTCCTTTAATTAACCCTATGTATTGCCACAAATGAGATTTGTTGTCCAGTTTCCTATGGTAACACGTCCTGTATACCACCCCACTTATAACATCTAGACCAAACATCATATGAGATCCTAGAAGAAAATAGTTTCAGCACTTGTTATAAAAAGATATCATCACCCAAATTGAATACATGGTTAAGTGGTTTTATCATATAAGTAGCAGTTTTAGCAGCAAGAACAATCCATTTCTACTTTGATTTCAATCATTGAGGAAACTGACCAAACCTACAAAGTTATGAATCAAATTTTTATACTCAATCAAAATGGGGAGGAGAACATGACCGTTTATAAGAGTTTATGAGACTTATTATTATTTCCCAACAGCTTCTCTTACCCTAAATCTTGCACGTTTATACATAGCCTTTTTCCTTCGTAATTTACTATGTAAAAGCTCATTTTTTTAGTATTCGAGTGAAATCAATTATCTTAAACCTGCTTTTCAGTAATTTACCCAAACAAAAATTGATTCTGATTACAATCTGTTCTAACAATATCATATATTATTGAATCAATCAAATTTGTGCAGCTGTCCCAAACACACCCTAACTTATCTCTAATTCCTGGACTTAAAACCTAATTCAAACTTGCATTTCCTAACTTCAAATCCTCAATTGATGACATACACAGTAGAATCGTGAATTCAATCATATTTGGCGTAAGAATAAAAAGTAGGGATAGAAAGAAGAGACATGGTCCTTCTGTAGAGTTCTCCGCTCTTGAGCTCCACCGTCACCATGTGTCCCGAAGCCTCGTGGAGCAGCTTCACCGGAATTCCCAATCTCCTGCTCATGCTTCGCTTTCTCTCTCAAACGCAAAAACCCCAATCCACTAAGCCAGATTTGTGATTGTGACTTTTGTGTTGTACAGAGTACATTATTTCGACGACGATCTCATTCGAAGGAAGATTCAATTGGACGAATCGATGAAGATTGCTGATGAATCGAAGAATGGTTCGAGCAAATTGTTTGGGGAATTGTTGAAAACAAAGAAGAACGAGCAAAATGTTTTGAAAATTGTTAGGGATTTTAAAGTTTTAAATTTGATATTATGGTAAATTAAAGATATGCTGTTAATACAGAATTATCAGATTTTAAATTTCATTTTTGCTCATGTTAGGCTTAACAGCTTTTAATACTTAATATAGTGTCATATAAGATATTGAAAATCTCTTTTATTTTATATTTTAATGATATATTTTATTTTAAGATATTAGAAAAAAAAAGGAGAAGAATCTTTTTTTACAATGCATATTTTTAAAATTCTTTTATAATAACTCATTTGTTATGTTGAGGATCTCTTTATCATTTTTATTTGAAGAAAATTATCTTGAACTAAAAATATTTACTCAAGATCTAATACTAAAATTGTTCGACCATCTTATCTTACCAACCACGTGTCATGGCACTATTGGTGAATACCACATGTGGTACACACTATCATATAATTTCTCCTTAAAATGAGGATAAATTGAGGAAGATTGAAAAAAAGAAGAAAAAATATATGAAAAAAGATTATTTTTTTAGTAAATATTTTTTATATATACTAATAATAATTTTTTATTAATATAGTTAATAAACAAAATTATTTATTGATCATATTATTTTTAATATTATAATATTGTCCAGTGTACAATAATATTATAGACACTCCTAGAGAGACTTTGACCGTACTGCCAAAAAAAAAATTATATACCTGAATGTCACGTTAACAGAAAATTTTACCATAGTGTCATGTGTCTTATTTCCCTTATCAGTCCTGCGAAAAACGTGGTGGACACGTAGCAGACATGGAGTATTTTGCTGGGGAGTCCAGCGAATTACGTGGACACATGACAGATAGAGACTAATTCGCTGGGGAGTCAAGCAAATTAAGTGGCAATGGAAAAAAATCTCAAAACTTCAAACGGTCATTACTTTTGATAGAAATGTCCGATGGAGACGTCCAATTTGTCAAAACGCTCAAAATTAGAGGGAAGCCCTAGGCAATTTCCCGAAGGGAATTTGGTCCATTACTTTTTCCAAAAAATGTCTCTAAATGCCTCAAAATTAGGATTTAAGAGTACGATATGTCCTTCAAATGGTCTAATTTTTGATAGAAATATCTGATGGAGGTGTACAATATGTCAAAACGCTCAAAAATAAGAGAAGTAATTAAAAAAATAAAAAATAGCATTAAATTAACTAATTAAATAATTAAAAAATAGAAAAAAATTGAATTTTTGGATGATTGGCTCTTAAATCCTAATTTTGAGGCACTTAGAGACATTTTTTGGAAAAAATAGTGGACCAAATCCCTTTTGGAAAATTGCTTAGGGCTTCTCCTCTGAATTTTGAACGTTTTGACATATCGTACGCTTTCATTGGACATTTTTATCAAAAATTATGACCGTTTGAAGTTTTAAGATTTTTTTTCTATTGCCACATAATTCGCTAGACTCCCCAGCAAATTACTACCTGTCTACCACCTATGCACGTAATTCACTAAATTGACAAGCAAAATAGGACACATGACATTAAGATAAAATTTCATGTTGACATGACATTCAGGTATTTTTTTTTTTCATTTGGGACAGTACGGTCAAAGTCTCCACTCCTAGATCGGTAGCTTCTGTGCCCCTGTAAAGTTGAATCTTTCGTTGTTACTTGTTACATTTCTGATCTGTTTCCTCATCAACCCAGTAGCTTATGCGCTCTTCTAAATTTTCCTTCCATGGTTTTAAAAAACAAAGTAACGTCAATATTATATTTATGTTCTCACAATTTAGCCACAAAACATCACAGTAAAACAATCTTGAAATGATTTTAAACCAAGAAAAAAAAGTGATTTTAAACCTTAATATTCACGATTGCAGTTGACTTTGACTGTCTCGCGTATTACAGGGGTAATTCTTACTTACATCGGGCCACTGTTCTACGTATCAGTTGAAACTTTGTTCTATAAAATGGCAAATCACCCTTAGCCAGTAAAACAGCTATTTTGAATATTTTCAAATGCCTCATATTTCATACCCAAATAACTTTCCAACTTTTAGAAAAATGAAGAATGCCCATTTATAAAAGTGTTTTCATGACCAGTATTTATTCGACGTTTTTATTTTTTATTTTTTATGCTTTTGTTCATGGAATCCATCCCCATTTTTATTGATTAGCTGTCAACGAATAGATAGAATATTAGTGACCTGTTTTGTAGCTTGCCTCTAGGGACTAATAAGATTTTGATCCCTATCAAACCCCATATCTGTTCGACAATATAGGCATTATTATTTGTAATTGTACTATGCTCATAGTGTAGTACTTGTTATAATTCTAAGGAGTTAGTGGAATGAAATAAGATAAAGTCTCACATTCAAATATAAATATAGGTAATGACTTTGAATTTTTATTTGTCTCAGTAAAATAAAGTAAATGTAAATTAGTGTTTTTTTAGTCCTTCTCTATTTTTGACTACGACATCATTCCCTTCTCTTAAATGTTTTGAATTAAAAAAAGTGCAATGTTTGCTATAAATTTTGAAAGGAAATAAATTTCTATTGGACGACCAAGAAAATCAATTAAAGGTTATTCTTTGTCAAAGTTTGGAAAAGATTTTTGTTCATTTGTCATGGACACAAGGACATTCATCTCAAGTGATTGAATCATGAGTTTTACAAACTTTATCAAGTTAGAACTTAGAAGAACAATAAGTCTGATTCACTATTTACAAATTACAAGGATCTTCAATGTACATGAATGCAAATTTCAATAAGTTTAACGATCACACGTAGCCTCAGACTCGTTATCTTTTTAGTTTTGTGGTTTACTTAGTGTGATTTTATTTGTTATGATGTCATGATTAATAAAGCTGATATTGACTTATTTACCAATAATATATTGAGACTTTTTTGTGCACAGCCAACCGCCAACTTGAAAGCTCGAAGCAAACTTGTGAAAAAAGAAAAGTAATCTTTTATTGGTCTCTGCTTCAAATAACAAATTATGCTATTTATCCCTCACTTTTTGTGCTGAGCAAATTAAAGACTTCAACTCGCATGACAATATATATAGCTTCTAGCATTACAGGAAAACGTGGAATGGGAATTGTCATATGCTATATTACATGATCATGTATTTACACAGAGAGTAAATCAATGTGATAATAATGGTTATTACGATAAATAAGATCAATAAATATAATTATTAAATTGTTTTTTATAAATCATTAAATCATATTTATTTTATAAATAAATTAAAATAGTTATATAGAACGAGAGCATTTGTAGGAGTTTTTTATTTTTATTTTAACGAAAGCATTTTTAGGATTTTTTTCTTAAACTCTTATATGTTTCAATATATTATTTTCATCTTCATTTCTAAATTAAATTTCATATTTTTAAAATAAATTATCTATAATTAAAAATAACATCACATCTTAATATAATTTATATATTAAAAATATTTATTTACATAAATTTACCAATTTATCTCATGCATTGCACAACAAAAAGTACATATGATTTTTTTAACTGATCATATAATCATTAACTAACTTTTAATCGTAATTATCTATCTTGATATGTAGCCCTTATATTTATATTTTTTTAAAGTTAGAATTGTTACAATATACAAATAGAGAAATAGGGGGAAAAAGAAGAGAGAGAGAGAGAGAGAGAGAGAGAGAGAGAGAGAGAGAGAGAGAGAGAGAGAGAGAGAAAGAGAAAAAATAAACATATATCACTGTAAGTTGCTCCAACTTTTATACTATTCAATAATTCTTTTATCACATAATATTTTCATTAAATGTTTATATAATAAATTTACCCTAACAATATATATAAATTAATCTGTTACACAAATTTATGAATCTTTTCATAGATGCAAAAGACCGCTCGATAGTGTCCATAATGCACCTGAAAAGTCACATAAGCTAGCTCATTTCTGTATTTGGGCTTGTAGCTGGCCCAACCTTGCATTAGCCACATGTGCAATTGGTAAATCTTTCACGTAGAATTTAAAAATAAAATACGATTTTAATGTGCCTATTGCTGATCCCATAGAAGTACTTTGCAATATTATTCTTTTTTGTGCATACGGAGGAGTATTGTTATTTCTATATTTAGTATGTACTCAACGAGAAACACTTGGTGTTCCATCTTCCATTTATTGTTCCGACTATAATTTGGGTGAGATGGAACTCAAAGGTTACACTTTAGATGGCACAGTGAATCTTAGTGGACGGCCTGTGCTTTCTTCTACAACTGGGAAACGGAAAGCTTGCATTTTCATTCTTGGTAAATTTACTTGTGAGCTTGCATTGGTGTAAATGGAATATTGGAATGCTATCACATAACACAAAACATTCTATAAATTACTTTATTGATTCATTATATTCCTAATACTTACTTTCTTAATCTGTGTGAAAAAACTTAAAACATTAGTCATTTTGAGACGGAGGGATTATATGCTTCTAACAAACAAGTTCATGATCACTACTCTATTATGATTCACGTGTATGTGTGTACTAATGGCAGCTTACCAAGCATTTGAAAGATTTGCCTACTTTGGGGTAAGTGCCAATTTGGTGATTTATATGACATCGGAGCTCCACAAAGATTTGGTATCAGCAGTAACCAGTGTGAATAACTGGTCAGGCACAGCATGGATAACTCCAATAGTCGGGGCCTACATAGGAGATTCCTACTTTGGCCGATTTTGGACAACCACTTTTGCGTTGCTCATATATGCCATTGTGAGTTTCAGTTTTTTTTTCTTTAATTAGAATGTATTGTCATGTAATTGAATTGCCCAACCATGAAATTGCACTTTCATATGCCATGTGACTGAAAATTATTACCTTTTGTAATAATTATTTTAAGACTTAAATGGGTTTCTATAAAATAAATTAATTTTGATTGTAGTTTTTGAAAAAAATAATATTGGTTTTCTTCTCTTAAAAATTCTGAAATCATTGTTTTTGTCTCTCTTTTTTTTTACACCCATCAGCTGTCTTATGTGTTTAACAGAAGATCAAGTAATCATCCTATGTGTAGCATTCATTATATTTGGACACTATGGTATGTATGACACCTATAAAAAAATTTGAAGTTTCTAAAAAAATGGTTATGTATCTACCTTAAAATCAACATTTGGAACTAAAAATGGTGATTTCAAATTTTGGATGGAGAAAATAAAAGAAAAATGTTTTATAGTTAAAAATTCACCCATTTTAGGAGGAAAAAAAATAGTAATTTCAAATTTTAGAGGATGAAAAACAAAGATAATTTTTTATAAAGACTAAAAATATAAGAAAAATATGTTTGTCCTATAGTTTTGGTCAAACACGAGCAACGTCATTATATATATACCTTCGTATCTTTCTAAAAATATATTTAGGTCTTAAAAAAATAACTAGAATGATTTCTAATTTACAGTATAAAAGGTATCAAACTTTTTTTTTTTTTTTTTACTAAAATAAAAGGTACCAAATTTAAATTTTGTTTTTAGTTAATTTTTGCAGGCTATTTGACATCAACTACCGTTCTTGTTCTTATTCTTTTTCTTTTCTTGAACTTCAAGACCTTAATTAACGTGAATACATCATATGTCTCAACACAATAATGACATTGATTTACACAGGGAATGGGGCTCCTGGTTCTTACTACATCACTGAAGTGCTTCAGACCAACGTGGACAGATGGAATTTTCAAAGAAGCATCAACCATACGACTAACATTTTTCTACTTATCAATATACACCATTGCCATTGGCAGTGGCGTGCTGAAGCCCAACATGTCAACTTTTGGTGCTGACCAATTTGATGACTTCAGCCCCAAAGAAAAAGTGCTAAAAGTTTCATACTTCAACTGGTGGTCGTTTAACACTGCATGTGGCACTTTAGCAGCCACACTGTCTGTTGTGTACATTCAAGAGAGGTTTGGGTGGGGATTGGGGTATGGAATATCAGCAATTGGTTTTCTAGTTGCCACTGTTACATTCTTGATGGGTGTCCCAATATATAGGCATAAATCTAGAAAGGGAAAGAGCCATGCAAAGGAGTTTTTCAGAGTCCCCGTTGTTGCTTTCAGAAATAGAAAACTTCAGCTTCCTAGTAGCCCTTTGGAACTGCATGAGTGTGAGATGGAACATTACATTGATAGTGGAAGACGACAGATTTATCACACTCCTCGTTTCAGGTTTGCTACTCACTAAGCTCTTTTGCAGATTCCAAGTCAGGAGATGTTTTTGTTTCTTCTCTCAAATAATGCGTTAAGAGAATTGATGAATATTGACTCATATTTGAAGGAAAAACATAAAAACAAGGGATATATTATTGTTCAATTATTATGTGTTTTTTGCATTTTACACCAAAATTGCACATGACCATCATAACTACCCTATGAGTTATTGTTCAAATTTCTAGCACTGGAAGGTAGGAACAATCACTAAGATGAATGGATTTTGGATACTCAAAATTTCCCCCACATAACATTTGGGAGTGGCGTACACTACATACAAAGTTACTATCATTAAAAAGAATTGGAGAGGATATATATTAGTGGTTGAGCATAGGGTGATCTGTTAGGATATAAATCATTTCATGTTGAAATCTCATTAAAAGCATAAAAGATGGGTTTGATGGAAGGATGATATAAATTGATAATGGTTGGACCTAGAATACTCACTAAAATAGTTACTTTGTCGAAGTAATCCTTGGTTGATACAACTTGATAAATTGAATTTCTGTTTGGGATTTACAAAATGCATGTTTATATATATGAAGTGATTGTGTGCATACATGAGCACACAAAAAATGATACATTTCTTCGATGACAAATCTTACTACCACATTTTATTATTGGTTGAAATTTATAAAAAATTATAAATTTTTTTGAATTCCATTTGGTAATTATGTGTTCCATTTATTGATTTAGTAGTTTCTAATAAATTTTAACTAATAAATAGAGTGTATTAAAAGAAACATATTAAAAATGTGTTATTAACCTGAATTTATTACATGATCTTAGACTATATGATTATCAATATTAACATTACACATACATTTTTTAATATATGAAAGAGTTAATAATGTGTCACATCATCAAGATTGGTCAGAAGATCACGGAGTTAGGAGCTATATAATAATTTCTAGCACTTCTTTTTCTTCGATGTTTAACTCCTTGAATTAAATATGAAAGTTAAATAGCCAAATATGTGTCTTTCAGGTTCTTAGACAAGGCTGCTATAAAAGAAAGCAGAATAGATGCCTCCAATCCCCCATGCACAGTGACTCAAGTAGAGACAAACAAGCTTATCTTAGGGATGCTTGGGATATGGCTACTAATTATAATTCCAAGCAACTTCTGGGCAGTGGAAGTAACCGTGTTTGTCAAGCAAGGCACAACAATGGAAAGGAACCTGGGCCCCAACTTCCATATACCAGCAGCCTCCCTATGGAGTTTTGTGGTAGTCACCATTCTCATTTGTCTCCCCATTTACGACCGTTGCTTCGTACCATTCATGCGTCGAAGAACCGGCCTTCCTAGAGGAATCAAAATGCTTCACAGGATTGCCATAGGAGTAGCCATCCAAATCATGGCAGCTGCAGTCATGTATGCTGTGGAAATTCGAAGAATGGAAGTCATAAGGGAGAAACACATAACTGGTGCAGAAGAAGTAGTTCCTATGAGCATATTCTGGTTGTTGCCTCAACATGTTCTACTTGGTCTTGCAAACACATTCCTTATGGCCGGATTGCTAGAATTCTTCTATGATCAATCCCCAGAAGAAATGAAAGTCCTTGGCACAGCCTTCTACACCAGCACCATAGCTGCTGGGAAATACTCCAACAGTTTACTATTTTCTATGATAGATAAATTTTCAAGGAAGGTGAGTGGTAAGAGCTGGATTGGTAACAATCTGAATGACTGCCACCTTGATTACTATTATGCTATTCTTTTTGTGATATCTGCGCTTAATTTTGCTGTCTTTCTGTGGGTGCAAAGGGGATACATTTACAAGAAAGAAAATACAACAGAGGTGAATGAGTTTGAGATTGTGAGAGCAGAGCAGACAGAACCACAGGTAGGAAAAGCTTGAACATTATTAGAATTTGACACATATAAGTATCATAGCAGACATGGCAAAAATGGAAATGCTAGATGTAATTTTGTTACTATAATTCATTTGTGTTATTTAGTAATAATGCCTGAAAGGCTGGAACTGTTACTGCAATTAGTATGCTGAAATTTATGAACAATAAGTGTAACTAGTGACTGCCTATCAGGAAATATAAAAAAAAAGTGTAACCAGCTCCCAATCCGCGAAATTCAGAAGGTGGCTGTTGTAACTTAAGCGTTTTTGGGAAAAAAATTTAGGTGATTATGGATCACCATGATCCTTAGTGATCTTTGTATGATACGTAATTATGATTTTTTTTTTATATAAATTGTAAAAATTTGAATATGTATTATATATACTTTGGTTAATATTATAAACAAGTAGTTATCTAGGATCATGTTGCGAAACGACAAGTGTACCGATTGATCGTACAAGTAATAAAGTGATAAGAAAGTATCGTTTTCACGAGGATTGAGACAGTAACTTATTTGTAATTATTATCTTTAAGTTGGAAGGAATAAAATTTAAATAGTTTGTAGTTTGTATTGTGAATTGGAGAAATTAAAATAACAGAAATAAATTGCAATTAAAATTAAAGATGAAATTGATTATGTTTTGAAATTTATGAAGAAGAATTGTAGTCAGGACACTCCACCTTATGATCCCTACCTCCTTTACTTGGATTAATCACTAAATTACTTATTCTAATTGTTCAAATAATGTATTTTTCCATAAACTAGTTAAGCCTTAATCCCTTAGTGACGTTAAGCCTTTAATTTAATCAAAACCCTAATTCCTTAATGATCTCTCCTAAATTAAGCATTAAGAAATACATTAATAATTCTGCAATCATACATTCCTATCCCTAAATAATGTAACAATTGTTACTTTACTCTTGTCAGAAATTAAAGTTTCAATATCTCTATTGTAAACCCTAACCCTCAGAACTTTATTAGAATGATCAGCCCTAATAAATATATAATCAATGCAAACAGAGTAAAATAAAACACTTTAGCATAAATAATATGGGAATGAATCCAATTACAGAGAACTTCACATTAGGTTTTGGTCCTAACTACAAAGAGAGAAGAATAAGCCAGACATAGTTATGTCTGACTCAATACAATGGAGTGAGAAGACTAAGCAAGATTAGACAAGAAGACTATGCAAACCCTTCAATCTTGGATCTTTCTTTCTTCTTAATCTTGGTGATGCCTCTTTTTCCTTGTTTCTGTCTATCTGAGCCCTCATGTTCCTATTTATACTTAGGTTAAAAGCCCTCTTATCTTTTATTTTTATCTTATCTTTAAACCAATTCGTAGTTTCTGTAGTCCGCGCGACTGGCATTAAGTTTGGCGCGATTAGCGCCAACCTCCAGTAAGTGTGGTGCGACTGGCGTGGAAGTGGCGCGATTGGCGTGGGCCTGGCGCTGATGGCGCGAGCTTCAGAAACAATTATCTCTTTATTTTGCTTCTTTTCTTCCTTTTATTGGCTCCTAACATCAAAATTGCATGAAATCAGTGATAAACACAATAATGATGAAATTTATACTTATTCTAGCATTTATTTGACATTTTATGCTTAATTTCTTAATGAATTTACCCTAAAAACTACTATATGCTAGCAGCATATCAGATCACTTAATCATTTCTTATCTTTTGAGCTATTGAATATGATTTTGTGGGGGATGTGGTTTGTAGAAGTTATTCCCAACATGTTGTATATCTTATCACAAAGCATCTAGGCATCTAAAATCATTATACATGTTCTCTGTGTTATATTTCACCTTCTTTACCATTAAGAAGCTCTACAGTAGAGTAGCATAATGATGCAGAATAAATTATAATTATTTAATTATTTTTAATATATGAATTTGATGATAATTATGTTATTTAGGATATTGATATATTTTTTTACTTTTAGGGACTTTATTATCTTTATTCAGATATTCATTTTAAAAATGATTTTTAATAAGATTATGTATTTAATTAGGATTACGTAGGATTTCATATGTTTTATTAGAATTCTGTGTTTAATTAGGATTTATCTTAAATTTTTATTTTCTTTAGGTTATAAAAACTCTGTAAGTATCTTATGTAATGGAGACTTTTTTGCATAGTCGATGTTTTTTTCTTTTGTTTAGAGAGTATATTATATGAAATCTCAGTTGGAGGGGCACTTTAATTTGCTCAAAAATACTTTTGGTATGTTTATGAGGAGAATACTTTGTCTTGAAGTGTCCTATATCAAAAGAATTGCTCAAATTAAATACCTTCATTTCCTGGAATTCCCCTCTCCATTTACCAAGTTAATTTTGTAAATGCCTAAAATTATTTTTTCTCCTGTGTCAACGTCTTTTTTTGTCTTTGATTATCCTCACAAGCGTGGCTTTAGGCTAACCTTGGAGTCAGGTTAGTTAAGTAAAATAATTTCTTGTAAAGTGCTTTTAAAAGTTTAACCTCTAATTATAGTTAAAGCCTAAGATAAGAGTTTACTGAGAGAGAATAATAATTATTTTATCTAACAAAGAAAATTAATTTGATTCTACTTTTTATATCCTTTTTATGATTGATTCATAAATTTATTTTATATATTTTTATTTAAAATTAATTTTTTGACTATTATAATTAAGTGCATGTTTGGTTTTGAAGTACAAAAGTAATCTTGTCAAAAGATCATAATCATAACTTCTGTTTTTATTTATTTTTATCTGTTGGATTTACATTGAAAAATACACACAACATTTTTTATTTCAATCCAAACATGCACTAAGTTTTATTAATTTTTTAATATTTTTTACATTAGCATTTCTTACTATTATAGTACTTAATTATAGTATGTTTATCAAGCATTTTAAGTTAATTAGTTTCAAACCATTTCTTTTAATTGGCAGAAAAAAGTTTGTTTGAGCCTATTAGTAATGTTTGATAAACAAATTTATTTTAATTATTAGGTTATAGTGTTTTTAGAGATGCAATTTCAAATAACATTTTAGCATGTGACTTTTAGAGGTTTTGCAAGCCACTCTAGGAGCTTAGAAGCTTTACTTTGGAAAAAGAAAGTTTATTCGATATTTGAACTTATTTTAGTAGTTTTTAGCTTATTTTCATAAGTTACTCCAACTAGTTTATAGCGTATAATCTAAGTTACATTTTTTTTTTTTACAAAATGACATTATTTTGTTATTAACATGATAGTAAAACTGTATATTTCATGGTTTAGAGACTCCTCATTATACGAAGATAAGAGAGAAAAATATTGTATTCAAAGTTTTCAGATTTGATCTCATGATCAACAAATCACCATAATACAACTTTATCGTTATATCATGCCTCTTCCTTTATCAACATGATAGTAAAATGCACAAAAAAAATACTAGTTTCATGACAAATAAACTTGGATGGTAAAATGTGTAAAAATTAAAAACTTAAATGATAAATTTGCAGAAAAATTATGGTTGTAAAATTCATAAAATGATGTAGGTAGGTGATAAAATATGTAATTAAATCATATTTTTTATTATTGTAATTTACTTGAAGAATTTTTTTAACTTTTTTTTTGTGAATGTCATGACACATATATATCTATATTTTTCAGCTGATATATATATATATATATATATATATATTATTTTTTTTTCTATTTCTGATTGTAATTTTCTTTTTATATTCCTAGAGTGCACTCTCTAGTCTTTCATTATATAGCATGCTATTCCTGGTCAATTTCATTGTTTGTATTAGATAAGTAATATAATGTGTAAAATTAGTTAGATCATGTTTTTTAGTTGGGAAACTATGTAATATTGAGTCAATGATAATCCATCTTCAGTTCAAAAAAGAAGACTTGCTAACGCAACAAAGTACTTTAGATCAGTTCCAAGTAACAGTTCAATAAAACGCAAAAAGAAAACTTGTTAACGCAACAAAGACGTTCATAAATTTTTTATGAAATGATTAGCGAGTAGCGAAGCAACCAATGAGCAAGGCATCTTTCAATTCTGCTTTAACATGCAGCGTGATCATTGTGAACTTTGACGGTTTCTAAGTTTTGACAATGGCAATGTGAACCCAATCAATTCGGTGAGATGCTACTTTGAACTTGAGCCCTCAATTAGGTAAATACTGACAAGAATGTACAAAGTAGAAACTACAAAGGTGAGTACTTAAATTTAGATAAAATTAGTAAATTTTCATATATTTAATTGTACTTTTAAATTTAAAAGTTTTTAAAATACAAGACAGAGAGAATCGCGAGAGATGTATAATTAATTTAGATAATATATAACACTTATTTTTTTTTAAAAAATGAATGAGCTAGCAACTAAGTTTGGATTGGAAGAGATACACCAAATCTTGATGCAAAAAGAAAAAAAAAACACTTGAAGCATATAAAACAAATGGAAGTTGAGGAGAAATAAAGAAACAAAACATGGTGAAGAGATAAAGAAGTTCCTTTCATCAATAACAGCGAAGGAATGTTTCTAATTAAAGATTCTTAGGTTCAAGTCAGTACGATACATGGTGAAGAGATGAAGATTTAGAAATATGTTTTGTAATATTTAATGTGATATTAACTTAATTATTATTTGGTATTATCAATGTTGAGATGCATTTTATTTTTCATGCCTAGACGTTGGACTAACTTGGTTTCTAGCCATGCATTTCAATAAGCATAAATACATACTAAAAAAGTATTAAAAAACGATGATGTCGCTTTCTATAAGCATAAATATATACCAAAATCTTATATTTAATTTGTGCCTTTTTGAAAATTAATATGTAACTAATTTAGCATAATATATGATTTTTATTTAAAAAATGAAAATAATTAAACCAAACATGAGCCTACTACTAATTGCATTTTTCTTTTGGCGAAGAATATTCACACTAGTAATTAAACATATGCAAATTATTCGTCCGTCATTTCTCATCAACCGTAAAATATTCTGGCTCTGATTTAGTTTGCTGACTTTATGACCACAATTTTTTTATAAACTATTTACCCTTCCCTAAAACTAAAAGTAGGGTCCCATTTCAAAAACACATTAAAATACAAAGTATTTTTTTTGTGTTTAATAATCATATACAATATAAAAACATTTTAAACTATCATTCAATTATAAATTTTTGTTGATATAAATTTAAATTAATTAGTATAAAAGTTAATAATTTTTATGCATGTATGTTATATGTCTTTGATTCAAAGAAAAATAGTAAAACTGTTATATAATTTCAGTGTATAACTCTTTTTTTTCTGTTAAATTATATATATATATATATATATATATAGAAAAATTACGGATAAAAGCATGACCAAGTACTTATTCGCACGTAATAATTATAAATGTCTTCTGTACAGTATTCTTGATCGAGTCTTTAACAAATACAAGTTTGATCAAAGCCGAATCTTTCAAATAAATTGGCTGGTTGCTTACCTGCCCAAAGGTTCCTGAAAAATTGAAAGATAATAAATGAGTAATATTTCTTTGAAATTTAGTCTTTTTTTTGTGGAACTTTTGAAATTTAGTCTAGTGAGTACTGCTTACAACTCAAATATTTAATTTATGAAAAAATAAAATATAATTTTTTGACGTGATTTTTATTAAAACGAGTTAACAATATTATTAGAATTTAAAAAATAAAAATTTCTACAAAAATTACAATTGAGTATAACTTATATCATTTTAACATTTCAATAAAAAAATTGAGGAACAAGTGAACAACATATTATGTAACTCTTAATAATTAAATTACCATAGAATTCTATCAAACTTTTTGTAATTTATTGATTCAGCTAACAAATGGTCATACGGCCGTGTAGGACCACATGTTGCCCGTGAAAGATGCAGCTGCAGTAATATCCAACTACTTATCATAAATTAAGCTCATTCATCAATCAATTAATTAATTAATCACGGGATCATTAGTTGACACTGATAAATTTTTATATAAATCAGTTTGTTATCTGTGCTTTGTATATACATTTTTTAATTATTAAAATTTATTAATTAAATTGATATTTTAATGTATTTTAATGTAAAAGTAAATATTTTAATTTATAAATAAAAATATTTATCTTACATTGAATTGATTCTTTTAAAAAGGTTTAATACTCTAAATAAATATTTCAAAGTTTTTTTACAGATAAATATTTTTAAGAGTAAAAAAAAAATTAGCTTTTCCTCTTTTAATAATTGAAAAAATTACTAAATATTAAAAATTGGTAGGTTAAATCAATATCAAGTAAATTAATAGTTTAAATTATACAATCAAACAATCAAGTGAATCAACTATGTACTGGTCAATTAAATTAATTGCTACAATTTATAGAGGTGTAATTTAATATCTCTCTATCTATAACAATATAATAAGATATATAATTATAGTTAATTATACTGACATCCACTTCCACTTAACTACACATAAAGAATGACAATTATTAGTTACAATTGATAAATAATTGGATTTTTAAAAACATTAATACATATTAAATCGTATATAATTGATAAAGGTGGAATCTATTTTAATGATTTTTATGTTTCAAAAAGAAATCTATTGACTATATTCTTGATGTAAATTTTTTTATTTAAAAAATGACTATTTTCTTAAAAAGTGAAAGTAAAGTAGGGTGATGTGGCAGGGGATTCGTTACACACGATCAAAACGAGGAAAATTTCTATCAGCTAGGAAGGCTTTCACTTTCTGGCGGTCAAAAGAACACAGAACTAAAGGATTCTAGACTTTTAGTTTTCTGAGATTGAAGTCCACTATTGCGAACCGACAAAATAAAGGGACGGGACAAAATGCAAACGGAAGTCAACTGCCTGTGGAAACTGGAAACCCTATTTTTTTTTTTATTTTTTTACATTGCTATTTGTCTGCTCATCATTAAGGTATAGGAGCTGGTGTTTCAAAGTAAAAGGGAAAAAAATATTGTTTTAAGTAAATATTTTTATGAATACATATGTGATATCCTCATTTTATTGTTTTAATTTAAAGGAAAAACTTCTCAATGATCAAAATTATTTATTTATTATGAATTTTAATTATATAAAATAAATATTAATTTGTATTTTTTGTGTGAATATATTTATTTTGTATATTACATAAACTAAATACTAGTTACTACTTCATATTTAACTCAACTAGCTTCTTCGTTTGATTATTATTTAAAAAGAAAAAATAAAGTCATGTTCCAATCGCAGTTGAATATTTTAAAAGAAAGGAGTACACGACGGAGGAGAAAGAGAGGTGAAGGGTTAATTACAGAAATGGGTATTTTTTTTAAAATTTAGACAATGAATAAACCATATTTTAATATACGATCTCATGTAAAAAAAAATCATATATCAAAATGCAATTTTTTTTTTGTTTTAAAAAATTTCTCTCTAAGAATTAAAATCATATGTTAAAATTTGATTTCAATTTCTTCTTCTTTTTTCTAATAAAATCATATGTTAAAATATAATTTTTAAAATATAATTTCAACTTTTAATAACAAAAAATTTAAAAATTGAAATCGTATGTGTATATTTAATTTCAGGGTAACAACTTTTTTAAAAATTATGCTTTGAAATATGATTTTTTCATTGTAAAATCGTTCTTCAAAATACGATTCATCTATTTTTATAAATCTTTAAAAATATATTCATTATGGTAATTTTTTGTATAAAATTACCCCATTATAATACAAAAGCCTAATATGAACATTAAATATTAACTAAAAGCAAACATGTTAAAATTTATCAGTCAAAGGTGATGAATTAATAATGTCTACGAACTTTTGGACAAAAGATATTTTTGTTTTGGGGAAAAATATGTTACCTGTCACAATTCGAATAGAATAGGATTATTATGTGTACTGTATTTCTTAAAAAAGTATCAAAGTATTTTTTTTTTACAGCAACCAAATCAAATCATCATTTCCATTTCAATAATACGAGGAATACAATGAATGAGGCATTACAAGAAAAGAGTAAGCTTGAGGAAAACCAATTGAGTTCCTAGCCAGAGCATGAAGTGCTTCATATTGGACTGTATCTTAACAAAATCAACAGTCTATGTAGGATACAGTCTAAGCAAGTTTTTAATTTGACTAAGAATAATTCCGCATCCTGAAATATCTTCATCAACCTCATTGTTCATCTGATCCGCCACCATGTTTGCAATCTAGTTCAATAAAAGCATTAAAGTAGTTATACTTAAGATTTAAACTTAAAATTATTAACTAAACTAACTAGAATAACTTCACGATAGTTAATTTACTTATTAATCTAAGACACATAATAATGACCCTTAATCATCAACGAAGGATTTGAGAAAAAAAATCACATCAAGTTCGTCTATATTTTTACCATTAGGTTTTGAAATCAAACATTTGACATATGATTTTTTGGTTTCGGTTTTAATATATTGTGGAATTAATAAAATGTGATTAAAAAATCATATAATAATTAAATTATATATTGATAAATAGTTAGGTTTTCTTTATTTTGGGTTATAGACTATATGTATTTTCTAACCTATTGAATCGTAGACTAATCTTATCAGTAATGTATGATTGTTATAAATTCAAGAAAATTTTATATCAGAGAAAATTGAAATATAGATTCTCTTGTTAAATATATTATTTTCTTAAATATGAATATAACATTACTTTGTCAATTTTAAGGATTCATAGTTAGGCTCGTTTAGCTTGGTATAGTTTTTTTGCTAATTAACAATAAATAAAACATTATAATAAATATTACTAGTTTATATTAACAGTATAATACATTATATGAAGAAATAGTTTCATTGATTGGGAAGTTGGTATATTTTAGTATAATGACATTATAAATATTTTACTGTTTTTGAAAAGGCCTGTTATCTCTTTTCATAATTTAATTTAAGACGTGACTGTTATCTCTTTTCATAATTTTATTAGAATGAGGCAACTGACTTCCTAATACGTTGACAGATAATGAGTTTCTTAGAGTTGAAAAAAATAGAGAAAATTCACATTATTATTCCAAAGAGAAAAATAATAATATATAATAGTTTTACATAATTATTGAGTTATAATTCATCTGTATGAAAAGTTAATTGATTTTTATAATAATTATCTTAAAATCATATAAATGATGATTTACAATATTATTTTAGTGACCGTCTCTCTGCATAGTCTTTAATCTCTATTCCAAAACTTTCTATATGATATCCCTTCTTTTCAAAATCCTCCGTGAGTGTTTTTTTTTTTCATATTTGTTGTCTTCGTGTTCTTCATTTTAATTTCATGTATGTACACCCACACTTTGACCAAATATTCTCATCTTTCAAAGTGTTATTTACATAGTAAAATAAAATATATTGAAAATAATTTTGAAATTAAGTCTCAAGAATTATGCGGCCCTAGTTTAGATTTAAGAGAAAATATTTGTCTCAATCTAGCAGTGTAAGAATCGAATGAAGGATTGAGCCACTGTTCCAAGGCGATTTTCTCTTAGTTAAGAATATATAAATTTTTATAGTCACAATGGTATTAAAATTAAAATTTGTCGTATTATTCATACTTCAATTTTTGTATAAAACTATATTAAAATAAACAAAATTAAGAAATAATTTTTTATTAGTATATATATATATATATCATTTTTATGGTAATGTAATTAGCTTCACTTGAAAGTTTAATAGTAAAAATATAAGAAAATTAATTTATTGAGAACACTTTCTCTAATACTCTCTTTCTAACATTCTAACATTCCTCTTATTTATTTGAGATTTAAAACTTAATTAGGCCTATTTTTGTAAATAAATTAAAAACTTGGGTGTTTTGAATAATCAATTGCCTAGTGAGGTGATTGTTATGATATTAAATTTGTCAAAGATTAGGGTGTGGTTAATAATCATGTTCATGTAGGCATTATACTATTATTATAATCGATCATATATATGTGAGGCTATAGTTAAGTACAGCTTCTGACCTAAATCTTACCAAAATCAGACAGGCGAAGAAGTTTCTTACTATCTTATCCTGAACGTAATTATATGATTGCTGTAGGCAACATTCAGCCAGCGAAAGCTGAAAATGAGCCGTTAAAACTTTAGAGGCTTTGTCTTGTGGCATCCACCCGACTAGGTAAAACCCGCGTTGAGACGTAGTACAAGCCTGACCAGCTAGAGAAATAAGATAATGAGATTGCAAAAGTTATTAATATTTTGGTTGAGTAAACTTGCAAAAGTAACCCTACCAAACAAATATTCTCAACTATAGTCCCGCATGACTAAAATAAGATTATAGTATATGCATGTTTTGGTTTTTGGAATATTTAATTTAACGAAGCATTCAAATTAATTTGCCTAGCCTTTGGCTTTGTTCTGTCGCGTTGTTGGGATATATATATATATATATATATATATATATATATATATATATATATATATCATAAAAAATGTCACATCGAAGCGTTATACGATGGGGCCCCTCGAGAGGAAAATAGTTTACCAAACAATTGTAGACACTTTGACAAATCAGGACAGAGGAGGCAGCTGTCGTTGGATTTACAAAAACATTGACGCGGGTTTTCGCTTCGTTATCTTTGAATTCATTAAAATCGAATATCTCACCTATAACCCCCCATTTTTCCAATCCATCATAATCAAAATTCATAAATGAATATATGAATTAGTTACCATTACCATAATACCTTTTTTAAAATGAGTTTGACTAATTTTTAGATATTGATTAAAAAATTAAATGAAAAAAATATATTTATTACGAAGATGAGAATATAAGAAAAATTATGAATAATATAATTTTATGTATCTAGATAAAATTGGTTTTCTTCTTAATTTTTTAATCAATGTATTAAGGGAGTTAACATTTACCTTTTAAAAATTCTTATAGTCGCCCATTAATTTTCCCATGCAATGACAACTTCCATATTCTACGTGGTAGGTTAGGCTACCTGCCGAGACAAATTGCCTTGAGACAAATTCAAAAGAGAACCCTTCCAAGGGACCATTATAAATAGAGAACTTCCATTAACCGATAAACCACACCCTCTCAAGCAAACACAAGCACTTGAAGTACTAAGTTAATTAGTGTGTTTGAGCAAATTAACTATGGCTTCGTTTTGTTCTAGATTGACCATTTGTTTGGCTTGGTTTGTCCTCATACTGGGGAGTGCCAATGCACAACTTTCTACAAACTTCTACTACCATTCATGTCCAAACCTCTTCTCCTCTGTGAAATCCACAGTGCAATCTGCCATATCTAAGGAGACCCGCATGGGTGCTTCTCTCCTTCGCTTGTTCTTCCACGATTGCTTTGTCAATGTAATTTATTTGCACCTTCTCCCACTTACATATAAATATGTTAAGCATACCTACTATAGCTCTTCTTTCTACCCCTTGCATGCATCATCTAATTTTGTTTGAAACAACACTTGTTCCTTTTATTATACACATCATCTCTCATAAAATTTTGTCCTGTGCAACTTTTTTTAGTGTGTTAACTAGTTCTATAATGATACTATTAGTTAAGAAATGTTTAATAAACTTAATAAACCATTTTAAGTACTTTAACTGTTTAATAATATTATATTTTTTTTAAAGATAATAAATATTTCTGCTTTTGTTTCTATATTAGTGTCTCATGTCATACATAATCATGCCATGTGAACGAACTCATTAAAAAAAAAAAAAATCCGTCTACTGTTAAGAACCTTCTCACTTCTTAGCTAGTTAAATATTAATGAGTAAACATTAACAGGGATGTGATGGTTCAATCCTATTGGATGACACATCAAGCTTCACCGGAGAGAAGAACGCAAACCCCAACAGGAACTCTGCTCGTGGATACGAGGTTATTGACAACATTAAATCAGACGTGGAGAAAGTGTGTCCTGGAGTTGTTTCCTGCGCAGATATCCTTGCCATCGCTGCCAGAGACTCTGTTCAGATTGTAAGTGGTCAAAGAACCAACAAAAACACATTGAACTAAATCATTAAATTGTACATATCTAAATTAATTACCAACTTAGTACCACACATGCAATTAAAGTGAACATTTTGTTGATTTTGATCAATACAGCTTGGAGGCCCTACATGGAATGTTAAACTTGGAAGAAGAGACGCTAGAACTGCTAGCCAATCTGCTGCTAACAATGGCATCCCTGCACCCACTTCAAACCTTAACCAACTCATCTCAAGATTTAGCGCCCTTGGACTTTCCACCAAGGACTTGGTCGCCTTGTCTGGTACAAAACATGCATATATCACATAAGTTTCCAATTAATTACATTTCAACCATACAGTAAAATTTCTTAGTTAATTAGGAACATGAGAAACTTAGTCACACGTTCTTTTGTTGAACATACTCTTGGTTGAGATTTACTGAAGATGACAATTTTTTGTAGATTTCATGTCATATTTAATTATTTTTTCTTTTAATTTTGTATTTTTCAATAAAATTAGAGAGAAAGTGTTAAAAGAGTATGTTTGTAGTACTCCCCTTAAGGAATATTGCATAGTTTAATTTTCCTTTTATTAGGTGGTCACACAATTGGACAAGCAAGGTGCACAAACTTCAGAGCCCGCATCTACAACGAGACCAACATAGACACCGCATTTGCAAGGACTAGGCAACAAAGCTGCCCTAGAACATCAGGATCAGGGGACAACAATCTGGCACCAATTGATCTTCAAACTCCAACCACCTTTGACAACTACTACTTCAAGAACCTCGTTCAGAAGAAGGGTCTCCTCCACTCTGATCAGCAACTGTTCAACGGTGGGTCCACCGACTCCATTGTGAGTGGCTACAGCACCAACCTGGATTCCTTCTCCTCTGATTTCGCCGCCGCCATGATCAAGATGGGAGACATTAGTCCTCTCACTGGCTCCAATGGAGAAATCAGGAAGAATTGTAGAAGGATTAACTAATTTAATTGAGTCTTGAATATTAAGGGTCCTACACATACGCGAGCAATTTAATTGTGTATAATAAGTTGTTAAAACATGTTTTGATTGTATTTTGGATTTCGTGGTGGGTTTCCTAGTGTATTTCTGTGATCAATGCCGTCTACTTTAGTGTGTTCTACTTCCCTTTATTTTTGTTTCTTTTTTACTTTTCCTTAACTATATTGTAGGAAAAAAAAAATCCTTTATCAAGCATTTATCTAGAACGGAGTTTGCTTTTTAATTTTCCCTTCATGACATTCCATCAGAATTCAGTTTTGCTTTTGCTTCTATATTACGTTCAAATCAGGGATGATAATCGGTTAGGCAATATATACAGTACCCCTTGCATAGTCACGTTGGAAAAATATATTCATACTTAGTTCGGTAACAATTTAAATTATCATTCTCGTAATCATTAGCTACTTATGCACTCATATCCGTATCCGCTACTTGCTCTTGTCATAACTCCTAAGTCAATAAATTAATAAAAGGTTACTTAAAATTTGTTACAACTAAATTACAAATTTATTTTTTAATCATTCAAGCATAATATTAAATCATTCGAACGTAAATAATAACTAAACATTAGAAACATAATCATCCTTAACAATCAATATTTTAATTCTTAAACTTTATTAAATCTAACAATAAACTATAAGAACTAATTCTTAAACTTAGCAAGTCCAAAAAAAAGTTATGACAAAAAAACTCAATACTATATTTTGTTTCATTTACTTCATGTGAGGGATATAATAGTAATATAACATTTAATTTATTTAAAAAATAAAAAAGTTAATTTCTCTTTCTGCCACTCATATTCTCTCCTCTCTCACGTATGTTTTGGTTCTCACCTTTGGGAGGCCTGAACTTGGATCAGAAGTCAGGTGAAGAGATCTGATGCGACGGAGGGGTAATGCATGGTGGTTGACAGGTGGATCAAGTTGCCAAAGAGGTGGAGAAGACGTAATTGCTACCACCGTCAACGGAGGGAGGAGCAAAGATGTGATGTATGTGAAATTTATGCGTATGAGATGCCGTTTGATTCCCTTGAAAAAAATCCCTTGATGGTTGCAATGCAAATTAAAAATTGAAAAAAAAAATAATTAATTGTTCAAATTATAGATTTAGCATCAACAAAAACACTTAATTGTGCCCATGACTCCATGACCTGCGTAATTTGAGAAGGAAAGGAATTTTTTAGCTAGAGAGGAACGCATGAGAAGAGGAGAGAGGAGAGAGAATCAGTGGAAGAGAGAGAAATTAACTTTTTTGTTTTTAAAAAGCTAAATACTATATTACTTTTTATATCCTCAGCATAAATTAAATGAAACAAAAGAAAGTATTCGGTTTTTTGTTAAAAGATTTTTGGTGTTATTTGCTAACATACCCCCAACTCGAAACTAGGTATAAATATGTTAACAAAACAATATATATATATATATATATATATATATATATATATAAAGATATTAGGTGTGAGTATGAGACGATTGAATACTATAATACTAAAAATATTTTTAATGAGATTTTTGAATTAAATTTTTTAGATAAAAAATATTTTTTTATCAAATTTATTACTATACATGCTTTAGAGATTTGTAAGAGAAAGGTTGGATTTCTTTTCAATAACTCTCAAAAAATTATTCCTATTTCAATTTTTTTTAATATTTCTTTTCAATTGATTAATAATATATATTTAAGTAAAATTAAATGTGGAACCTAATGAATCCAAAGTCAGATATACTACTATAGTAAAAATAAATAAATTTTTATATCATATGTAACATTATAAAACTTACAAAAAAATGTCTAAGAATTCAAAATTTGTTCTACTACTAAAAATGTTCTTAGAACAAAAGTCATTCTTATTAAAATCTATGGATAAGAATTTAGTTTCAGTCCTATTTTTAATGAGTGGGTATTTACATTATCTATTTGTGTGAGTCTTCATAAATTTGGATAGAATATCATTTCGAGTGTATGTTCCTTTTTTAACTTATGATTTTCTTATAAAAAAATATGTTCCTTTCTTAACTTATGATTTTCTAATAAGAAAATATGTTCCTTTTTTAATTTATGATTTTCTTATAAAAAAAGATGTTCCTTTTTAACTTATGATTTTATTATAAAAAAAATATGTTTCTGAAAATTTTTCAGTTTTTTCTTTTTATTTTCTGACAAAATGCTAATAATTTGTTTGAAATTGGTACATCATGAATTTTCAATTTTATTAGTTGATGTGTTTAGAAATATGTTTTATAACCCACGATTCACATCCAAGAAAATCCTAAAAGCTATAAACAGTAGCATCTACTTGATGTGAAAAATACGGTCTCTGATATATTTCACACACGCTATAAATTATTCAAGTGTTCTCAATTTTTGGTATTATTTTGGTTTAGGAAGTAGCCCACCACAAATGGGCCATAAAGAAAGGAGGAACTCTCCGAAAACTTTGTAGTTTAGATTATTTTGGAACCTTAATCTACTTGGACCAATAAATTTAAAACACCCTATTTAGTGATGTATGTCAGGTCTGTTTTAGTTTATTAATTTCATCTTTTTACATTTCAGTCCCTTTTGCATTTAAGGGTTTTCTCTTGCACTTAAGTTATTTTTTTCATTTAAACTAATTACTCTCGTCTATATTATATGAAGTTTAAAATTTAGACACAGGTATTAAAAAATGTAATTAATATTTTGAATCTCATAAAAAATATCATGTAACTCCCTAAATCCTTTATCTTTATAATTAATTACTTAATAACATCTTTTACTTCCACTCCACTTCCATGGGAAAAATATTTAATGCTTCATTGATTTTGTAAAATGACAACTAATTTATTACTACTCCATTCCTTTTTATTTGTCGTTGTTTTGTAGAAACAAAAAAGATACAATAAATTTCTTGATTCTATTAAAATAGTTGTGTGATTTCTTATTTTATTCCATTTTTTCTCATTCTACAACAAATGTATTTGTAAATTAATTAAATATTAAGAGACAAAGTAAGAATGTAATTGATAAAATAGTAATTAAAGGGATCTTGAACTTTACAAACGATGGATAAATAAAAATATATATATTTTCAAAATCCGACATTTAAAAAGTAAAGAAGGGGGTATAAATGTTTTTTTTTACTAAAACATCATATAAAGCTTCATTAATTTTGTAAAACCGACTAACTTATAACATAATTAATAATTAATTGGACTTATTGTTAAAATTTATGGTTAGCGATGCCAATTTTTAATAGAAGTTCCTATGAGTTATCGGTGACATGTAAAATTGACTGTTAACATTTTTAATCTTAGGTCTTTTAAAAAAATAATGTTTAGTCTGTCTTATATGGAAATATTTTTTCTATTATATATACGTGAACTGTTTTTAAAAAAATACAATTATAAAATGTTATATGAAATTTATTGTTTATGTATTTATTATATAAATTTTAATTATTATTTTTGTCTGTGAGGGAGGCCTTAGAGGTCGCTAGAAGGCATCTCTACGAACTGGCTCCAAAAAAGTAATGCCAAACAAGATCACGAGAGATAGGAGAGTGGAGGGAATAAAATTGAGACACATCTAATTCTAGCTCCGTCTTTGAGTTTGGAGAGTGTTTCATATTTCCATGACCCCCAATCTCCACGTATCTTTCAAAATATAAGCTTATCTTTGATACCTACTCACGAACTTGTGGTGGATGCATCTGTTCTCATTTTTGTCTACTTTGTCGAGTCTGTATTTTTATTTTTGAGTTTTGGCTTTTGGGGGTTGAAAAGTTGTTCCTTCTTTGTAGGCATGACAGTCGAATTTGTGAGTACTAGCTTGAATCCGCTCCTATTTTAATGGAAAAAAATTGAATTTTTCTTGTTCGGATTTCTTCTGTCAGCCAAAAGTGGGGATGGGGGCGGGTATGAGATTACTGATACCCGCCCCGCTCCCGCCCCCGTCCCGTAATAAATAATATTAAAAAAATAAAAAAATATATATTATTTTCTAATTTTTTTAATTGATTTAATTGATTTTGTTTTGTAATTTTTAAATTATGATATCATATTTTAAATGTAGGTTTGTTATTATTATTTTTTGTTACGTAATTAACTTTTTTGTTCGATTTTTCAATTAAAAAGTTATATTATTTTTTTATTTTTTAAATTTTAATCAAATAGCGGGGACGGGACGGGGCGGGGATGGAGATGAGTTTTAAAACCCAACAGGAATTGGGGGTAGAGAATGGGTTTGGGGGCGGGGACGAGGACAGAGAATGCAATACCTACCCTCACCCCTCCTAATTGCCATGCCTACTTTCTCTGGGGTTTTTTTTTTTTATCCACAAATATAATTATTGATTTTGTTAGTTTTTTTTAGTATAACAATGAAATCCGTGTTTTCTCTCTCTTAATTATCCAATTAATCTTGTATCTCCTTCCTTTTTTAACGTTTAATTCTAGTAATATTTTTTTTAACCTCTACGAATCGAACTCAATGTTAGTAGTAATTGAATTAGTATTCTTTCATATTTATCTTTACTAGATATTAGATTAGATATGTATGTACGGCAGAAATTAACATTCAAATTTTCAATAATTTTCAGATATAATTATTTGGAAACAAGCTATTTAGTAATAAAATTTTATTTTGACTTGCATCAATATGAAAATTGTAAACATATATTTTGAACAACAATTTTTGTATGATTCATTTTTTATACCTCATTAGATCTCAATGGAGTTGAATATGGTAGAAGGGAGTAGTTGTCTAGTTCTTATAACATAATAAATCGAAGGTATAAATTTCCAAAAAAAAAAAATTTACATATTTATTATTTAGTATTGATGGTACCTTTAAAAGAGGTCCTGTGTGCCGAGAGTTTATGAAGAGAGGAGGCTGAGAGTTGGTGTGCCGAGAGTTTGAATCTCCAGTACTATTTATACTACTTGATCTAGTTAGGATAGAAGCTAAGGAATTTAGTTAGAAAGTAACTTAATTAGTTAGGAAAATATCTAGATTTTTCCTTATCATTACTAATATTCCCTTCATTTAATGGTATGTGCAACGTAGAAAACTACTTAAGCTTGTTCTTGTTGATTTATTTCCCCTAATGCCACTTGGACAGCTTATGAACTACTCCTCGATTTTTACATGTGCTGAAAACTTATTCTAGTTTAAAATTTGTCCTTATTTTACTATTATAATTTAATCATAAAATATATTTTTAAGGATATTACATGTATCAGAAACAACATGAACAATAATGAAAATGAACGTCAACAACAGAATACAAAGTAGTGAGGAACATCAACAAATGACCACGACCACGGGAGAAAATGAAGAATTTGTAATCAACGTCATTTTATTATCACGGTAGTAGATAATTTTGTACATGAGCGTCAAGATTTCATATGAGCACGACCGTGAATAATTAACCATGGTCGTAGTCAGTCAACGAATATGGATTTGGAAGTGGGATTGGATGAGAGGTTTTTCCTGATGGAAAATGAAAATTTTCCTATCGTTGAAGGCATTGGTGGAGGGCAGTTTATTTCTAAACCAGAGAATAACAGATGCAGTGGAATTGGGAATCACATGGCCAATACATTTTACGTTCTGCTAACAAAGTTTTAATGGTTGCAAATGTGACTGGTAATTAAACAGTTGTGTGGAAGAATTTATGGAACAAATTGGTACCTTTAAAAGCGATTGTCTTCGTATAGAAAGCAGTGCAAAACAGAATTGCTACTAAAGATAATCTTTTGAGGAAAGGAGTGCTTAGCAATGAAAAGGCTGTGTGCTATGAGTGCAAATCTGAGATTGAATCATTATAGCATGTGTTTTTTAGTTGTGGTAAATTTGTCCAGGTTTGAAATGAGTGCTTTTGATGGTTAGGATTTATTACAGTTTAGCACAATGACCTAAAGTTGAATACGGAGCAATTTCAAAGGGATACTGGAAAAATACTAGTTGGGGAGAAACATGAGCGTGTTAAATGAGGAGCAGTTTAATGGGTTAAATATTTTGGAGTATGTGCAGTTAGTATGGAAATGACTGAGATATCGTAAACAAGTTTTGGACTCCAAGTATCGTGTTGGCAATAGCAGTAGTTGAGTGAGATCCAAGTATGCATGCTCACTGAGTAGCTTAATCTTGGAATCCCCTCTCTCACACATGCATAGATTATGAATTCGAGAACACAAATAAATGATGCAGCGAAACCTTAATCAATCCAGGATCAAACCCAGCTAACAATTAATACATCTCATTAAATTAACTATATTATAATGGACGACATCAATCATGAATTTCAATGAGGCCAAAGAATACCTTAGTTAAGGTTTTGAAATGGTAAAAGAAGGATCACAAATTCGTTCAAATTAATACGAGTAGTGATGATTGGGCTATGCCAACACAAGGAAGATGCCACGAGTTAAAGCAATCATGACATGGGACCAATACATGTCACATCATATATATTATACGGGTTGTAAGTTTTAAATTAAATTAGATTCAAAAGCAATAATATGTACATGAGTGGTTTTGCGCATCATGCAGAAAAAGAAAGTTCTAAAATATATAAGTGCATGTCTTTTTCTTTATATTTCTTGCTTATACGACTAAGACTTCCTCTTCGCGCCCTTTTGGACTAACTGAAATCCTCACGCCAAGGAAACTCACTCTTTAGAAATTAAATAGCTGGCAATGGAGTATGACCATCCAACAAATACGTAACCAAATATCTACTTTATTTTCACCTATTAGCTACCCTTTTGCTTTTCTAATTATTATTTTTATATATATGTTTTCGACTTAAATTGCATTGCTTCATACTCTCTGACTCTGCTTATATGTTCTCAAATTACACTCATAAAATAAGCACAAAAATATACCATATGCAATTTCTAGAGGATTAATGAAACATGCAGCATGGACATGGGACATAATATAAACAGATATGAGAAATATTAGGTCATCCTTTCTAATACACTCTTTTGAACACACTTTCTTTTATTTATTAAAATTTATTAAAAATCACAAAATTTATTAAATTTCACATCTTATTTAATCTTATTTAATGCCTCTCTCTTCTGATTTTATAGTTTCTAATATATTTTAACCAATTAAAAAATGTATATAGAGGAGTCAAAAATGTATTAAAGAGTATGTTATTAGCCCTCCTCAAAATAATATATGTGTCAATATAGGATTGTTTATTTCTCGATCAAGCGATGCAGTTCAGTACAAAGCAGGAAAAGGAAAAGGTCATTTAATTAAGGATTTTATATATAAGTTAAGAAAATGTACCCAAAAAAAATGTTATTTTATGTTATTTATGTAAAAAAGATGGTATCACTATTTTTATTTTATTCTCTTCTAAATATAAAAATAATAATTTTGTTAGTTTAACCATTTTTAATGCAAAATATGAAATAAAAAATGACAATTTTATATTTTTAATAAAAAAAATCTAAAACTAATTGTGATATATTAATATGTTATGTTGTTTGGGATCAATATTCGGTCCCTTTATTTCAGTGCTAATTATAAAATCAATCAATTCCATCATAATAAGGGAAATTAAAGAAATTAAATCATAATGTGTCGGCGTCTGTGCAATTAACATATTTTGATAGTATACCATGTGAGCAATTAATTTGAACTATCAAGTTCAACCAACATTTAAAGAAACTGAAGATGAGAGATGCATTACCGATGATGAGTTACATCATATATTCCAAAGCCATAAAACATAAGAATGTCTTAACATTGGTGGCTCCCTCAGCTAATCAAATGTTTTATGCGGTGAATGTAAGAATCTGACATTAAATTGCTCATTCATCCTTTTTCTTCTCCTTGGTGTATGTATCTTGATATGAGTTCTTTGCTACTTTGATATAGGTTAAAATCTTAAGAATTTCCTCCATCAACCATCCACACGGTAATTAAAACGAAATTCATGAAAAGAAAAGAAAAACAATAATAATAATATCTACAGTAGAATACTCAATTCTCAATCTAGTTAGCAATATAATATAGTTTTGACTGTATAATACAAATGACAGATGACGTAAAATTATGCTTCCCAATTTCCATATTTATAAACGAAATTTATCAGAAGTTAAGTCTGACTCAACAAGGTGAAGATCACAAGCATACCTTTTGTCTCCCGCAACTTCAGACAGCAAACTCAGATACTTCAGTGGCACAGATTAACATGTCTAAGAAATGTTATGGTCACGAACGACAGTCATCACGTGCAAAATTAATTCTACCAACAATACCAGTGATTCCCTCCTCCCAGCCTTAATTTGCTATGTTTCCCATACCAAATTGATCAAATATCATCAATGGAATATAAAACCAAGTTTCTTTTCCCCCTTTTATCGTCTTTAATTTGCTTCATAAAATAATGAAGGGAAAATTAATTGGCATAAGTATATATCAAGTTGGCATTATGTCTACATCGGTTGTACTTGAGGCTGGGGAAGAAATGCAGTAGTTAATCACAGGATCAAGGAGAAATTAATTTCCAATATGGTAGTAGCTAGCTTTAATTAGCTTGAAAAGTAGTAGAAGAAATAGAAGTTTAACCAACCATATAAAAACGGAAGTTTTGGGCATATTAATCATATGGATTAAGATAATAATAATAATAATAATAATAAAAAAAAAAAAAGAAGCATACAGCCGGGGCATAACATTCAGTATCAATACTCTCCTTTTCTTTACTTTATTCCACCTTGATGCATCTAAAGAGAGAAATAAATGGAATAATTGTTTTTAGGCTGCAAATTTAACCAAAATAGGAGATATTATCACTTGAAATTGTGGTATAAGTGGTGGGATCCCTCAGTTGGATGTACATGGAAGGAGGGGAAGAAGTTAGAGGAAGAGGAAGAGGAAGAGAAGGAGGAGGAGGAGGTGGTGGTGGCGCTGGAGCAGCAATTGAAACAGCCCCAGATGAAGGGAGCATTGCAACATGAGAGGAGGGTATCATGTTAGCTTCCCTGAGTTTGTATTTAAGTATTTCACCTCTCACTGCATTAAGTTCAGCTTGTAAAGATTGAACTTGCTGTTGCAAAGCAGAAATTGCACCCATGCATCCATACACAGGATCTCTTAGCCTCACATTAGCCTCATATACTAGACTATTTGCTGCATCAGCTCTTTGACACTCTGGTACTTCCTACAATATATTGTACTATGATTAAAATCTATAATAAGTGGAATACACATATATATGATATGATTAATTAGATAACTAGCTAGCCAGTGTTATTTATGTGTACAGTGTGTGTCTGTGTGTGTTCATTTACCATGAGCATCTTTGAGACGTTGCTGGCACCAAAAACTTTGTGGACAGAAGCAAACTTTTGGGGCTCATGGGGAGAGAAATATGGAGAAAAGGGACATTCTTGGGCACATCTTCTTCTCAACAACTTACATGCTGCACAAGGGGTGATAGTATTTAGGGTTCCTGGAGGGCCTAACATGTGTCTTCTTCCCATTTCAGATGAAACATCTCCTTCCCTCTTGATCTTCTTCCCTATCTCATCAAATCTCTCCCTATAGTAAGCATGAAGAAACTTAGCAGGCCTCATTCACAACTAACAAATTAATTATCAAATATCATTTTTTTCTATCAAGGGATATTATATGACACGCTTAATTTGAACTTCGATCAACATAAGAATTTAGAAAATTGAGGAGTAAAGACATTATATTGTCTTAGAGCATCCTCTTTGTTATCTGAAAAATAATATTTGACATAATTGAATAAGTTTCAACCTAGCTGGCTGGGAAGGAATATATATAAAACATATGTTAAGCATTGTATATATGAAGATATCTGAGAGTTCTGAGATGGAGTGTGTGTTACCTTTCTCTGGACATTCAGGCATGCCCTCTGATTATGAAGTAGGAGACACTTAGGGAGAGAATAGAGAGAGGTGCTAGCTAGATAGGCCAGAAGTGAAGAAGAAAGGAAAATAGGGGTAGAAAATGAGTGTGCTTAAAAGGCAAGGTATAATACACAAGGACAAATAGTCCAGCTATATTTAATTTGAAATTAAAAGTAAAAAAAACAACGGGGTTATTTTGTATCGGGAGAGAAATAGAAAGCAAGTCGAGTGAAAGAGTGATATATATATATATATATATATATATATATATAGAAGCTTGTTGTTTTGGTTTGTTGCTAATGTTTAAACCTCTCTGGTTTATGTACGAGGATTTCAGGAATTATAGAATACTATTAGGAAAGCCGAATAGCTTATTAATTCTTCTCAGGAAAAAAAAATAGTTCATGGACAGGAAAAGATTGAGAAGAATATTTTGTTTATGTTGTATAAATGCCAGCTCAATGACTGCTTACTCACGTGTGAGTTCTTAAATGTGTTTGACTTTCTTAATCAACTTTCTGATTCAATTGCCTCCATGCATGTGGTTCTTGCTTCTTACTGAGGGCAGGTCTACCGAAGTGGCAGTCTTTCTATGCTCGCTTATATATAATATTATCAATAATTTGAGTATGTTTGTGTTAATATCATCTTATTGACTGGGGCATAAATAACTTCATTTATAGATTTTTATTCAAGTGATTAGCCATTAAACAAACATTAAACCAGTTGCAGTTACCACAATTTAAAATGTTCGCATCTCATGTCAAATTTAAAATAGGCCATATTGAGATCGGAATATGCTATATAGTTGGTCTTCTTTTGAAGAAAAATCTGTATTATTATTATACACTACATCCGATCACCGTGTAGAAACCGCAAGCTGACCCTTAACATGACAGTACAGACTCTATCACTCACCTCATTATAGTAGTCCTCAACAACTACACCTCTTCATATATATTCTTATTAATGAGGATATATACTATATAAAATATATAAATTTCTACTTATCTTTTGTTTTTTAATTTTATAGCTAGTTGTAAGTCGAAAAAGTTCAAGTTCCTTCTTTACTTTGCCGTGTGCTTATTAAGTTGGGAAAATGTTTGACAAAAAACGTTCCTTCTTTAATATAGCTAGCCCTCACTCACACTACATTCAGCATGAAGAAATTAATTAAGGGCAAACTTTAAAGGAAACATATAGAGCAACCGTCATCAGATTTATTGTAAACACACTTATTCATTCTTTAGTTTCATGATATCATGAAATTGCTTCCAAACTTTTAAGCCAGCTGAAAACGATTCCTACTTAATTAATACAATGTCGTCACTGCAATAAGGAAAAAGATTGGACACCTTTCAAGATAAGTTGATAATCTTCAGAGGAAAATGACTTTTGTCAATTGTCTGTGATGGATAATTTGATTGATAGAGGTTCTGATGATATGGGACATTTCACCCAAGCTCTCATATGGGGAAAATCATTTTCGAATTTAAGAATCCAACACAGTTGCTTGATTTCAACAACTATAATTTTGCATTTTAATTGCTTGTGGATGACTAAGACAGTTAACTGCTTAACTATATTTGTCCTTCTCCCAAATGACATGTGTACATTTTCACTTGAACCACACCTTAACTTAATAAAAAGAAACCAAAAACTCACCTTTCAATAGCATACATATGATGTTAAAGTCTAGAATCATTTAAGAGCAACTTATTAGTCCACCTAGACGTAATTAATATTGTACTTTATCATAGAAAGGAACCTAAGTTAGATTACGCAGATATTAATTAGTACAAATCAAGTTGGCACTGATCAATGACTGTCACTCAACATATATAAATCTTTATAATTTGTTTGAATGAGACCATATTATTAGCTAGGATTACCAATAAGGCAATTGTGGCTTTTCTTTTTTTGAGGGGGTGCTAGCTTGTATTTTGAGAAGTGTTCTATCAAAGTGGGTGGTGAAAGAGAGGAGTGTATTTGGGAGGGGTGGAATATATTAAATTACGTAAAAGGGAATGCTTAGAGTCTAAGGGAGTGGCACCATCCATTCTTGTTTGACCCGTATTTTGAGGCTTACAATTCGCCCCGTTGTCTTCTCTCCTCACCGCCAACCTAACTTACAATACTAAAAAACTTAATCCTCATTCTGTATATATGACTGCACCAAAACCCAGAACCCCACTATTTCTACACCATTCAGGTTGGCCAATTCGGCATTGGTTCGGCTACTCACACAGATTCTCTCTACTTAATGCTACTTAAAAATAAAAATTGATCATTTTCTTTCTCTAATATTTTAATAAGCACCAAGCCAACCTAGAACATTCGTTTTATAATTCAAAACTTAAAAAAGGGTCAATAACACATATATGATATATGAAAGTCTTGTCAAAGGAATACTGGCCATGACCCTGAAAGTGTTATTTCTAGAGTCACTATCAAGACCTTGAATCTGAGGACATTCTACAATTGCCTTCTTTCTCTCCCTCTCTCTTTTTGCCTGAGTAGACGATTGAGGGTTGGTAATCGAATTTCTTCATGCCTCAAGTTTTCTTGGTTTTCCCCCCCTAAGTTTGAAGAAAATCACGTGTAACTTGAATACACGCAGTTAAGGATAGATATAATAAAAGTTAATATTTTGGTTTCGAACTTTTTCAAGTTTTTATTTTTAGTTTTTAAACAAAATTTTGACTAATGATGATGTGATATTGATTTTAATATTATTTTATTACATTTTGCGGAAAATATTTTTTTAGATGAACTTTTAATTAAGTATTAAATAATTTATGACAGTTAAAAATTGTCAGAATTACTTTATTTTAATGTAAATAAATTTTTAGATTTAATTTTTATTCCACGTGACTATTAATATTATTAGCAATTAAATTTAAATTTCTATTATATCAAGTTGAAAATTGTAGAAGAAGAAGAAGAAAATGATTGAGTGGGTCAATATATGAGTATTTAAAATATGGTTAATATTTCATCTTGTTCTCCTTCCATTCAAGTTCTGAGAAATCAACAATTGATTGTGTGTTCAAGTTCTCATGGAAATGATACTCTTATTAATTGACTACTTACACAATTTGATACACTTGTCAAAAACATAACAACTCTACAGTGCAAGTACTAGGAAAGAAAGATAAGTAGCATGATTTATCAAATCCTATGCAACTAGCTTAGTGAAAGGCATTAAATACACCAATGTTCCAAAATATGAAGAACAAAACTAAAGAGATATAACAGACTATAACAGAGATAATCCAACTATAAATGGCTCAGAAGAAATAGTATAAAAAGAAATTACACACTGAAGTAATATTTCAGAGCTTTAAATGCATTAAATTCTTTGTGAATATTTGTAACTTAGTTGAACATTCTCTGAGCATATAGATTATCAGAAGTTTTTATCTATAACCTAATATAATAGTCTTGTGATTTTTCTTATAAGCATTTCTTAGTGATTTGCATAAAGTCTAAAGAGACTTGGTGATTAAAGAAAGAATACTTTTTATTTCCTAAAGAGACAAGGACTGAAGGATACTTGTGTGTAAGCCTGAAAAAGCTTGAATAAAGAATAAAGAATACTTATAACAATTTCAAATTATATTTAAGGAATTCTATTTAGTGAAAATACTAGTGGGTTGTTAAGGACTAGATGCAATCTTTGAGTGACAAGAATCAATATAAAAATCTGTGTGCTTACTCATTATCCCTTAACTTGTTTATTACTTATTAACCAAAGGAGGGATTGACATTGTTATGTATTGTTTTTTGTTTTCCAAATTAAAGGCTTTTTTAAGAAAATGTTTTTAAGCTAATATGAAGCATTAATCTATTTGATAAAAAAAAATTGTTTTAAGTGTTGGAAAATCATCTTAATTGTGGTCATTCTTAGCCCACATTAGTTGTAGCGGTTTGTCGTAGGCAAAGAAGGATGTGTTGAAGTCCCACATTGTGGCGAGTAGCTATGGAAAAAAGGGGGTGCATTGAAGTCTCACATTGACTAAAAATAGTGTTAAAATAGAATATATGGGTGAGGAACAATCATCATCTTACAAGTTGATTTTGTAAGTTGAGTTATGCCTAAATTCATATTGTAGTATGGTATCAAAGTCTATCTTAAATTCATGGGTGGACCACATATCACGCTCTAGGTCAATAGCCTTCAATTTGAGGGGGAGTGTTGTAAAGTCACCTTAATTGTGGTCATCCCTAGCCCACCTTAATTGTGACAGGTAGTCAAAAAAAGGTGAATTGAAGTCTTACATTGTAACAGGTAACCGGCTACAAAAAGGGATGTATTAAATCTCACATTAGTTAAAAATAGTGTCAAGATAGAATATATATATAAGTGGAGAATAATATAATATTCACCTTACAAGTCAATTTTGTAAGATTGAGTTAGACACAGACCTAGATTATAACATTAAGAAAATATTTGGAAGAAAAAAAAAAAGAAATATAATTCAACCTCACTTCTTATATTTTCAGATAATTTATACTTTTTTTTTAACTTCAAGTTCATACCTTAATGCACTACATAGGTTGTAATGGCCTGTCTAAATTAAAGTTCTTTTGAAGCAAAGTTCCCAACTCCTCACTTATAGTTTAGCATATGCTTTGGCATTGAAGGTAAAAACCCTTGAACTTAGGAAAAGGGTTCTCATTACTTTGAACCTTATTCTTTAAATCCCGTTTGTTGTACTCATTGTCAGATAGGCTCATATCTCTAAAATGAGGCTACAAAATGATTATCAATAAAGAAGAATATGATTAAAATGATAACCATCAAAATAAAGAGAAAAGAGAAAACAACAGTAAATTACTTTTCTTACCTTTATATTTAATTAAAAACATAAAAATATATACTTAACTTATTTTTCGTCCTTAATAAAAAAAATTGTTTTGTTTTTATCCCTAAATTTTTTTCGTCTCTAAAATCCTATCAAATCACTTTATTTCACTTTTAAAAGCATTATCTAAACAAATTTAGGGACTAAAAACAAAATAAGAAATTTAATAGGACACAAAAAGTTAAAAAAAATATTATGAATAAAAAAATTCAAAAAATTATCGGGACCAAAAATATATATCATCAAGTGAACCAAAAAGCTAAATCTTCTTGGCAGCATGGCATACCAGAACTGGCAGAGGCAGAGGCAGAGGCTTCGGGCCTTCTACAAGCTCTAAATTGGTTGAAGGATTCCACTCTCGGCAACAGTGTTTGAAATTGATTGCAAAATAGTAAGTAGCTGATGGTCTCCAACATTCAGCTTATGGCCATTCCGAATTACAGGTTCTTTTGAATAAATGTAATCATTCACTTTCTCTTTTCCCAAACTTAGTTGTGAGTTTGATTAATAGACAAGTCAATTTTATCACTCATATATTAGCTAGGACGTCAATTTTATATACTAACTCTCATATCTTCTATAATATTTCTGCTCTTAATTTGAATGAAATGTTATAAGTTTCTTTCTCTGAAAAAAGAAGTGGAATGTATGTCCATGCATGACGCGAGTTTCATATTAGTCATTATACAACTTGAAGCCTCGAATGAAGCTACATGAATAGCAGATTGGTTACTCAAAGCATGTTTAATTTTGATATGACTATAATATTATACCCCACAATCGGATAAAAAAAAAAAATACCTCACAACAAATAGGCTTGGCCCAATGAAAAAGCCTTGATACTTTTTGGCCCAAACAAAACATCTTTGATGAAGTGGAAATGAAGATTATACTATTTGATTCCAGAAGTTAGTTCATTTTTTCGTTATCTTTTAATCATTTGTGGTCAATAATGCAAAGAGATATAAATTTAAGTTTTAAATAATATATATGTATATACAGTTTTATTTTTTATTTTCAAAATTATGTGTTGGAAGTACAACTTAACTAATAAAATATGGCTTTAATCATGTGTGACTTGCGCAGTTTGTAAGTTTAGCAGCCTAATTTCTTCAGTTAGAAGTATACAATATAGAAAATAGAATAAACACGGTTCCTCTTGTATAATTTACCCTCTTCATGACCTATGCTCTATGCCTCTATCCCTGACCTGCATGTATGTCCCCAAAATAGACAGAACATAGTAGAATAATACAGTATACATGGACCAAATAGCTTACTACAAGACAATTTGTGATAGCTAGTTTAGCTAAAGCTATTGGACTTATTCTGTAAATTGTTCTTGCTAATTGGACCACTTTCATTGTTAGAAATTGTATCAGTGTGACCGTCTCACCACATGTGAGCCGCACCAGTAGTGTATACTAGGCATCATTGAATTGATCCAGCAAGGTACAGAGGGAAGTCTGAAGGGACTAGACAATGATGCCAAGGACTTAGAGCATGTTTGTTTAGACATTTTCAACGGACTTTGTATCATTCTAAGGCATAAAATGCAAAAGTAACAATTTTATTACTTCTGCATTTTATTCATTGGAATGAGTGAAAATTAGTTGCAACGTTTAAACAAACATACTCTTCACATATTTGTCTCCTAAAGTAAACTTAACTAAACAGTTGAGGTTGACGCGCAGTTCTAGGGATATGATCTTGGTGGAGCTAAATTTGAGCCCAGCAATGTCAAGCCATTTAGATGGAGAAATTCTACTCTGAATTTAAATTTTATTCAGAAGATCATAAAGTTCATTTCTATATATAAATTCAGTTTCTAAACTCTTACGATTTAACTCAATTATATATTTTGTACACAATTCAATATATAGTCAATTATATTAAGAATATTCAATTCAAATATCTGAATTGGAGTACCAGTTTTAATCAATGATAGTAAAAAAACTGATATATATGTGTGTGTATATATATATATATATATACACACACACACACACTCACGCGTGGTTATTACAGTAAAAGTAAATTATGATCCTAAGAAAACTTTTACGAAATGTTAAAAATTCAGTTCCTGAAAATTGTCACCGACGACTTTACCTGACTCCAACTCAAGGGCTAATTCCATAATAACTCCACATGCTATGATTCCTGATCAAATAAAGAAAGACAAAGCTTCCTGGTAAAACCAGATAACTTGTTCAACCAGATTAGTCAAGAAATGGCTGGTTCACCTTTCATCCAATCCGACTAAGGGGATCTTAATTTAATAACGACTGTTTACTTTTCAAAGACTTCAACGAGGAAACATAAATGAGTAGAGTTCACTGGAGGTTAAGACAATAATTGAGACATCTACGTTTCAAATCAAAAACACAAACACTGCCGGATAATCAATGATGGTCGCTTTACAAGAAATACTGTTTTTTCTTTTTCTAATAAAAGAGAAAAATAGAAGAAAAGAATAGGATGATTAGCCTTAAAATAAGGCCAGAAAACAATTAAGGAGGAGAGACAAGAGGGGTACACAAAGAATGAGAAAATAACAATGGGTCGAGGAACCAAAAATAAAAAAACTAATTCCCAGACGCATGTACAAAAATTTCAAACCGATATTGAACACAGATCGTCAAAAACTTGTCTGATGTTAGGCCTCTCATTTACAGGGAGAATACACCTGAGAGATATTGCAAGCAGTTCATCCATCTCTTTGGAGGATTCTTCCCCACCTGCAATGTCTCGGTCAATACAGTCCATTACCCTTCCTTCTCGCTCGCACAGCCTAACCCAATCTGTAAGATCAACAGCTCCTGATTGCCCTGATATGATATCACCTGCACTTTTTCTTGTTAACAATTCCATTAGGATCACACCAAGTGCATAGACATCAGCCTTAAAGGATGGAACTGGTTTGGATGCAGTAGCAAGTTCTGGAGCACGGTATCCAAGTGCTCCGAGATTTAGTATCTGCTCTGCAATTCCAGCAGGCGTCATCAGCCGGTGCAGACCGTAGTCAGTAAGACGAGCATTGAAATCAGGGCCTGCTAACACTATATTTGTTGGCTTTAAATTTCCATGGGGAAGTCCTCGATCATGAAGGTATAGAAGACATCGAGCAACATCAACAGCAACTCTTATTCTCTGGCTGAATGATAATGGGGAGTACCTCCGGGGTGTGCTCTCTGTGCAAACAGATACATTGATATTACACTCAACTAACAAAAAGCACATATCATCATGTCAAAACACTCCTGCCTAGAGAATTCAATAGCTTTAAACATGTTTTATGTGAACTGTTGGCAAAGTGTACCTTAAGGATACTGTGACAAAAAAATACCCCAACATTTAGACAGACACAACAGCCCCTGAAGGCTGAAACTCTACAATACACCTCAAAATAGGCAAGCAACTTGTACAACAGCAAGAGTTTCAAA
>PYAF01000745.1:117385-127521 GCA_007407185.1 Glycine tomentella | reverse complement strand
AACCCCCCCCCCCCCCCCCCCCAAAAAAAAAAAACAAAAACAAAAACAAAAAAGTGTCAAGCAAGTAGCAGGGATTGATCATGAAGTTTATTTTTGGCATCAAGGTTGAAGAGAATTTCCAAGCTATACAAGCAATCTGACCCCCTCCCCATTTTCCTTTCAAGTTGCCCAGCAGTTACAATTTCTTCATAGGATGCTTAGGTGTAAGGAAAGAACAAAGCGTAGGTGCTGATGATGTTGTTCTCTAATTAAAATTAGAGTTTCACCACTATAATCAATCCAACCAGCAAGAGCAACCTTTATTGCAAGGATTACCGAGGTAAAAGTCCAATTTTGTTGATTAGAAATCAATATTAAAAGCACCTAAGGTACTACACCTAAGTTTTGTCCATAAGGAAATTCCAATTTCTAAAAGGAAAACCATGTTCCCAATCAAAAGGTATGGCACAATGAATACGATGACCATAGGGCATAAAAAATGCAGGAAATGAAAAATATATATAAAAAAAAGGCACATGATTGAAAATTTAGGGGATGGAAGTGAGATATGTTGACAGATATGTTAACTATTACCATAGAGATGAAGAGCCAAGTTGTCCCCATGTATATAGTCAGCTAAAAGAAGCCTCTCTTGTTCCCTAGGCCCCCAATAGTATGCTAGTAATGGGACAATGTTTGGATGCCTCATAGAACCAATCCTTTTAACTTCTCTAGCAAATTCCTTTTTATGTTTGACCAATCCCACTCGTAACCATTTTACAGTCAACATATGACCACTGTCCAGAGTTGCTTTGTATAAAGTTCCATGGCTACTTCTGCCAAGAACTTCAGCTGGAGCTCGAGATAATTCCTCTGCAGTGAATGCTAGGGAAGAATCTAGGAAAAACAGTTCCCCAGCCAACCGATCTGGTGAGTAAACATCCAACATCACTGGCTTTTCACAAGCCTCTATAAAACGGGGTGAGGACGACAATGGGGAACCAGGAGAAGACTTCCTTCCAGATGAAGTGGGAGGGTTATCCATCAAATTAGGATTTACAGATGCTGAACTAGTAGCCACCATTCCCTGAGTTAAGCCATGCTCAGAAATTTCAGTTATAAACTCTGACTGTCCACCAGAGAGTGACCTTGAATTGGAAGTCAAAAGGTGATCATTTGAAAAGCTCAATGAAGATGTTGGGGGTTGAACGTTGGTATTGAACTTGAAGAGAGAAGACCTCGAAAGTCCTCCTAACTTGACATCTCTCCTAGTATTTTGACCAGTGAACTCACTTCTTCCATGAAATTCTTTTAACTGTGTTCGATGATAAACCAATAAAACAAAAGCAATCATAATTGCAGCACCCACTGAGGCAAGAATAATTGCTATCCTGATATTACCCTTTGAACTATGATGTCTACCCTTATCTGGAATGTTATCAGGCACCGAAGAAGTCTCGGGAGAATCATTTGGTAACATTAGCTTTGCATTTCCAGGGTGAAAGGATGAAGGAGAGAAATGCCGCAAGTTTTCAGGAACACGACCAGATAGATCATTATTTGACACATTAAATGCAGTTAAGCTGGATGGAAGCTTATCAGGAATATTTCCAGTAAATTTGTTGTTAGACAAATCAAGGTACTCCAAATAAAAAAGTTTGTTCAATTCATTTGGCAGCTGTCCAGAAAAGCCATTCCTTGCTAGATTCAGCAGTTTGAGCCCACCCATCCTACCTATTTCAGAAGGCAAGACACCTTCTAAGGAGTTATTAGATACATCAAGAAATTCCATTGGTTGATAAGGAGGCATAAGTAGTAATTCACTTGCTCCTGAACCTTGAAGCAGAAGTGGCCCTGTAAACTGATTTCCAGAAAGATTAAGTCTTGTCACTGACGATGAAGTAACTAAACCTCTTGGAATGGATCCCTTAAGTTCATTTAAACTTAAGTCAACGGTAGACAATTTAGAATAGGTTCCTAAAATAGAAGGCAGGGATCCTGACAGCTTGTTTGAACTCAGATCAATGACCTCCAATGGGGCTTCCCAGTTCTGTATAACAGAAATGTCACCAGATAACATATTCCTGCTCAAGTCAATGACTGTACATCTTCTCAAAGAAGTTGGCAAGGAGCCTGATATACTATTGGATGAAAGATTCAAAAAATTTAAAGTTGTAGAGTTGATTACACCGATTGAGCCTGTACATAAGCAAAGAAATTCAAATTAATTAACAAAGTACTGAGTTTACTGTCTTATTTCTCTCAAATTCTTCATAAAAAACCATGATGAATGATAATTTATTAACTTAATTAAAAGAGACTCAAGAAAAATTGCTTGACAACTGTGAAACCAAATTGGTATATTCACTTGAAACAAGTAAATTCAATTGCAAAATGCAAATCAGAAGCATTAAATGATATAGTGCGTAGAATACAGCCACTAAAAGCCAAGAGTAAACGTTATAAATTTGGAAAGTTATAACACGCCAATTCTACAGCCATAGGTCATCACTGCACTAGAAAATATGATAAACAAATGAGCCAAATACCAGGCATCATAAGATGCAGAGAAGCCAAACTAATACTGCCTGACTGGAGATAAGGAAGACCATCCATAAAGAATGTGTCATAAGAAGAAATGTATTAAAGTTAAACACCATTCCTTTCCCCTCCTTTTCTCTCTCTTTCTGCCCCCATCTCCTACCCGACCACCCTTCTCCTCCCCCTTCTATCTCCCCATTCACAAACACATGTTGATTTTAGTTGCATGCATCATGGTTTCCATTCAAGCACACGCAAAACAGAATCCATGAACTTTCATTAAAACAACTTCCACAGCCAGCGAACTTTTTGGCAGCATAACAATATTCTGAAGATCAAAAAGGTCCCTGGTTTTCCGGCATGAACCTTTCCCATCTCTAACAATACAACACTGCATGTGAATGCACAGAAACACACAATCAAATGCACTCAAGCAACTTTTACCTTCCCTATATCTAACATTACAAAACTGCATGTGCATGCACACAAATACACAACCAAATGCGCGCGCACACACACGCAACTTTTACCTTTCCTGATTTCCATTTAGGTTCAAGCAGTAACAGGACAGAATGTAATTAAATTTTATATCAAATTAATAAAATTTCAACAATCACATTCCCCATAACCTGAGCTTTAAACAGTGGCAATTCTGCCCCCACAAAACTTGAAAGAGATAAAAAGGGATCAATTCTCCAAGAGTTACCAGTAAACCCATTGAAGCTAAGATCCAATTCTTCCAGCGGCACTGAAGTCTGCAACAGCTCCTCCGGCACGGAACCAAACAACTGATTCCGGGGAAGCCTGAGAACGCGAAGCGCGGGCAAGGAGCCAAAAGAAGGAAGCTGCCCAGTGATGGAGTTATCACTCAAGTCCAAAACCTGCAAATTACGAAACAGGCCAATGGAGGAGTTTGTAAAGAAACGACCGTTCAAGTTGTTGCAACTCAGGTTAAGAAAATGCACGGTGTTCGCCAGGCCGGAAACATTCTCAACGGCGAGGGAGAGGCCGCCAAAGAACCGGTTGAGGCTCAAATCCACGCGCTCCACGTTCCGGAGCGTGGAGAGCACGTCCCCAATTTCAGCCCAGAGTTCGTTTGCATGCAAATCGAGAACACGCAGCTGCTGGAGGTTGCTGAGGCCGCTGGGGAAGCCGCCCTTGAAGTTGTTGTTGGACAAATTGAGGTAATTGAGGCCCCACAGGTCGTTGATCCGCGCCGGGATGGGGCCGTAGAACTTGTTCTGCGAAAGATCCAAATGCTGGAGTGACGAAAGTGACCCTAGCGACGGGGGTAGACGGCCGGTGAAGTCGTTGCCGGAGAGCGAGAGGTTTCTGAGCATCTTGAGGTCGAGGAGCGTGTGGAACTTGAGCTCGCCGCCGAGGTTGAGGCGGTCGAGGACGATTCCAGTGACGTTGCCGGACTCCTCGTCGCAGACCACGCCCTGCCAGGAGGAAGGACACGTGGCGGTGGACTCGGCGACGGTAGTGGGGGCCCATGAGTCTAGAAGCTTCTCCGGATCTCGGGTTATGCCTTTCTTGAATTCGAGGAGAGATCGGAGCTTCGGGAGGGAGGAGGAGGAAGAAACAGTGAAGAGAGTGAGAAAGAGAAGAGACAGCAAAAACAACTTGGGTGGGGAATTCATCGGAGTCAATGTGGTCGGAAACAGAAACAGAAACAGAGACAGAGATAGAGACACCTTAATGATTATTCATCTAAAGAGAGAGAAAAGAGGGAACCCTAGGGGGAGGAGGTTAACATCAACATAAACATAAACATTGGAGGGAGAGAGAGAGAGTGTGTGTAGTATAGTAGTAGTAGGGTTTGGTTTTAATTTATAATAATTATATATTAGATAGAGAAATGAGAATGGGAGGGGGGTCAGGTGGAGAGTGTTGGTTGGTGGGGGCGAGGGAGTAACTACAGTCTGTAAAGGACAACCCCTTCGTCCTCTCCTCTCCCCAATTTCATACACTTTTTTAGCTGTTCGACTCTGCTGTGGTATATTGCTTCTCTCTCTCATTCGCACATGCATCTAACGCCGTCACCGTCTGTCTGGCCTTAATAATTTAATTTGTTTTCTTTGTATCTGTGCGTGGCTTCTGCCTAGGTTTTTCGTCTTTTTCCCAAGTCAGAGACTCAGTGGTTGTGTCGCCATCACCAGGCTGCCACTACTAATCATCGTAAAATAAAACAAAACCGCCTAACTTCTGCGCCTCTCTCTCATCATCCCACCGGCTACTTACTTACTTACAGCTTCTGCCAATCCACCAAAATCCTTTCCTTCTTCATCTATTTTCTACTCTTTCTTTCTTTCAAATATAACCAACTCTGATTGCTCTTTAAAAGGCAATTCAATTAAATGAATTTTTTAATAGTATAGAACATTAGAAGCTCTTTTGATTTTATTTTTTTTATTATAAGAAACTTTTTTAATGAAAAAGCATTACCCATTCATTGGTTAATGTCTTTGGATTATTTATCAACAAAACTTACAAAACAATAATTATTATTTTTATACTGAGGTTAATTACCAAGGTCATGTACAGATAATGACAGATTGTTAAAAAAAAAATTCTAATCCTTTATGTTCTTAATTAACTGTAAATTATCATATACAAAATTATTTTAATTTAACCAATAATTTTAAAGTTAAATTTTACATATGTAACTATGTTAATACTCAAAGAAAAAATAAGATGTATGGTAAAAGGAAAGGAGTGAGAGAGTGCAAATAGAATGATGAGGTGCAAATAGAATGATGCACCCATTACACTACACCTCAACACCTATTCCTATTTTCCATTGTTAGGTGAGACATGGGATGGGGTTTCTATCTTCTACCATTGATTTGAATGATCAATCATCTCATTCTCCCTAAACGGATCCTAAAATTCATTGCTAATATACTCTCTCCTATTCATTGCTACCACTTTTTCTTAATAAAGAAAATGACAGTGACATATCTTTGAGTACAAGTATTTTAAGATAGTAGTTTATTAAACAACATTAATTAGTTATCAACATTTGTAGTTCTAAATAATGAGTTAAACAGGTTTTGAATTCAAGTCTCAAATAAATAAATAAAATATTGAGAAAAAATTACCTTCATAAAAAAATATTGAATTCTAGTGTTATGAATCCAAAAACATTAAAAGAATTTTCCCTCCATAATTACATTTTTTATGAAACTAAATCATATTTTATTTTCTAATAAAATCATTTAACTTTTTCTATCATGCATTCATGTGTCATAAATATTCATGTTAAATCAAATAAAAATTAATTTATTTCTTAATTTGTTATTCAAATAAAAATAAATGATTTCCATAATTTTATTCATTAGTATTTAAATTTATTCAATCAACATTAAAAAAATAAAATATTTATAAATCATCATTGAAAATTTATTAACTATAAAAAGATATATTTTAAAAGTTTTAATTTTTTACCAATAAAAAATAGTGTGTTAGAATATGTGTTCCTAATACTCTTCAATTTCTAACTAAACAAATTAAAGCTCAAACACACTAGGTTTGATCTTGAGGATAGTGATTGTGAGCTAAGAGAAAACTAACAAAGTTTCTCTTTACTAAAACTCACAAAATATGACAAGGTTTAATTGTTTCAAAGCATGTGGAGGGACCTAGACGCTTATGCTTTGAAGGGTCTCATGGTGTCTGTTCTTGTTGCCGCCACCCAGGTCCTTTGGATGCCCTACACACTTGTGCTTCAAGCCTTCTTACCTCAACATTATCACCATCCTCATTGTCTCATCCCACAAGTTTCACCCCTCAAATCACCTATCCAAACTACAATCTCTACCATAACTTGAATCATCGCTCACACTGATTGCTTTAAAATCATAGATGATCAAAATTAAAATTTAATTAGTGGTCTCACATGAATACTTAAAAAATTTATGTGCCTTTATTTTTTAATCCTGATCATTCAAATATGATTAATTATCCATATTTACAATTTTCATCTATTGTGATAAAAAGATATTTCACTTAATATGTTCTCTATGTATAGAGGGTGTATCAATTAAAAATTCTTCTTGTTTTGAGAAATGATGACTATAAATATTGACACAAAATCATGCATAAATTAAATGGTAAAGATTAAAAATTAATTAATGGTCATATAGCCACTTAAAAAAGTCATGTGCATTTATCTTTTAATGTTAACCATTTAGATATAATATAATATTTCAAATTTATAGTTATCATTTTTTACCTGCTATCACTTTATGCATTCCTTGTATATAGAAGGGACATATCAAATAAAAAAAAAACTTTCCTACTATAAGAAATGAATTATATATATATATATATATATATATATATATTATGAGTGAGAAATGAGAACTATAAATCTTAATTATATAAATTATACAGGACTCATTATCAAGTTAGGGGAGTGTATCAATCCAAACCTTTACATTGTGTAATTTTATAATTTTTCCTTTTGAAACTATTTATGGACTTCTTAAATTTTATTATGAGTTTTTTATTTTATCTTATGTTTTTCTTCTTTTTTATTTTCATATGATTTTATTAAAAGACTTCAGTTTAATTCTTAATAGAAATAACTTTTAATCAGAATTTACATATTGTGAGTTAAACTCTATCCAACACTCACTTCTAAATTGTCAAGAGTTGCATGCATTCATCGCTCTTCAACTATAACTAGACCTTAGAATGACTTACAATATTAAGACGACTCTTTGCAATTTTCTTAATTTGATTCAATCAATCAGACAAAACTGTCTTAATTAGTTTTGTTTAGGTTATAATTAGTTTAAACAATGAGAAAGATATTTTTAATAAAAAAATATCTTAATAAAAAAAAATCAATCAGACAAACCCTCCATGATTTCATTCTGATTAACCTTACCTTTTGCCTACGATTAAACTTGTCATTAACAAGGAATGACATTCACAGCATTTGACTCTCATACTAGCTGGCTAGTTCAGTCTCTTAAGGAAAATTACAGTAAAGAACAAATGATGAGTGAATAATTTTTATCAAAATATCCTTATTTTATGGAATGGTCTAACTGACCCAAGTAGAAATAGGATTAAATAACCCCATCTTAAGTGGTCCAATAAAATTAAAACAAATATATTATGAGTTAGACTCACTTTTTAAGTTTTTTTATACACAAATCTTTGATTAATTATATACTCTTCTTATTATTTTTTACTAATTAATATTTCTTCCCCCTTCAAGAAAAAACTAATTGCATATATACCTTTTTCCAAATATATATACCCTTTTTCCATCACCGTCACAACACTCAAAGCAAAGTAGGGATTTAGTGTTAACTACTCAAAGCAATGCAATTAGTGTTGTAATTTTTGTTGATCAGCCAAAAAAGATACTTTTATTAAAAAAGGAATTGTTTCAAGAGGTAACAATCCTGAGAAGGAAAACAAAAGTTTACAGAGAGAGATTACAAAAAAAAAAAAAAAAAAAAAAACAGATGCAGACCGACCAAAGAATGACATACATAAGTAGCAGCAAACCCTTCCATGAACAAATGCTCCACCAACTGAACCTCCCAGTGATACGTTAATAAGATATAACCAAAGATAAAGCACCCAACCAATTGAAAAGAAACCGACACCAGCGACGGTTGTTTTCATCCTTGTCGATCGGTGTCTTTTGTAAGGTGTTCGCTCGGTCATGGCTATAATTTGATCGTGTGGTTTGCCCATAAAAGATGGACCAAGATGCAATAGCAGCATAAAATTATATTATTTCTCACATTAATGATTCAATGAGGTATGGAAGAAGAGAAAATCGTTTTTGTTATCGACATTCTCAATATCAGACGGCAAAATACATATGGTGTAGAAATTATTCAAAAACAAAAAATCTTAGGTTTAAAATCTTATGTTTAAATATAATTTTGGTTTTTTTATTTTGTAGTTTTTGTAATTTCGGTTCTTTTTAAAATTGAGATATTTAATTTTTTATTTTAAAAAGTATATGATTTTAGTTCTTTTATTACAAAATAGAGATATTTTGTTCTTTTATTTTAAAAAATTTGTGATTTTAGTCTTTCTATTTTAAAAAATTTATAATTTTTGTCAAATTCTTAAATTTTCTAAGTTTTATTTATTTTCATTTGATCCAATTAAAATTAAATCTAACATATTCATTTCAGGTACCATAAAAAAATTTTAATTAATTACACAATAAGAAATAAAAGAAATAAAACATATGTAACATTAAAGATTAAACTAAAATTATAGATTTTCAAAATACGAGAATAAAAAATGAGGATTTTCTAAAATATGAGGATTAAATGTTTGTATTTTGAAATACAGGGATCAAAATTATAAATCTTTTAAAATTTAAGAATCAAATGTCCCAATTTTAAAACATAAGGATCAAAATTACATATGAAATACAATAAAGAGACTAAAATTATATTTAAACCAAAATCCTAAATTTGAAAAGTGGACAAAACTTGAAATTACTAAAAAATAATGAGAAAATATACAATTATTCAAAATTTGGTGTAAAAAAAATTAAACAAGTGGACGTAACTATACATTGGTTTTAATTATATTGGATCACATAGAATGGGATTGTTTAATCCCATTTTTAGTTGGGGTTAACTAGACAAATTTTTATTTTATTTTAATTTTAAACAAATTGCATGGCAATAGCCTTGTAATACTAGATTGACGCAAATTTGGTGTTGTTTGTGATCAAAACTTAAGTTCCATGTTGCTATACCAGCCAGCAAAAATTGGGCATAAAGAGTCAGAGACGTTCAAATATGAATGAAGGCCTTAAGTTCCATTGTTTGTGATAACTCATTTCTCAGCCCACATTGGCATTTTTTTTATTATAAGTTTAGATAAGTTTTGATTCAAGAATCTCATTAGCATCAGAACATACTTTAAGGTTTAATGAGTGTTTATAAAAGTAATTAATTAAAGATTATATTCATACCAACAAAGTTTTTATTCCAACAATAAATATTATTAAACTCACGTTCTTATAAGATTTGAGTATGTTACTTAGCAATTGAACTAATACTTATTAACTTTCAAGTTGACATTTCAAGATATACAATATACTCATTTAATTTCTAATCACATTTTCTTAATTTTTTCCGAGCTCTTAGAATTTTTCAATAATTAATAAATAGAATACCTTTTTTTACAGAAATAAATAGAATACCTACTATTATATTTTTTTAAGGGTAAAATATGTTTTAAATTTTCAATTTTTTTTTTTACAATTTGTGTTAATTTTTTATATACAGAAAGTAAGATATCCTCATTATGTCACAAGACTAATCTTCCCAAGCATAAAAACTATTTTACCTTTATACTTTTTTTTAATGAAAAACTAAAACTCTTTAATTTTTAAGAATTTTTCTCCAAATGTATTTTACTAGCTTCTCTTTTTAAGGAAAAGAAAAATATATAAAAAATTATCCAACGAGAAGATGTAGTTTAGATCCTTAAAAAGCATGGATTATTATAAATCTTCTGGTATTTATTTTCAATTCTTGTAAGAATAATCTCTAGTAAAAAAATGTCCATTTCCTAATGATAAGAAAAAGGATGAAACACTGCCTTAATTAAAAAAC
>PYAF01000745.1:80801-108771 GCA_007407185.1 Glycine tomentella | reverse complement strand
TATCTTCTGCCGCTTTTGTTTCTCTGTTTAGGGATGAAGATCTCTCGCACATCGCCCCACTTCTTGAATGCGGACCACAGCTCGGTTTCCCTCGTGTCATCAGGAAAACGAGTGAAGTAGAAGGTCGTGACATCTACAGCTTCCCTCCAATTCTTTTTGTTGTTTAAACCTGTCGTCGTCTCCACTGCTGCCGAGTCCCATTGGCGTTGCCCTTTTCCGACGATATTAGGATATGGATAGTCCCTGTTTCTACTCCTAAACCTATCTCTATGGTTCACTCTAACCCACCCGTGCTCACTCTCTCTACCTCTCTCTGTATCTCTGTCTCGCTCTCTAACTCTCTGCCTCTCAAACTCTCTCTCTCTAGCGCTCTCTCTCATGGTAATTAGAAATTACACTTGTCAACCAAGTTATTTAAAAAAAGGAATGAAAGAAACAGTTTTCAAAACCAAGAAACAAACAGACCCTGTGTAATGCCAACAGGTTTTCCAAGTCTCCTATAATATTATGCATTAATGAGATCAAGATTAAAAAAAAAACATGCATCTAGCTTGCAATGGATGCATGCATAAAAGCATGAAATTTTGTTAAAAGTCAACTACTATATAGTATTTATACACACATCCATCAGTATTTAGAAGCTATGGGAGAAATAGAAATATTGAAATTTTGATTCCAAGTATGTTAAAAGGTAGACATCAAACAGTCACACCTTTGCAATATATGAACATATACCTGGATGCATGGGCAGTTGGGCACTCAGTAATGAGGCGTAAAAAGTATAAAAAACTGACAAATGAGAGTTACATTCATCTACAAGCATGTTTACAACTTGTTTAATATAGTACTGTATTGCCACCACATGAGAAAACCTATTCTCAGTCCCATACAGTGATGGATCCAGAAATCTATTGAAGGGCAAGGGGCTGAATTTTTTTTCTTCCATTGTAATTGTTTAAATGTCTAACTTTTAATAAATAATAGTAATTTTTAAAAAATATTTACCATTTTTACACATAAATGACAATACCCTTAACTGTTATCACAATAACAACAAACACAGACTAATTTTACACTAGTTAACCTTAACCCCTATTATAATCACAACATACAAAATTAGTTTTACACAATTTTAAACTAAGCCCCTGACTGCCCCCCTCTAGATCTATCCCCGGTTCCATAAAAATTGGACTTTGCAAGAGTGACCCTACAACAGCCAACTGAGCCTAGAGCTGCTGACGATAAATAATAAATGAGGTGCTAGCATACCTACAAAGATTGACAAATACATGTTTTACAGGCAGTAGAACAAACTTTAACCAAATGGACCAAAGAAGTAAACTTTACAATTCACATGGTAGATTGACTCACATTCCCTATAGTTTTCTGGACTGCAGCAACACGTTGGAATGCCCTCTCAGATTCCAAAGTTCGAACTCGCAGCTTTAGATCACCTTGCTCCTGTGGAAATATTAAATAAGCAGAGATCTAGAGTACCAAAAGTTTAAAACAAACAACAGGTATGAATCAAATAAATAACTTGAACTATATATCTGAAAATCAGGGAAATACCAGTCTTTCGATAATGCTAGCAAGCTTGTCAACCCTATCAGCCTGTCTGAATAAGTTGTAAAATGCTTGAGATTGTCTATCCCATCTCTTCCTGAAGTCCTGTACGTCATAGGATAGATGTGAAAAAAAAGAATTAATAATATTAACTGAATTCACAGTAGAGCATGTTTGTGACAACCTTTAGGACAACTTCAACCCCAGCTTCACGAAACCTGAGCAACTCCAGGGCATAACTACATGGCCAGGAAGGCTAGTTGTGTTATATACGTAAAACATATAAATTTAACATGAATAATTGAAAATAATTCAAAAGTTAAAAATTATGAAGACAATATTTACGGTTTGGCAATCTCAGTGATGTCAAAACGTGGGTCAAGCCCCTTTCCAATGCCATCCAACACTGCAAAGACAAAAATTGACTTGTTACCTTACAACCATATGCATGGATTATGCAAAATTATGCATTAAACTTGATTACATTTACCTGAGAAGGCTCTAACAACAAATGTGAATGTAGCAGGAAATCGGAAGGGCTGGTCTGCTGCAATAGATAATAAATCTTCACCTGTTTAAAGCAAGACAGCTGAGTATCTGATAGAAACTGGTTCAGATACAAATGAAGGAATGAATTTTGTTAAGAACACTCCTGGACATTCAAGAGGTCCAAGTCTCTCCCAATTCCTTTCTATATTGTAGCTGGGTGGGAGATAGCCTGCATATTTTATATTCTTCCCAAACACATTTTTTATCTTCACATACAGCAGATAAATCAACAATAATACTTACATGCACCCATTTATATAGCCTAAACTTAAATATGCATTCAGTTACACCAGACGCATTACCAATAGCAGCCAGACGTTGTTTTTTCTTCTTTATTTTTTCCTCCTTGCTTAATGGTTTTTTGAATCCAAGTTCAGTTGTTGCTTCCTCTCTCTCTTGCCTTTGTGCAGCCAGGCGCTCTTCAAAACTGTAGAAGATAACATTAATTCAAGGTCAAAGATTTCAGTAGGTTTCAAACATAACTAATCAGTACCCTAATTTGTTCTTGAGCTAAAAAATTGTTAGGAATCCAGAAATTGATTGTTTTTTCAGGGAGAGAGAAACAGAAAACACAGAAAGAAAAGTAATGAATGTTTTTATCAGTGTTTATTGAATTACAAACAAAGAACCTAAGGAGAAGACTCTCCTTCCAAAGGTTTCCCCTTTTCAAAGGGTTTTCCCTTTCTACATTAGAGCTAATCCTCAGCTTCCCTAAAGATAACAGAACAGAACAGAGCCACTTCCCATACATCCTCTTATTTATTTATCTAACTAAACTCCCTCTGAAATTACAAGGTTGGCAAGGGGGGTTGAAGGGAGAGGGGGGGTGGGGGGGTTGAATCCCTCCCACTATCATTCTAACAAAAACTAACAACCAACATTGGTTGATAAAAAAAACACTAAACCACCTCTAATTACTCTAACTGTCTCTAACTAATTACTCTGACTGTTGCTTACAAACTTATCCTTCCTCTGTGTTCTAACAAGAATATTAGTGTGCAACAAAAAAAATTAACCTAATAAATCGAAAACTGATCAGAAATATGCAGTAAGAAGGTTCAGATAGATATTGATATATTTCTAACATCATAACAAATCAGGACAGAGAAGTGCTTCTGCATAGACCACATTCAACAAGCAATGCATTTCAGCCTCCCACATGACAGATCTTAAGAAATATATTGAATCTGCAAAACCTTTCTTTTTCAAGATAAAATATTTTGACTTGGATTCTCCAACCCTTAAATTTTCCGTATAATACTATTAACTTGTAGAAATATCACTGCTTAAGTAGGTGATTCCATTTGTGATATATTCCCACTAAATTGGTTTATAAATACCTGTTGAGAAAGAATTGTGCTGTTCTTCTAACAGCAGTCATATCTCCAGTAGGGACAAGAACTCCCATTTGAATCATTGCTTGTAGAACCTAATACCAGAACACAAGCTTCATTTGGTAAGTATTTGAGTCAAGAATGACATAATATGGTACAATATTCATATTATTATTCAACATAATTCATGAAAAACATTTACCTTGTCTGGATCTTTCTCATAAACCCCATAAAATGTTTCGAGCAAACCTTCTCGAATGTTTGGACTGATACTGTAAGACACAATACCAAACATAATTGTAAAAAGGCAAACCATCTCACAAAACTTAAAGCATGTGCATGTGCTGCTGGTGAATTCATATTTGAAATAGCCATAGAAGACAAAGAAAATACCTTCCCATCATTCCAAAATCATAGAAGATCAATCTTCCACCATTGACATCATCAACCGCAATATTTCCAGGATGCTGCAGGAACAATGTAAACATCTATGGGTTACACACAAGATCATCTGATAGGAATCCAATACCTGTGAGTCCCAAGGCCCCTAAAGCCCTTTTGCTTTATACCCATAGACCAAAACCAATCAGGACCCTTAAGGGTGTATTTGGGACAGCTCGATGGCAAGACCCACCCATCAATCAGATGTAAAAGTCAGCATTGGTGATTTAGTGGTGCCGCATGGGGGAGGGGGATTGCTTAACAATAACAGTTGCTCTAGGGTAGTGAGAGAGATAGCCTGAGATTGTCAAAATACAACCAAGCAGACTAGCAAAAGAATAATAATTGTAAAACACAAGTAGCATACATTTCATTGCTCAGACAATAGATGCTAACGTTGCAACATAAGAGCAAGTTCAAAGACAGTTAACATTTTGGCTTTACTATACAATTTACCAGATAGCTAATCCATATATAATGTAAAATAATATATAAAGAGATTTCTGATATTAATTCTAAAAAATACAAACTCACAGGGTCAGCATGGAAGAAACCATGTGATAAAATTTGTTCCAAGTATGACTCAACCGCATATCTCCCTAACCTGTAGAACATAACAAATAATAATTTGAATCAAGTTAGATGCCATCCTCAACATAGATACACAAAAGTAAAAGGTAACAATCTAACATGTTCATTGTGATTTTGCCAAGCAAATAAATAGAGATTCTACTAACCTTTTGCGGTCAACACCAAGTTGGTCTAAAGCTTGTATTTTGTTTATTTTAATCCCTGGAACATACTCCATTGTCAGAATCTGCATTAGCAACATAGATAATAGATAAATAAGTTCAGACATAAGATGGAAAATATGTGCATTACTACATTTGGCATAATAAGAGCCATGAAAGTTAAACCTGTGGTGTGGTATAATCCCAGTAGATTGTAGGAACTTTCACATAATCCATGTTCTTAAAGTTACTTGCAAACAATTCTGCATTAGCAGCCTCCTTGGTGTAATCAATCTCCTGGAAAATTATTAATCCATGTTGCAGTAACAGGATCAGAGAATGTTATTTGCTGAGAACACATGCATACATCATACCAAGACAAGAACAGATTCACAACTCAAGCAGGAACTGAAATGGGAATGACCACTCTTATGTATGATGATATGATCTAAATCCATATTTGTATTATTTAGATGGTTTTCTTACATCAAGTTTTCCTATACGTAAACAATTTATGATAATGCAAAACTGTGATCTAGCCACTGGTTATGCATGCAAGCATTAAATTCCCTCAAACTTCTTTCTGTCTTCCCAATCATAGCAACATTGCCATAAGAAAAAGAAACTCTTTAGTAATACATCTACTAGAATCTACCACGTTAACACTTGCAAATTAATATTGCTGTTTGCAGTTTAAAAAACATCTTACGAAATATGAAATCTGGAACACCCAACAAGCATGCCCCTTTTTGAAGAATTACATCTGCAGAACATAAATACTGTTCTGCCAATTTGCTCCGTTGGCTAGCCAGGTCATAAAGAATTACCATTGCAAGCCTCCTTATCCCTTCTCTCCAAACAACTCAAATATAGTTATCTCCTTTGTATTGAGTAAAAGACCCTCTTAATCAGCCAACACCCTGCAGAATTCTAGGATCTTTGTTATGAAAGTTTCCCATGAACCAGAGGAACTTCTTCAATTTCCTAACATGCAATTCCACAAATAGCAACTTACAAGCCTCTTGCCCACTCCATGCACCCAAACTCTAAAAAGTAGTGTTTCAATACAATCTTTTTATTTTATTGGACTTCACTTTTTAGCAGAACTGGATCAAGATGATGGAGAACTAGACAACTTACTTACTTCAGTTCAGTAATCTCAATTAACATAAACATGTAGTAACTTCCAGAAATCATCACCTGATATAAGACAGAGGCACATTCATCATAAATAGCAACCCAATCCCTCTTTGCTCCATCTGATTTTGGATCAATTTTTTGAAGATATTCAGCAATAACCTGGGGTTAAAGAAAAGACATTATCAGAAAGTTATATCAGATTTACTCAGCACCATAAGCATTATAGAAAAGCCTTAAGTTATAACACTGACCCTCAGGTTTTTAAGATCAATATCAAAAAGATCCTTGAGACCTGGCCTTTGTACTTTAACAACAACCTCCTGTCCCTTTAATGTCGCACGATGAACCTGACCTACATTAGGTAAAATAGAAGAGTTCACTATTCCAGTCTTCTCATCAAATATGATATGTAGAATCATGCAACACTTGATCCTGGTTCCTTCATTAATTGAGCATAATTTCCATTACAAACATGTGCAAAGTAAAACATCAATTACCAAGACTTGCAGCAGCTATTGGTTCATAGTCAAACTGATCAAAGATATCACCTAAAGGAGCTCCCAGCTCTTCTTCAACAATAGCTACAGAGGTCTCTGAGGGAAATGGAGGAACTTGATCCTGAACAGAAAATAATAAGTAACTAAGCCACCAAAGAAATGCAACCTTACTATTTTTTTTTCTCTTAGTTTTATGCTATTATTATCTTGTCATCAGCTTTGGAATTCAAAGGGAAACATTCTCAATAGTTTTTTATCACTCACTGCCTAAGTAGATGAGCAAGATGAAGTCTTAAAACTCAAGAATACAAGGATTACAAATGAATCTATTCAATCTCATCAAGTTTGTTTCTCATATAATAATAATAAATTACATTAAAATGCATCTAGATCATTTGTTATTCCATTTATGGACATACGTCGAGCAGGTGAAAATTGAGAAGATAAGAAATGAAAATGTATTTTTGCCTAATAAAGGGTAGATGTAACTTTCATCTAGTATTATTCTTGACTAGATTGATTAAGATCATTAAGAGATTCACAAAATTAAAAAACTTCATAGGTAAATGACATTGACCTTCCTTGAGTTTAGCAGTTAGCACTAATTACACTTACATCCTTCTTCATTGAAAAATTACACCGACCTCCCTTATTTTAATTTATATTAAGTCTTGCTTGTTGATAACCGTTGTTTTCTTTAAAAAAAAAGTATATTTCCCCTTTTTTTATGTACACATCATAACACAGTGTCTTTAAAAACAACAAAAGCAAGGGATGTCCAAAGGAGGTCCGTATAATTTTTCAATCAGAAAAGGTGTAAGTGTAATTATTGTTAACCTCGAGGGAGGTCAGTGTAATTACCCTAAACTTTATTGATAATCTTATACTTTGTGAGGCATTAAAAGAGATCATAATAGAATAGAAAACAGTCAATAGAATGGTAGAATATAATTAGAAAATCATGTCCCTTAACAAATGGAAAACAAATCTGCATGCAAGGCTTTTTTTCTTTTATCCGTTTTTTTTAAATGAGACATGTGACAAGTAATAGAAACAAGTTCAAAGTATCTCAATGCAGGGAAATAATCTTATAAATTATGTTCAAAACTCTAATTTACCTGAAGTTCGGACAACTGGTCAACATATTCTTGAGGAAGAATGTCCACTCTAGTGGAGAATTGCTGGCCAATTTTGATGAATGTAGGACCTAATCTCAGAATGTTTTCCTTCAGCCACTTGGCAAGGGCCTTTCGCCTTAAGGTTTGTTTTTCCTCAGTCATTCCTCCTGCATATAATATCTTCAGATCAAATAAAAACAGAAACTGGCATCCTACAAATTCGTCAAATTCAATACAGAAACACTTCATAGATTAAATGGTTTTGTAATTGTAGTTAGGCATAGGCTTTAAAACAGATGATGATCATAAAAGAATATTGAAAAAGACCAATAAGAAAACAAGGCTGTTGGAAAGCCTCCTTAATTGCAGTCACTCCTTGTCCGCCTTATTTGTGGCCTCTTTAAAGCACTTGCATTGTGCTGGTGAGGGATGTGTTTAGTCCCACTTCCACATATATTAAAGATATGGCAAATGAAGCTCTTGTAAAGCTTGGACAATCCTCACCTTATAAACCAATTCTATGGGTTGAGTTATGCCTTAAACCCAAATTCTAAAATGGTATCAAAGCCTATTCTAGATCTGTAATTAAGCCACTTATATTCGTCTACGCTCTAGATATCTAGTCCTAGGCGCGAGAGCGTGTTGTTATAGGACCAACAACATTTGTCCACACTTTAGATGTCCAATCTTGGACATGAGAAGGTGTATTGAGATCCCACATCAACTAGAGATATTATGGCTAATGTTAGACCCTAGACCCAAATTCTAAGTTGGAATTAGAATCTAGCATAGATCCATCATTAGGCACCCATATTGTCATGCTTCGGGCTCATAAATGTTGCAACTATAACGTAACATATCATGCTAGGTGGGAAAGGGGGTGTAAGCTTCCAGCTTTTAAGCTCCCTAACTTATAGCTTGTAAGCTACATTTTGTGCTTTTAGTTTTCACATATGACTAAATGTTGCAACTGTAACATAACGTATTAACATCCCTACAAATTCGGTTTATGATTGCAATCACTCAAAACCTCACTTGATTAACATAATATTTAAAATTTAACCAGTAAGGAGTCATGCTTGGTAGTATCTGTTTTGAATGGTTCAGTTTCTGTCCAATCGGAGAGCAAACACTCCCACTCTCCTACTACAGACGCTGAGACGCATATGAATAAACCACGACCCTTTTTATTGTAATCGAAATTGCTGGCATGACCTCAGAATATTCGTGAGCACTTCATAGTTCATACACATTATTTGTTTAGAGAAGAACCAATGCTTCTTCAAGCTTAGTCGCACCAAGTTACGTTAAAAACACAACAAGGCCATAAACCACTTATCGATGATCCTAACAAATTCCAATTCGAAACAATTAATAAAATCTACAATGGACGAACCTTTGTAAGAGAACTTCTGGTTGTTCAGCCAAGCCTTAAAGATGAACGTAGCAGCAAATCCCCAAATCTCAAAGGTTCTTTGTATTGTGGAGTAAGTCTTGAACCTGTTCCAACGACCCCCGGGCGCAACTGCGACCTGCGAAAAACCACACGTTCATACTTCATTCCAAGTTCCAAGTAGTAGAACCTACTTAAACGCAATCAAAACGACGAACCTCAACTTGTTCGTTCCCGGTTTGTTTGAACCACGCGTCTTCTTTCCCAATCTCCTCCAACCTCTTCTTCCTCCCATCCTCGCTCAGCTTGTTAGAGGCTTCAACTTCCACCACCTCCGCAGCAGCAACGCCGTTTCCGTTTCCGTTTCCGTCTTCGTAACCGTACTTGACCAAGCTTCCGTTAGTAGCGCCGTTGACGTATCCACCAACGGAGGCACCATTGGCGTTAGAAGCAGCGTCGGCGGCGCCGTTTCCGGTCCATTCGACGTCATTGACTCGGTCGGCCAACACGGATTCTTCTCTGCTTGCGCGGATTCGCGCGGTGCGGAGAGAGACGTTGGAGGTGACGTGGCGGGAAATGGAGGGGAGTTTGGAGAGGGAAATACGGCGTTTGGGGGTGATTTGCGGAGAAAGGAAATGGAGTTCGGGTAAAGGGAGTGGAGAAGACGCCGCCATGAATCGGAAGTTAGAAGAGAGTGAGAGAGGTTAAGGATCACAGTGTGTGCGTGATTTTCATGGCGTTGAGAGTGGAGAAGGGAAGTAGAAGAAGACAAGGAGGGAAAGGGGTGGAGATTAACAGAACACGTGGCCTTAGCGAAGATGAGCCATAAATATTTTATTTATTATTTTCATGGATCAAGGATACGTTTGTTTGGAAGGAATGAAAATAAAAATGACAGTTTTTCATTTGTTTGATTGAGGATAAAATATAAGAAAATTAATTTTCAGAACAAAAAGTTCAAAAAAAAAAATACTTTTTATTTTTTCAATTTAAATTTTTAAATTTCCTTGCTCTCTAGTTTTCTTTTTTCCTGCCAAACATAGGGGTACATCCGTACATGTCAGTATTAAATAGAGTTGATATTGAATTTAATATTAAAACATATGGTTAAAAAGTTTTAAATACTTTTTTTTTTTGTATGAAGAATAGATGTTGCTGACCAGTATCTTGAGGATAAGGAATAAGAATTTCAAATAGAGTTGATATTGAATTTAATATCAAAATTTTATTAAAAATTATAACAAATATGCATTAGATACTTTTAAATGAAAATAAAAAGTATTTAAAACTTTTTAACCAATGTTTGTTAAATGTTACACTTGTTAGTATATATCACTCACGGCCAGTCACTCCGTGTGACAGTAAATGGCTCATGACTAAAGGAGTCTAAAAATAATATAGATAATTATAAGTGAGGAGGAAAAAAATCAATTTCTTTTAGCCACAACTTTATCTCTTAGGTTTTTCTGAAACTCCTTTAATTTTAATTTTTAATTTTTTCAAACATTAAAGCCAACAAAATTTAAGTTTCTACACAAAATTAAATGCTTATTTACATGTAATATTTTATATTTGTATATATTTATGAGTAAAAAATATTTTATATGTAATAAAATATAATTTTAATAGTCACATATTAACATTATAAATAATTTTATATAATCATTTAATCATAAATAATTATTGATATGATTTTTAAGATAATTATTATAAAAATTAATAGATTGTTGTGATCTAATATAAGTGTAAAACTATTTTATAATATCACTAAGTAACCTATTTTTTCATAAAATATATTATTTTGAATGAATTTATGTATCTATTTTTTAAAATATATTTTTATCATACTTGTACAAAAGGGTCATTATTTATTGCTTCATCATGAACCCATAAGATATTGGAATCAACCCTAATATTACTAGTATAAAGTATTGTGCTTACAAAATTTTCATATAGATATCTTTTGAAAAATGAATATAATTTTCTTTGTCACTTAGTTTTCACATTTAATAAAGGGGCTAAAGTCCCGGGAGAGAAAATTTATTAAAAATAAGAGGACAAAACAGTACAAATCATATTAGCAAAAAGACGACCAACAATAAAACCTGGATTTACATTAAAAAAATCCTACACTCTCCCACAGACAATCCATATTTGATAAGAGCATTACTGTTTGATTCGCTTCCGTTACATTTAAGAAAAAATGAATGATAAAAAAACATTACGCTAAGAAAATCCTACAAACACGGATTAAAAGCATCTTTAACTATTTTTTATATTTTTTTAGCATGATAAATGATAAATACTGTTAAACATATTTCTTAGACTTAAATAAGTTTTTTTTATACAAACTTAACCAAGTATTTGGTAGCTATAAAATAAGATGTTTTTTATTTTAATTTTTTAAAAGTTTTTTAAGTTCATTAAATATTTTTTTTTGCTTTAAACGATGATTTAATTGGTAACTGGTTAACTTATCATATCATAAATGAATATGAGATAATTAGTTTTAGAATTCCTTCCTTTATGTTCAAATAGATGATGATGTTGGGATAGTTGATAAAAAAAAATTAAAATTTATAATAAAAGATTATAAGTGATTGTCATGTTAAACTCTTTAGAAAGTACCTGTAAAGAAAAAGTTTTTTCATGTCAGAAAATCATGATTTATGAGAAATCCTAAAAATGATTAAAGTTTGTTTGATTGTTATTGAGAATCTTTAGATAAGTTTTATAAAAATTTAAGAGTTATGTATATTTTAATTTTATTATATTATATAATTTAATAAATAATAATATAATATTTTAACTATAATAAAATAAAAATTAAAGTTAAAATAGTAAGATTCGCACCTCCCTTCATCATTTTTTTTTATGGAAAACTGATTAAAAAATTTCACAAGAAACATCCTTTCCCATGAGTGTTTTTTTTTTTTTAAATGCATATTGTTATGGTATAGGACATAAAGCATGATTTGACTCATGCAGCAATGGACAGAATGAGCGAGAAATAGAGAACGCGAAAGAGAAATCATAGAGAGCTTAAGAATCCTCGTAGTATTAAAATTGTGTTATTTTCCCTCAATGCGATAACATGATACATATTTATTGGATATGCATAACTGAAGTTACCATCCAAGTATTTGCTTTAGGTATCCTATTATAATGGTTACATTAAATGTGCTTCAAGTCAACTTGACATAGTTGGCTCCTTAACTCATAAGGAAGAATTTATAATCCTTAAGTTGGTCTTTGGTATGTCTATGTTTTATATCACGTGTCTATAACGTGTAAAGTTAATATTTATCACAAAATACATATCAAACATAAAATAAAATTAAACTTATAATTTTCAAAAATCAAAAATTATTTTTTTATTAGAAATCCCCTTAACGTGACAAATAAAAAAACACATTGCTTTTTTTTTTTTTTATAAAAGAAACTATTAACGTTGTTATTATTATCATCGATTAATGCCAAAAAATTATATGAACTAGAAAAAAAAATGGATTTTAAAGAACTAAAAAAAATAATAAGCATTTTTAAAATAAAACACACACCAAGAGATTAATTAAGCCTATTTTTTTCATAGATATTTTCCATCTTGTTGGGAAGAAGAGAAAGAAAAAGTACGGTGTAACCGTGTAAGCAATAGGGGAACGAGGCGGCTAAGTACAATGAAGGTAAGATTAAATCGAAGACATGCGACGTTTCAGAATATACCAAAAGTGAAAATGAAACACTCTCTCTCTCTCGCCCTCGTGCCCTCGCTTGTTAATGATTGCACTATTAACGTTGGGCACTTAGAAATTTGAGCGCTTTTCATATTAAATTTCATGGTCTCTTCACTGAAATTGCGACCCAAATGGCTGAAATTCAGAATTGTTCCTCGGAACCGGAACCAACCGCAATCAACGAATGCGAGAGTAAACCTTCGATGAAGGACACAACACAAAGTTCAGAAGCCTCCGAAACGTCGCCATCACATAAAGGCAAAGGTAAGGGTAAGGGCGTGGCGTTCAAACGACGGAACCCTAGAGTTCTTGTTCGCCGCCATAGGGCCAATAATGTGGACACTATTGGCCTTCCTCTTGGAATGTCATTCGCCGCTATTATGGCTCAGGTAAATGCTGCCGTTAAAACTCCCATCTTGATGCTGATTTTTGTTTTTCTTAGTTTTAGTTTTGCCTTTGATCAATGAATGTTGGTTTTAATTTTTTACTTTTATTTCGACACTGATGTGATACGTCTTATGTGAACTGTTATGATGTGTTTCTTTAACGCTAAAACAATCAATTGTGTAATAATTAGTGTTTTAATGTTCACTGTTAATTATTGTTTTTTCTTTTTCTTTTGGGTTACAACTATTTCTTGAAATTGTACATGAGAATTATTTTTTTTTAAATTTTTTTTAAGGTGATGTATAGAAGAGATGCAGCAGCTGAGAGTATGTCTCCCAATCATCTTTCGATGGTAATTTTCTTCCCTATTTATAAAGCAAACTTGAATAATATTTATTGTGATGAAGCGCATGTTTGGATTGCCGTTACTGGAATCCCAACCTACATTTCCAGAAGGAAGTGTGCCCTTCCATGCTTCTGCGGTGAATTGGCTCTGGGCTACGTGCTGCCGCAAGTCCATCGCAAAAACAAACATGTGCTAAGGTTTTAAAAAGCAGTCAGCAGCCCCTATTTTGGCCACAACGTTAAGGTTTTTGGGGCCTATTGCTGCCGCAATTTAAAACATTGATTGTGATGTTTAGAGAAGTTACAAAATATAATCGATTATTGATACCATATGCATGCTGATCATTTGACTTGATTTATGTTTGAGCCTTGACCATTCAACTCCGTCTCCCCTGCAGATGTGTTCATCGGCTATCAAAGAATCTCTTGCCAGTGTAAGCTAGACATCAATTGTCGATTCATCCCTTGATTGCAGTTTTACTAAGTTTCTTTAGCAGTTCATGACAGCATTAAGCAAAGTCCATTTTCTGAAGCAATTCTGCATGCTACTTGTTTGACTTCTGCCTATCCGGCTACAGGTTTTTGGAGACAAGCTAGATGGTTTGACGAGGAATTTTGAACAATCTTTTAGTAGCACCTTGAGTACTCTTCAGTTAATTTATGAATCATCCAAGAGCAATGAAGGAAAAAAATTAAATAATACAAAGATGGAAATTCTGAGTTCTAAATTGACTCTCGGCAAAGGAGAATGCTCAGGTGATATTGTTACAGAGGATGGTCATTCAAGACCATCCCATACTGAAATACCAGATCAATCAATTAGACATGATTCTCCTGAAGAGATCAGGGATAACTTTCATACAGATCCAATTGGTCATGATTCTCCTGAAGAAGGCAGGGATAACTTCCATATGAATTCAGTTAGTCGTGATTCTCCTGAAGAGGGCAGGGATAACTTTCACATGGGTTCAGTTAGTCGCGATCTTACTTTGTTTGGGCAATCAAACCAAATGGTTTCTTTTTCTCAAATATCTTTTGGATCTGTAAATAATCCTATGGTTAGTATTTTTGAGAAGTCTATTGTGGAGCAGTGTCATTCTAATGACCTTAAGACACTTGAACTTGGCCTTAAAATGAAGGAATTGAAATTGAAAGAGGATGAATTGGCTCTCAACCTTGATTCGAATAATCTAAACAGATCGAAATTAGCCATGGGAGAATCAAAGCAATCTTTCAAAGAGGAAAAGTTTAAGACCCAGTTAGAAGATATGAGGCACGGTGAACTCAAAAAGAAGTGCACTGACTGTCTTATTACTGGTTTGCTTACTATGTCATCCTCACTTTTGTATGGTGCTTATGTTTATTCCTATGAGCGGATTACTGAAGCTACTGAATCATGTACACCATCAACCCAGGCAAGTATAATCTTTTGTTGTTTTTCCCTGGTTTCATGTTTTTTGGTGCATGTGAAGCACTGTGGCTACTGCATCATGCTTTGGTTTAGCAATTATTGAAAATTTTAATCAGACATTTTGCCCTGAGTTGGTTCTATAATTCTTATCAGGAGCCTTTTCTTGGATGTTGCGGAGTTGTTTTTGTGTTGTATGTATGGCTAGTAATCATTGCCTTCAGTAATATTTATGTAGCCTTGTTCTAAAAACTGCTTGGTGAAAAATAACTAACATGGAGCATATGGTTGAAGTTTTATTCAGAGAAAAATTAACTGTTTAAGATTTCCAAGTTCAGTTTTTCTTTTTAAAGTCGTTGTCATGATCAAAGATTCCCCTTATCATCTTTCCTTTATTTGTGCTCTAATTTAGAAATTAAGATACAAACTATGTAAAAATCAGATGTAATTATGACAGTGCTTCAGTGATTTCGTGCATATTACTCCAGCATTGCATTTGCTCAATTGGCAGTAATTAATGATTTTTTTTCCATTGTAGGAATCTTCCTCCTGGTGGACTCCCAAGTCAGTGATCTCATTCAATTCAAGGTTGCATATTTTATGGTGTCAAGTTCAAGTTATGAGCCGAATGGCATTTGGCGTCTTGATGATTTTTGCTGTTGCATATTTGCTCTTGCAGCGGTCGACAATAACATCACAGACTATGCCAGTCACTTTCATCCTTTTAATGTTAGGAATTTGTTGTGGCTATTGTGGCAAGCTGTGTGTAGAGACATTGGGTGGGAGTGGTAACGTGTGGCTCTTATACTGGGAGATTATGTGCTTGCTGCATTTCTTATCTCTTTGCTGGACATCTGCTTTGTTCCGATTCCTTCATGGACCCATCACTCCATTGCAAACAACGGAAAAGAATACAATTCTTCGGTATTGGATTCGCAGAGTTCTGTTCTATGCTGCTATGCTTGTGTTTCTACCACTGTTTTGTGGTCTCATGCCATTTGCTAGCCTAGGTCAATGGAAAGACCATTTTACGTTGAAGGGGTCAGATTTTAACGGATCCGAATGGTAAAGCACTGTTTGGTCGTGGAAGACCTTTAAGTATAACAACCCCATGCCTTACATTAGCTTGTGGTTAGATAACTAGCCAGTAGCCAAGCACCATCGATTGTATCTGGCCACATCTAGTTTTATTTAGTTCATGTTTTGCTAATTATTTTCTGCTATGATGTGATATTTAAAGTAATGAAATGAGTATTGTATTGTGAGCACCACCTTGCTTTGCATTTGCTGCTGGATTCTTAATTTATGATTTAAGACTCTGTCGGCGAGTCCTTAAAGAAGGAAATGTAATTTTTAGGAGTATTAATTAGAATGATTAGCTGTGTAAATGTAATTTACATTGTCAATTGATCATCAATTACTATATTATTTTAAAAGTTGTATGTATTCCATTTTAAAATTTCATGGTTGGATTCAAAATTCTCTGATAGATTGGTAATGTTGTCACAAAATGAGGTATATGAAAATTCAATATCTGCAATGCCAGTCCATAGAGCATAATATATTCTGGTTGACTTCTACACTTGGTCATTTCATTAACTTCTTTCCATTTTCCTTTATTTGGTGTTTCATCTTACTAATCCTTCTTGATTTCTTCAGCTCAACTGCTTTCGTTCAAAGATAAAAGCGAAGTTGTCCTCATACAATGTTTTTTCATCATTGTAAAAATATGATTTAGAATTTTTTATTTATTTATTAAATATTTTTATATAAAAAAAAAACATTAAAAACCATAAGTGGAATTGGAATAGAAAAATGGGAATTGTAAAAAGAATCCCCCAATACCTAATCAGTATTCATTTTGACCCAATTGGCAAGAGTTCCTCTTTCTAGCTCAAGCAAGATTATGTTTGGTTTATTTTCTTGTTTCAGTTTTAATTTATCTTTTATTAAAAATTATAAAACAATGCATTATTTTCACTTTAGGTCGGTTTATTTAAATAACTAACAAATTATTTAGGAAACATTCTAAGCGCAGTAGCGCACCCTCTCATCTTCTGTACTGCTAGATATTTAGCAATCGAATATGCAAGAAATGAAGCAAATGATAGGAATTGAAGAACAACCTGTTACATAGATTAGTAAATTATAGTTAATATAATTTAGTATTTATCAATTTTTTAGTTGTCATTTTTATCTTTTCTCTCTAATTTTCACGGTCGTCCTATCAGAATTTATCTCTCCAACCATAACCAACCTCCTATTAAAATCACTTCAACCTCCTTCATTCACAGCCTTCGGTACTTTGGTGAATGGTAAGTTAGTAATTCAACCTCAACAGAAATAATAGTCTTAAATGTGTCTATCATTCATGGGATTTTCATCACATGATGTCAAAAGAAATACTTGATTTTCATTTAGCTTCTTATCAAAACTCTGCCGTTGCAATAGACAAAGAATCTGAAAGTGAAGCCAAGAGAAGTGAGAGCCACACAAATTGAAGCACCTGAATCTCGGCAACACTTCAATATGTTTTTGATTTATGTAAGTCAGTATTTTTTTGTTTTTGGTTCTTATAAATTCATTTTTCTAATTGTAGTCTTGGAAGTTTGTGTCCTTTTAATTTTGATTCTATAAGATATTTTACTCATTTTTTGTCCTTATAAGTTTATGATTTTTCAATTTTGGTTTTTGTAAACACAAATTTATAAGGGTTATAAATGAAAAAATTAAAATGTTACAGGGATCAAAATTAAAAAACACAAACTTTCATGAACTAAAATTGAACAAAACTGTAATATCAAAATTAAAAAAAAAAAATATCAACTTACATAAACTAAAATAAAAAAAAATGAACTTACGGAAATTAAAAATAGAAAACAATAACTTACTATAACCAAAACATATTTAAGCCACTAATAATAAATCAGAAAACCGTCCCATATGTTCCTCCTATGTTAACATTTAGTTCACTTCTCTGGGATATCTGAGCTTCATTAAAATCTCCATTTACAACAAGCCTGCAAATGAAATTGTCATCGTCTTGAATCCAATTACAGAACCTCACGAGCCATTCTGTAATACCTGATTGTGACTGGAGCCTGCCAACGCAAAGAATGTTGTGTGCATTAAATGTGCAAGAAAAACATACTGTGAAGGCATCGAGTAATTAACTAGATATAATATCGGGTAATCCTTCTAAAATGAATACTGTTTTAATTAAAATACATGACAGAAATAGAGTGGCAAACAATTTTAAGATTTTGCACATCTGATTTGGACCAGAGTTGCATTCATTAAAACAAGTATAGCCTTTTTCCAACCTCCTTACTTTGCTTTAACAATCCAAAAATGAAAAAAAAAAAAAAAAATCAAACATTTCTTTCCATCAGTGCTCCTAGGGCCCCTCCCTTATCATTATTAGATATATATTTAAATAGAGTATAGACACATGCAAGTGTGTGAACTTATTATAGCCTGGCCAATCTTCCCAACTTTCATTATAAGTCTTAAATGTTCCACCGAAGAATGACCATTTTTATGGGCAGAGAAATTAATGCCTTAATGTCGTACTAAGATGTTAACATAATTTGAAAAGATATTTTGCTAGTATAAATTTTTGAGGGGCATAATATTTAAGACGGTATAATACTTGCTTATTTGAGGAGCGTTAGTGTAAAAGGATATTTTACTAGTATATATATTTTTTTGTAACAAATTGGTGTACACATTCAAGGAAATCAACAAAATTGTCCTTTCAACAAATCCACGTAATATTTAAGTGTCATGTATTCAAATATGTTAGGAAAAGGGAGTGTAATTTTTAACATCAGAAGGGAAGACAATATAATATGAAAAGTAATTTAATACAACTTATGTTTGTGGTGATGAAACTGAAAAGTTACGATGAACTTACAAAATGTTAGCTTTTCAATTTAAGCAGACGTTCATTACAACTTACCAGTACGAGTGTTTGATGTATCACCATTAGATAGTGTACATCCTTTCCCAACAACAAAGATAAAAAGTTAAGATGAACTGCACTATCACAATTTCTCTCTCCTACCATAACCAACCTTGGTAGTTTGTTTGGTCAGTTTGGTGACACCATATCTGTTACTACCATCAACAACTGTTCCTTGCAATCGCTCTTCTCGTTATGAAGGGGATTAGCAAAAAAAAAAAAAAAAGACTCGTGGCATAACACAGCCTCAACAGAAATAATAGTTAAATGCATCATTCAAGGAATTCAACAAAAATTGTCCTTTCAACAAATATATTTTCGTCCTTGGATGTTAAAAGGACAATTATTTATTTTCATTTAGCTTATAATCAAACCTTGTCGTACAACTTAGAATGGACAAAGAATCCGAAATTTGAAACCAAGGCAAGCAAGAACCACACCAATTAAAGCTCCTGAACTTCGGCTATTCTCTACAGATTGGAAATCAGAAACCCGTCCCATATATTCGTCCTATCTAATTCACTTCTCTGGGATTTCTGAGCTTAATTTTACATGGTATGTTCCTTCAGACACCTACACTGCTAACAAGGCACCAGGAGGTTTCCTTCTGAATGTCATAGATAACTAAATCCTTAGTGTCAGGTAAAACAAGCCTGCAGACGAAGTTGGCATCGTCTTGAATCCAATTAGAGAACCTCATGAGCCTTTCCATAATACCTGTTTATGAATGGAGACTGCCAATGCAAAGAATGTTGTGTACATTAAATGTGCATGAAAAATGTATTTTGAATGTATCAAGAAATCAACTAAATATAAATTAGAGAAAATAAGTTATGCTAAAACAATTTTATACTTTCATCCAATTCCAAACAACTATGTATAGTAAGTTTGTTGACTTTTACAACAATTATTTTAAGTCATACCAACAATAATTTCTTATTTGATGACAGTGTAAAACTACTATCAATGCATTAAACTGAAAATTATGTGAAAGAAAATAGTTATTTTCATAAATGTTGCTATGATCATTTCTTTTCCCTCCACTGATTGTTAGCAGCATCTCACATTCAATGAAAGAAAATTGATTATAGGTTGACGACCAAAAATTATTAAAAGAACAAAGAATCTCGATCTTTTTTTGAGGATAATTGATTATAGAAAAGTCACACTATTAAATGAGATAGTATTGGATAATCCTTCTAAACTGAATTGACTGTTTTAATTAGAATATATGACAGAAATAGAGTGGCTAACAATTTTAAGATTTTGCACCTCTGATTTGGACAAGCTAGTTGCATTCATTACAACAAGTATAGTCTTTTACCAACCTCCTTACTTTGCTTTAATAATCCATAGAAGAAATAAAAATCAAACATCTCTTTCCATCGGTGTTCTTTGCACCTCCCTTGTCATTATTAGATATATATTTATAGAGTATAGACACATGCAAGTGTATGAACTAAAATTGCTTGTCCAATCTTCCTCAACATTCATTACAAGCCTTAAATGTTCCACGGAAGAATTACCATTTTTAAGGGCAGAAATTGATGCATTAATGTTGTACTAAGATGTTAAGATAATTTGAAAATTTTAACTCCAAAAAGTTCGGTTAGAATGCCCAAAGACATACCTTAACATTAGATACATCAGGTGCATCTGGACTTTGCACAGGGTAGAACTTATAAAATCTCATATTCTCAAATGCAGCTTTAGCTTCCTCACTCATTTCTTGAATGGCTTTTCTTCGAGCTTCCCTTGCCTAAAGGAGACAAAGTAGGTAAACATGCATAAAGCAACAACACAATCTGGGCAGAACCAAAAGTAAAATTACCTCTCTATTAGCTTTCTTTGCTTCACTTACTTTTTCTTTGACAAATTCCTGAAACAATAAAATGATCAGCTTAACTGCTACTTGAAAGAGTTGGAATACTTGAATTGATTATTGATTTCCAATTACTCAATACCTTAAAGGTATCTTTTTGATCTTCCAATAACTCCTCCTCCTCTATGAGCTTATCAGTGAACTCCTGTGGAACATAGAACAATTTTATAAATGAGAACTTTGTCAATTATTATATATTATATTCTTTCTAGATATTCTTTACTTTATCATCTCTATCACGAGGTTCAGTGTAACAATACAACACAGACGACACCCCCCCCCCCCTTCCTTGTGTTCTTACAATCCCCACCACTCAATGGAGATATGTCTAGATTCTTAAGAATTCAATTCAATAACATGCCTGCTGGACAATGACAAACCAAAGAAACAATAAAGTTCCTGAAAAAGAATGCCAGGCTTGATAGTAATTTTTTAGTGTATGATTATAACTTATAAACTGTACTAAGTTTTAAATATAAAAAAATAAAACCATTCTTCCTAATTTTCACAAATACAACCTGACAAGCTTTATCTAGCATCCTAAACATTAGAGAAATAATTCAATACCTCAAGTTCATCTAATTCCCAATCAAATTCACAGAAAACCTGCAGGAAAAAAGAGAAAAGTGATAGATAAGTAAAGCATGTAGAAAACTTAATATGGTACTAACCTGCCTTACTCGTATGTAAACATTTCATATAGAAAACAATCCCAAGCAATCCAAAATTGGGACGTCTTTGCAAAACTTTTCTCAATCATAATTACCGGCTTTGGCTCTGCTGGAAATATTATTTGAACTTCAGTGCTCTGTTCAAGTTCATCTTCCTTAAATGGCTGGTAGAAGTCTGTTACAAAAATAACAATAAAAGGATATAACAAAGCAAATCATAACCGTAAAAATATAATGTTATATCTCCTCTCCACTAACTATTGTATACAAGTACACAGCTATTATACATATTCATGTGATAAATTATATTCTAGAGCTAGAAACTCACAAGGCAAGCAATACTCGTATTTCTTTACACGATCCAACTTCAGATGTTTCAATGCAGCCCTGTATCACAAGATAAAAAGTCATTCGTGAACATTCTACATTAAGGATCAAGAGTATATGGATCAAAAGTTTCAACATGCAGCTACAAATAGCTCCTATAGTAAAGGGTCAACCCATCAAGTTGCATATAGATATAAATCCTGAAATTGGCACAAAATATTAAAGCAATGAACTTACAGTTTTCCTAATTAACACTTAAGTGTCCATAGAATTAAAACCACATATTGATTTATTTTATAATATTTAGTTGCAAGAGATCAATAAAACTAAACAATGTAGGTATAGCTGAATCTAGAAAGGTTCAATCCATTTTCATATATTAATTATATGCAGGGTGCTGGAAAACATCGCAATGGAACCTATCCTACCAAGAATAAAATTTAAATAATTTTGTCACACAAGCACAGTTGCATCAGTGAGAAAGCATGTTTCGCATGTTTACTGTTTGAGACAGGAACTACTATTATTTAAATAGAAGCATGCCCCTCTTAAAGGCCGGGCTTTAACGAGTGGCACTGGTATCTCCTCTCCCCTACATCAAGTGTTATTTTGATCCTGGATTTACCAGCCTCCAGTGAGGATGAACCACTCTTTCAAACTCAGCAGGATTGACAAACAAGTACAAGTCCTATATAAAATGGGATTGAGACACAAGACACGTTGTTTGAGGTGGAGGCACTCCTATTGATTTTGAAAAGAGGGTTTAGCTCTTCACAGTAAGTTAAGAAAGAATGTGCTGGAATGTATAACATTGTAGACACAGCATTGAACCCTGAAGGTTCGAAAGTACTGTTTGAAAACGCATTGCTATTCATCAAAACAAAATAAAATAAAAATAAAAACCAGAGAATTATGCAAAAAGTTGAAAAAAAAAACTATAATCATTTTGGCAATATCATGAAGGAAAAGGATAAATGTAACTGATGAAAGACCAAACAAAAAATAAAATCATTGGTTTAAAGCTCATAAAAATTACCTTGAAATGAAAAGCAATAGTATCTAACAAATTAGTAGAAAGGAAGCAAAAGCAAAGGAACAAGGGGGATTAATACACTCCAAAGAAAACATATAAAGTAGCAGGAGACAATGTTCTTTCTAAGAAAGATAACTATTCAAAGTAATTCTATTAAATCAGAACTTTTAAGTTTTAACAAATCAAACATCTTCAGTAATAGTGCATTACTGAGCTTGAACCTAAAAGCCTGAAACATATAAAGTTGCAGACTGTGAGGGGAAGGGCAAAGGGAGAGCAATACCTTCTTTGGGTGCAACTTAAGATAAATATTTGAGACTTTAATCTATCAACTCGGCTTTCTCTATTGAAGACAAAAATTAATTAGATAAACAAGTTCATAGATGATCATGAAGCAATATTTCAAAGAAACCTCTCAGAATAGCCAAATTGAGAAGAATACCGGTCTTCAAGGGGGATATATGGAATCCAGTCCATTTTCATTTGTTTCATGGGAATTATCTCTTCGGACTCTCTCTGAACTGAGTTAATCCCAATTTTATCAGACGGTGGGAAAGGTGATACAACCTGAATACAATAGCAAGTTGAAACATCTTTAAATTTAAAATAAAAATGAAAAATTAAGATTTTACAATCACAAAGCTGATTCCAACAACATTTACACCTGCAATCTATGAACTGGAATTTCCAGCCAGATGTATATGCCCAAGGCCATGCCCCGCAAGGAGTGACATACATATATCATAGCTAGAAAACTCAAATGACAATTCCTAATTTGCACAATCTAATTTTCCTCCAAAAAAGGTCATAAGCACTAATCAATTTTAACCAAAACACATAGAAGAGCCAAGTTTGACTACTTACAGCTACAACAACAGGTATGCAGACAACTTTGCTTTCATCTTTGAACCAGACCAGTTGAGCTGAATATATCAATAAAGATAAGTAGTAAGATGAGACACCAACTAAAGGAAAATGAGCTACCAATCAAATTCAAGTCGTGCCCTAGCAAAATAACAAAACAATGAATTTCGCAAACCACTTACGCTCGGTGCAACCAAAGAGATAAACCTTTTTCCCATGCAGTACACCACCCTCTTCAAACGCATTCTGAACACAATTCATGGACCAAATTAAACAGTTAAGATAAATCGCGTAAATTCTTCAGAAATGATCATCTAAGAGGAAAGTTGTGTTGACCGTTGACCACAATACTCACTTCCAGGTTAGAGAAATTCCATTTGTATTCATACACAGAATCCAATTGATCCCACTGGCATCACAATAAGGTGCAATAAGAAAAAATACGCGACAGAAATGAAGTAATAGACGAAGAAGAATCATGAAATAAATAAACAAACCTCTGTTCCGACAGGGAATGTTTCCCTCCATAAGTCTTCCTACAAAATATTTATCAGTAACAATCATTAGTCCCACAACTTTACAGCCGATAATAAATATAATTGCCACTAATTTGGATCAAGAACCACAAGCATTAGTAGAAATCCTCAACAAAGAGACATAATAATAAAATAAAAAAGGTTGAAATTGAAAATTAGGATGTAGTAGTACCAAGTTACGCTGATCCTCGAAGTACTCTTCGTGTTTGGCAGGTTTAATTGTTGTGGATCGCTTCTTGCGTTATTTGGGCTCTTCTTCTTGCTTAGCTTTCCTCTTATTAGTTATTTTGCTCATTGTGAATTTAGAGAGAGAAAGAGCGAGTAATGTCAATGTGTGTGTGTGTGAGTGAGAGAGAGAGAAAGAGAGAGATTTGTTTTTCTAGTAAACTTGTGTGTGTGATAAATAGTAGTGAAGCGATGGGAGTAGCCAATGTACGGAGAGAGGATCCAAATTTGAATGAAGACAAGAACACGCTCTGGAAGAGGCGGGGATGGGTTGGTGAGAGACACTTTTCAAATTTGCCACTCACAAAACAATGAACAATCACAAGCCCTGTATTCTTCTTCTTTCTTTTAATTTAAATAAAATTAATTGACTAATTTAAATCAAACAAACCATGGGATATTGGGAGTGCTGTCCTGTGTGCTAATCGAAAACATAATTGATTCATTATTAATTTAATTAAAATAAAATAACTAACATTAAAAAAATACAATATATTAAATTATATGATAAAAATTTGAGTTTTATTATATATATTTTGAAAGTCACGTATAAAAATTGCTTTTAATTGATTAATAATATAAAAATCTTTCGAATAATGAAGAACTTTTTGTTATAGTTTTTTGTAAATACAAAATATTAAAGAAAAACAAAACAAAAATGCGTTGTATCCTTCTCATTTCAGACTAAGTTATATGTGTGTGGATTAGTAGTTCTAAACTAGATAACAACTCCAATTAACAAAATCTAATACAATCGGTAAATTTTTAGAAGCATATTATGATGGATTTGGTTCCTGATCATATGAATGGAAAAGATTTCGTTAGTAGAGACAAAATACAATTGTTTTACGTTTCAAAGAGAATTAATCTTCTTTTATTAGTTAAAAAGTATCTTTGATGAACAAAATTTTTCAAGTCCATTTTTTCAAATCTCTCGCTTGAATCCTTGGCCCATAATCGGATACCCAATTTTATTTTTATTTTTTTTGCTGAATGATTTAGACAAAGAGCCACAGACACCAATCAGGCAAGTCCCAAGATGGGTATTAATAATATCATCATCCTCCACCAGGGGGTTTACAGCAAAATCAGGGATTGAATTGAAAATTTGAAATAAACAGACATCAAAAGACAAGATAAACCATATTTGGCAAATGAATCAACCAACAATATTAGCTTCTCTACGAATGTGACCTATGAAAGTTTTGAAACTAAACCTTCACTTTGAGAATCTCATCATCAATAAGTTCGTTGAATTAACTTTCTGCATGCTCTCCATGGTCCAACAAATGAATCGCTTCATGGTAGTCAGACTCCACGTACCATCAAGCTCATTGTCTCAAAATCAAAGGCCATTTTCATCCGATAAATGATCGCCCAAAGTTATATGCTTCTAGGATCAAGCAGTGTCCAAGTCTCCGGGGAAAAAAGAACCATCACATTGTTACGAAGGACAACTCCACAAGAAGCAACTCTCGTTGTATGGATATAAGAACCATCACAATTAAGCTTGAAATATCCTTGAGTCGGGGTTCTCCATATTGTTGAATCATCACGAGAGAGGGTGAGTTCCGTAGGGAGCAAGATATTACGGACTTCGTTGCTTTTAACAATATCGTTAACTTTTAGCATTGGCAATCACCCCTTCGTTGGAAATCCACTTATTACGAGGGGGTTCTTCTCTGGTACTGAAACATTTATAAAATAATTTTGTGCGTTTATTCGTTATATTTATTCTCTTTTTCTGTTTTCACTTTTTCACCAAAGTTCCTATATTTCACCGATTTACATTCCATGCTTCACTTGTAATATTTACTCCCTCTATTCTAAAATGACTAACAATTTAATATTAAAAAAATTATGTTAACTAATATTTTTAGTTTTCAATGAGATATTAAAATTTTATTTTAAATTACACCAATATAATAACTTTTTAGTATTGTGTTTATTAATTTTTCAACAACTACCATTAATCACCCAATAAATACGTGTAATACATTTATACAAAGTATAAATATTTTAGTAAAATTACTTCAATAAACAACTTATTTATGATTCTTCTTAATCCATGTGAAAAGAGTTAAAACTTAAAACATTGGTCAATTTAAAATGGAGATAATATCTATGCATGTAGTTCTAGGTTTTTTTTTATACAATTCCTGACGGGTACGTGTGTTGACATGCACTCTCGCGTCATTATGATAGAGGTGGTTTGGCGATTGACAGTAATTTTTTTGACAAGCAAGATGATGATTTTGACCATGCTTGCCGAGAGAATGGGCGTAATTGTTTGGATTTTTCAACGCAAATTGAACATCTTGGTGAGGATCAGCACAAACCTTTGGGAACCTAACCTTTAACTCTTACAACCTGATACAGTAAGCTGGAGGGAGAAAAAATGTGACAATCAGAAATGGATCAATCACGAATGCTTGTGTTTTTACCTCAGAAACTGGAAAAAAAAAATGTGATCAATCAAAAAAATGGATCAATCACCAATGCTTGTGCGGTTGCAGGCAATGCTAAGCTAAGCTGAGTTACAAATTTGTTTAGCTTCTTTTAGTATTAGGACCTGTTTAGATACAAGTTAGAAGTATTTTTGAGAGTTTCTCTATTGAAAATATAATGTTTTTTAAATAGAGAAATTCTCAAAAATACTTCTAACCATGTATACAAATGGTGCTAATGAAAAGTTAAAAGTTACAATTAAGAATTTTAAGACCATTGAAAAGGAAATTGTAATGGTTTGGACTTTTGAAAAGGAAATTCTAATGGATTGGACTTTTGAAGAATTTGCTTCTGGGTCCCCAATGTTGGCAGTAAAGGTTCAAGTAGAAAGCACTTGCTTCCTACATCCCACAATTTATTATCTGCACCTTCATAATTTTAAAAATCTTAATTCCCATTACATTCTTCATAAGTTCCTCTCAAACATTTTTTCGACTAAAGTTGAACTTCTTCATCCCCATAATTGTGTACCTCTCACAACAACGTACATTACCTTATGTATCTCCTTCTCGTTATCGGTTGTCCCCTCTCCCTCCGCCAGTCATATTTTGTGTGAAGTGGCTTCTTGAGGAAGAAGGCGTTGGTAATTTTGAGCTTCTTCGCCCCTCATTATCCTCCCATGAAGTTATTGTTTTGAGAATTTGCATATATTTTTTAATTGACAAACTTGTAAGAATGAAAAATTTGTGCCCTTAGCTTACAGAACACCAAATCCGAAATTGTGCAAACATAATTTTAAATTAACTAATCCAGGATTCCAACTTGTACTTCGGATTACTTAATCTAGAATTATGTTTGAATAATTCTGGATTGATTGTTCCGTATGAAATGACTTTTCGTATCTATATTCTGAATTGTATATTCCATTACTCAATTTTGTACTCGGCGATGATGTCTTTCGATATGAAGTCGGTTGTGTGGTGTGAGATGGGTGGGACACTGTGCTCGCGCTCATTTACTATACCACTGCGAACAAGGCCTTCGACGACAAAGAGTTGAACATTGACTACAATTTAGGTTGTCTTATAATCTTTTATTCAGATTTAGCATTTTTGTTTTAATTTAGCAATTTGGATTAATGTGGTATTGAATTTTTTTTCTTGTTTCCGTTTTTTGTTGTGATATTTTCTTCTTGTTGCTTGTGTTTTGGAAAATGTGTCACCCTTCAAAAATTGGATTATTTCAGATCTGAACCACCATGGCTTTTCCCATCACCAAACGGTCCAAACTTTAGCTAAGCATAAAGAGGAGACGCTGATTAATAGCCACTACTATGATTAGAGATGGACAAAAAAAAAAAAAAAAAAAAAATAAATT
>PYAF01000745.1:46532-80701 GCA_007407185.1 Glycine tomentella | reverse complement strand
ATGCACTGCTTTGAATAGTCCTAACTATGACTATATTTCTACCCTAAAGGGTCGATGAAAGCAATGGGTTTTGGAGTAACTAGTTTCATGGTTTTTGGAGGAGTCAATATCAGAAAGGGAGGAGACTAATTTTGTTTCATCTTAATCATTTAATTAATTAAGATTAGTAGTATGTGTTAATTATTATTAAAAATATTTTTTTAAGTGATCTACTTGTGCTGTAAAAAACAAGTGGTTCACTTGTGAACCATATATACTTGCAGCCTCATCTCACGGTAGAATTTGTCATCTACACATGAATACACCCTATCTCATTATGATTTGCTATTGTAATTTCAAATGTTTTCTAAATATTCACGTGTCTTTTCAAATATTATAAATTCAAGACGGTTTTTTTTTTAAAAAAAAATAATTTTTTAAAATATGAATTTATTAAAAATATAAACTTCAAAGAATTGATTATAAAAGTCTTTTTAAAATCTTATATGTGAAAATATTTTTTTAAAATCTCATTCCCTTATTCATGTTATTTTTAAATTTTGATCGAACAACACAATATTTTTTTTATAAAAAAAAAAGTCTTTTAAAATTATTTAAAATCCTAATTCAATATCACCACTTACTCTAATTTCACTATCTTTCGTAACTTAAATAAACAAAAAGTTGACTTTAAAAAGAAAAAAAGTTAACGGCTTTTGTGTAGCCGTTGAAAGTGCGCAGATGCACTACGAGAGATAAGGAAAGGAGTGAGCCAATCTCAAACCCATTGCTTCATTAGTGATAGAGGATACAGGTCCTTGGATTGTAGGGTACCTCCACTACTGAAGTGTTTCATCTTTCATGTCAAATGTGCTCAAACAATTAGAACTGTTTGGCCATTGTAAAGAGCATCTTCCACGAATGGATCAATTCACTTACACTCCAATCCATTCTTTCAAAATCTAGGAAGATTCTTCTATTTTACTCGTACGATTTTTTTTTCCTACTCATTAGCTAATTAAAGTTTAATTAATATGCATGAACGAACGATGAATTTTGAGTTGACGAGTACATCTAGTTTTTTTTTTTTTTTTAATACATCTAGTTATTCCTTGAAAGTAGATGGTTAGATGGAACCCCTAATGTCAAAGAGAGTTATCAGGGAAATAGCATTGTTTCCACTAAAATGAGATCATATGATATATTTTACTTGAAAAAGAAGGGGATATCTTAGATATGTAGTTATTACTAGGGGATAGACCACACTAAGAAGGAGAAGGTATAACCAATTAAGTTTAATTACTTGAGGTTATGGTTTTCTCATGTGTGACTCGAGTTTAATAGTAAAGTTTTTAAAATTCCAATGTTTGGAGAGTTATTATATTATTATATATGCATATTTTATTTTGAAAATTTTGGACCGAAAGAAAATCATTTTATCTTTGTAAAATTATTATTGGCTTTTGATTTATTTATAGTGTTATTCTTTGAAAAAACTGAACAGATATTTTTTTGAATTGACTTAGCTTGCTGTAACTAAATTTTTATGGGTACGAACTATACATTTCTTTGTTTCCTTTTATTTTTTTTATTATATGATATAATTTTCAGAGTTTGTATGGCTCACTCTTTTCTTATTCATTTTTTTTTAAATAAATTGTATGTTTTTTAGAGTTACAGTCCTTTCCAATAAAGCCATCCTGTTGGTAAGTGTTTCCATTGTTTCGATTCCTCTGTTTTGCTTTACGTTGTACTTTGATTCTCTCCAGCTATTGGAAATTAGTAATGTTGTATTGGGGATATATATCCCAAAAATAATATTAAAAATTATTATATAATTTTATAATTTTTAATTAAATAATATTATTTTAAAAATTTATCATTGAATTAAAAATTTCTTTTATATAAATTACAATATACAAAAATTTATATTAATCTAAAATTATTTATTATCTCATTTATATTAATTAAAATTGAAATAATATAAACATTTTAAAATATAAAAAAAATATAAATTATTTGATTTTTTTGTTTTTATTCAATTTTTATAAAATTTAACACAAATAATTTTAATAATATATAAATATAATATAATGATTGAATTAATAAAAATCAGATTTTATATTTAAATTATAAAAATGATATAATAATTATTAAAATTATGTCAATATAATTTATATATATATATTTTTTGGTCAAAATTAACAAACAGGTATTTATTGCTGATGACAACTTGGACTTTATGACACTTGTCTAAGCTGCCTTGGCCCCCACAGTGAACTTGATAAGACATTGTTGAACATCAATTCAAGTAGCCGCCAGTAGCTTTCACTTTTTATGGCAATGATCGGCATACGTTTAGATTTACGTCCTTTTTTGGGCTGGATGTGTATTTTTTACTTATCAGTGCATATTTTTAAAATTAATTCTGGATAAAATTAAATTTAAAGTGAACTAAATTTATGTTGAGATTTTACGAACAAATTAATAATAAATTTCAGTATAAAATCATTGATCTAACATAAAAAAATTATTTAAAATAACTAAACTCATAATTAATTTTAAACCTAAAATAAATTATTTTTAACAAAAAATCAACATTTATACTTTTTATAGCGTTAAATGAGCATACGTCAACGTGTAGGTAAAAAGTTTCCAAACAAGCACGGTGTTGTTTTACTTTTTTTTCTTCTTGTATCAATTTCAAATTACGGTTGCATTAGATATATAATTAATAACATAATGTAACTGTTGGAGATTAGTTGGACACATGTTGACACTTGTTGATTTTTGTTAGTCCTTACTTTTAATCACTCGAACTTATTTTTTGTATTTTTTAATTGCTAAATTAAGCTTTTATTTCCAACATTTATTATTCAATAATTAATAAAATATAATTGTAGTGTAAAGTATCGTTAATTTGTATACAATAATAAAGAAAAATACACATTGTCTAAATAAAAATAGAAAATATATAAATATAAATATATATATATATAGAGAGAGAGAGAGTGTGTAAATTATTCTTGTTTTGTTTTGATTTTAATATTTTATATTTCTCTTTCTCTATCAACTATCTCTTATGCTTTTTGTTGTATTTTTGTTAATGATTAGATAGGATCTTATTTTTAACAATTGAAAAGTTATGAAGATTAGATAGGGGTAATAAAAATTAAGATGATAAAAGAATACATAAATCCAATATCTTGGTGTCACATCAAGAATCTAACTATCAACATTTTATTATTAAATGTCAACGCTCCAAAATTGACAATTGTATCAAAATTTTATGATTTTGAAAATAAAGTGACTAAAATTATAAATTAATTAAAAAAAAGAATCAAAATTATATTTTAATCTTTATTTATTTGTTTTTGTATTGGGAAGGTGAATAAACTCCAAACTAAGATCTAACTCTACAATACTAGGGCATGTGATAAGGTCCATTTACAACAAAAGCCTACCATCTTAATTTTTGAAGAGAAAAATTTTTATATGTAAGAATAAAAAATAAATATTAAGATTTATAATAATTCTTACATTATGCTTAATTAATTAAGTTAGATCTTTGAATAATTCATGTGGAGGATGCTAAGTAATAAACAAACCTCATTTTTAGAGAGAGCGCAATTTGATAGCATAATTACAAACTTAAAAAATATAAGTACATCTCTATATTTAAAAATTTGTAAATAGATCTTTAAATTTATAATTTTTAATTAATTTCTTTGTCGCATTTTTTATGAGATTTTGCTAAGCACCTAATTAATATATATTAAAAAATTTAGAGAATTATTGAATAATTAAATAAACAACTTGCTTTTTAAATTATTTAAAAATTAATTATTTTAATGGATTCCTAATGAAAATGAATTCAGAGACCTAATTAAAAATAATAATTTGAAAATTTAGAGATTTAGTTATAAATTTTCAAAGTATAAAAACATATTTTTCTTTTGGTACAAAAGTATAAGAACTTATTGAAAAAATCACTAATAATTTAGAAACTTATTAATTAATTTAACGTATTAAGCATATAAAGTCGTTTGTATTTTAATCACTTATTTTTCGATTCAATGGAAAAAATAATATGTTAATCGCTTAATAAATATCGTATGATCTAAATAATCGTCGTCGTAGGTCTTTACGCTGTAGTAGCATGCATGTATAATTAGTTCCAGTCTTGCGAATGAGCTAGCTAAGCGTGATTTGTCTGAGGCTAACAATCTTTCTGTTTTTGATTCTATTCCAGATTTTCTGGCTTTGTATTGTTTGTCTGACTCCTTTGGAGTTTTCTAATATAACTAGTTTCTTGCGGCTGGGCTCTTAGCCCTGCATTTCACAAAAATAAAATTAGTTCCAGTTATTTGCTACCCTGTAATTCACGATATATCTTGAAATATCACATAATTTTTTTATCATTTAAATTTTTTAAAAACAAAATTTTGTTTGAAACTTTGAGTGGAGGAAGAAGTAAGAAAATAATATAAAAGAGAACTAAAATAAAAATATGAATTATTTGAATAGATACAAAATGGAAAAAAGGAAAAATTATATATAGACATATATAATATGTCTTTTCTTTTGTAATGTATCAGGCCAACATGGTACCTTAAAAAGGAAAAAAAAATAACTTTCAACTTTCATAGTTCCAATTTCAACAACTGGAAAAGTGAGAAAAAATCTGAGAAGATTCATGAGAATAGATTAGATGGGGTTAGAAGTGACAATCTCTTTTTCCTTCTTTTTTGTCCGTATGAGCATTTTTTCTTGAATAAAAAAAAAAAACAACATCTCCATATACGCGCATTTTTTCAAAGACAAGTGCTCTTACAATTATCTTTACGGAAACCATAAACAAACAAATCTTCGTAAGTGAGTTTTATGATTTTTTGAAGTGAATTTTATGATTACTAACTTCACTTACTGCAATTATTTAAAAAATACGTAGCACTGCAATTCATTTCTAAATTTTTTTTAGTATCAAATAAAAAATAAACAAACATAAAATTTATATTTAATTAAAAATATCTATCAAACAATAAAGACGTAAATGAATCAAATAAGATATTTGACAAAATTCACTCAATTCAAAAAATATCATATTGGTTGAATTGAGTTGGATTTAAATATTTTTGAAAATTGTCAAATTTAACTCAAACTTCATAAATAGATTGAGTAGGCTCAATCAACTCAAAGTTAAATAATGATATAATAATAACATTATCATCCAAGTAATTTGGGGCGTCATCAAAAAGTCAAATATGATAACCGCAATTTTTCTTATTTTTAGAACAATTGATGACTTTAAATTAGTTGATAATGGATTGAAAATACAGTTTATAAAACACACATAATTATTCCATTAATATTTTTTATGATGTGATAAATTGGTAACATTATTGTTATGTTATAATAAATCCTTATAAGCATTTTTAGAATAAAATATAAATTTATAATATTATAAATTAAAATTAATTAATTCAATTATTAGTATCGAGAATACTAATGAATAAAAATAAAGGATTTAAATTATTGGATTAAGAATACATTTGGATACAAAATTAGAAAATATTTTTAAAAATTTTTATAGAAAAAAATATTATAATTCTAATAAAGAAATTCTAGAAACACTTGTGAGATCCCGAATGAAAGAAAGAAAATGAAACAGGTGGCATCTTTTGTCTCCAAAACCGAGTATGTCTCCTCAAGCCAAGTGCAGTGAAACGTATAATTGACCCAGCAACAGCACTATTGAGGGAAACAACGTTGTCCACCACCACTACGATTCCTACAACGGGTGGCCCCTATCGTTCCAGTTGCCAGTATCATTACCCGTCAACTCAGCAGCCAAGTCACCAACCAACCGGTGCTTTCCCCGACACGTGTCAGTCACAACTCCATTCCCTACGGTTCCAGTCAGCGCGCACGGGTACGTGGTTCGTTCGTTCGTTCGTTCGTTTCAGCTTCTACTTCCTTCACCACTTCGCCTTTACCCCCAAACTTTTTGGCGATAATAATTATTAGCCTAAAAAACAGAATCATTACTATTATAAATAAATCAACAATTATATATAATAAAAAAAACGATTTCTCCCTCGGAAAATTCCTCGTTCCCTTTCTCTCATAATATCACTATTGCGGTGTGTTACTGTCATCGAATCTCGAAACAATGGAGCCTGCAAAGCAAAACCCTAGCAAACTTCCGCCGCCTTTTTTTTGGTCCTCAGCATGAACTTTTTCTGTAAGTTTCCCTTTTTAATTAATTATTGTTATTTGTTTAATTAATAGTACCGACTTTGAAAGCCTTTTCATGTTACTGGGGGTGGTAACGCTTTTTGGTTCAATTTGAGGAGCGGTATATAATTTTCAACATTTTTTTTTTAATTTCTCGCTGTCATCAAGTCTTCGACCTTCTATGTATATTTCTCCCTTTCTTTTTTTGTTTTGTTTTCCGGGAAAAGTGGTACTTGTTTTTTTGAAATTTTCTGGGCTTGTTGGGATTTGTTGTTGTTGTGGGATGTGAGTTGCTTGTTTGTTTTTGAATTGTTGTTCGTTCATGTTAATTTTTGGGCATATTGTGTTTACTTGTAAGCTACTTTGTAGATTTCTGTTTTTGTTATTGCGTGTTGTGAATTTTGGGGCCAAACTGTTTATAAGAGATGTTGAGGATTTGATATTTTTCTTTTGGAATGGATCGTGAATATTTAGCGAGCTCAATTGAATTTGTGACAGTTTATAGGGATTTGAAATTGGAAAAGCTTTCAGCTGGCTTCATGCTAGTTGAGGGATAGTGCTTTCTGTGTGTCACAGATGGCTGAAGATAGCCCGCGAGTTGGTGGGTTTTCGGCTGGTCTAGCTGTGATATTGAATGGCGAGGACGGTAAGAAAAATTCGCCAAAAACTCGGCTTCTTTCTTGCTGTGACGATTTGGGTCAGCAGTCGGTGGAGCGAACCCTTGAGTACGTGTTTGGCCTCCCGAACAGATCACTCAATTCATTGACTGGCCCGGTTGATCGTAATTTTATTCGCTCTGTCATTAGGAATGATTTTTCAAGATATAATGTGAAATTGAGTGATTCTCATGGTGAAAGAGATGGAATTTGTATTAATAGTAAACATGGCTATGGGCCTGTTGTTATAGGCCTAGAAGAATCCAGCATATGCGGTGATATTAAAGTCATCAAGTCACCTTTTCTTATAGAGAGCATGGCCATGTTCAGTAGTGCCAGGGCTAGTGCTTGTGTTTGGAAAGGAAAATGGATGTATGAAGTTATGTTGGAAACATCTGGCATACAGCAGCTTGGTTGGGCCACTCTTTCTTGCCCTTTCACTGACCACAAAGGTGTTGGTGATGCTGATGATTCATATGCTTATGATGGGAGACGAGTTAGCAAGTGGAACAGGGATGCTGAGACATATGGTCAGTCATGGGTTGTTGGCGATATCATTGGATGTTGTATAGATTTAGACCGAGATGAAATATTATTCTACAGGAATGGTAATTCCCTAGGGGTGGCATTCCAAGGAATTCGAAAGTTGGGTCCTGGTTTTGGTTATTATCCAGCAGTTTCTCTCTCCCAGGGTGAAAGATGTGAGTTAAACTTTGGAGCTCGACCCTTTAAGTATCCAATTGAAGGCTACCTTCCTCTTCAGGCTCCTCCCTGTAAGAGCTACTTTGTCACCCAATTGCTGCAATGCTGGTCAAGGCTGTTGGACATGCATTCAGTGGAACGAGCTGAGCATTCTTTAGTTCAGAAATTGAGAAGAGTGAAGAGGTTTGTTTCATTAGAAGAAATTTTCCATCCAGCTTCTTATGCCATATGTGAGGAATTATTCTCTATCCTTGAAGCAGATGTTGGGATCACAGAGTATATGGTTTGGGGTCCAATGTTGTCTTTCATGTTTGAAGTTTTTGGTTTGCATGCACCCCATGATTACTCAAGCTTGGATAAAGTAGTTGAGGTTCTGCTACAATTTCAAGGATCACATGTGCTATTTGAGCACATCCTAAATGCCCTTTCTTGTGGTTGTAAAATAGCCTCATTAGTTCTAATTGAGTGTCCTTACTCTGGATCATATTCTCACCTTGCATTGGCATGTCAGCTACTAAGACGAGAGGAACTTATGGTGCTTTGGTGGAAGTCACCAGATTTTGAATTCTTGTTTGAAGGGTTTCTTTCACGAAAGACTCCAAACAAACAGGATCTTGACTCCATGATACCAACTGTTTGGTGGCCTGGTTCATGTGAAGATGCATCTTATGAAGGTAACATGATATTGACAACCACAGCTTTGTCTGAATCAATCGGCAAGGTAATTTCTTTATCTCCTTGACCTAGCTTCATTTTTAGTTATTCTGTCTGAATTTAATACTTCATTGATTCTATCTGAACTTTGAAGAAGCAAGAAGCAAACTATTAAACTGATAAGTTTCTGTAGGCAATATGTTATATATTTTTCATCAATCAATTACTTTACCTGTTAAATAAATTTATCTATTGCATTGTTATGATTGATGTAGTAGGATAGTAATGAAAAGGAAGAGGAGAGTGTATCAGAGTGACATGGTTTATTGTACTTCTCTGTGCCTAGATGCAGCAGTTTTTTTTTTTTTTTTTGACTTGTTTGTTTTTCTCAATCCTAAGTCCTATATGGGTCAATGGGTGTAGGGAATGGCTGTTATTGTTCTGAGATCACAGTAACAATGCTGTGATCTGTCATTTATGCATGAAGCTGAATGAAAATGAGAGAAACTTTTACAAATTTACTGATTACTATGATGCAAAAACTTATCAACTGAACACATTTCCCTCTTGATTAATCATGTGATCTAATCAGTGAATATGAGTATTTATGTTAGTTCTTAAGATACAAGGTTGAGCAAAATAAATCTTCACTTTTTGTTTATGTTGATTATTCTTGTTGATTATGAAATTATTTTCAATTTGATTTCATAATCTTCTTCTCCATCTTATTCTATCAGACATGGCATGGGACTAGGGATAAGGGGTTAGTGGTAAACTTATGCTATCTGAATTTTCTATAAAATAGAAGAAATTTTTTCATTTACCTACTCATTCTTAGCATACAAGACAAAATATAAGGTTGTTTCTATGAATTTTATGAACAATATTTCTTTCTTATTTGAGGGTAAAATTCTGTGAACTATTGTGCTATTGGACATAGTTTGCTATATATCTGAGTATACCTTGTTCAAATGTAGATTGAAGAGAAGCATAGGGACCTTTGTCGCTTAGTGATACAATTTATACCACCTACGAATCCTCCCCAGTTACCTGGAGCAGTATTTAGGACATTTTTACAGAGCCTTCTACTGAAGAACAGAGGAGCAGAACGAAATATTCCACCTCCTGGAGTTTCTAGCAACTCGGTTCTTGTTTCAATTTACACAGTTGTACTCCATTTTCTATCTGAGGGATTTTCCTTGGGTGACATCTGTGGCTGGTTGAAGAGCTGCAAAGCAGATGTTGGTTTCCTTCATAGAGGCGGTGAACAAACTTTTCCTGTACATTTATTTCTGAAAAATGATCCCCATAGAGCTGATATTTCCAGGCTTGGGGGATCCTATAGCCATTTATCTAAGCTACACCCAACAATTGATCATGAAATGGAAGTGATTCAATGGGATGAAGGTTGCATGGATAGTGAAGAAACCAGGGTCACCCATTCAACCAGGCAGAAGCCATGCTGTTGTTCTAGTTATGATTCTGATTTTACAAGGAACTTCAAGGTTCCAGCTAAATACCTGGCCAAAGGTTCTAGTGGTCATTGTAGCTCTATTCCGGAAAGACCTGCTCATGTTGCTGCTGAATGCAGTGATGGGAGTTTGAATGATGAGATAACTGATAAACCAAGCTCCAGTGATCAATCTGAACCAGAGTATGGTTACCGCCAAGTTCACCATATGAAGTCTATACCAAAGGATACTAATATGTCTACAGATACGCTACAGGAAGAAGAGCTACTTGATGCTTTGCTATGGTTGTATCATGTTGGTCTCGCTCCGAATTTTAAGCAGGTGAGATCATGTTGGTAAAATTTATTGCAAAATTGCTACTTTTGACAGTGAATGGCTTGATTTCCTCTGAGATGCCTGATTTTTTTTCTAAAACAAGAATAACTAGTTACACTCAATAATATTAAAAATGGAGGTATTTGACTGTGTGTTTGTATTAGTTTATTTTGAGTTCAAAATAGCGTATAATTAAAATCTTACTGAATGGGCATTTGAAAAAAAATGAAGCAAAATTTCTCCCAAATTAATCAAAACCAAGCATGTATTTGAAGTCTTAAACCTAACTTGTGGATTACCTAAATACCCTCTTTTTTGGTCTTTGATTTTTCACCTGTATGGAATGATATATCTGAAAAGAATTTAAATGCAATACCTGTTTGATGATAATTCATATCAGAAGTCTGTTAATGATATATCTGACACAAGAGGAGAGGATAGCGAAAGTCATGAACATGCCGGAATATCTTAATTCTCTTATAACTACCACCTCCATAACTTTATTATGGTAAAGTATGATGGAAAATTATGTCTGGGGCATATGCTAGAAAAACCATTTTCTTTGAAAAATAAGACGGGAGAGGAAAAGGGAACCAATACTCGCACAGAGAAGATCAATTAAAACTGGTTTATATTTGACACTCGTACTCCATTTAATATTTTTTTTATGGATTTTATTTTATCAATCCAACCATTGAGTCACAACTAATAATTATTTAGATCTTATATATAAGATTTTAAAAAATCAAAAGAAGAGTAAGTATGCAATTGGATTATTGGTATTTTGTTCTTTTTAAGCACCTATGTTATTTTTAAGACATTTTGCTTGACCATTAAACAATCTTTTTGGTAAAAGTAAAATTTTCTGAGCATGATTTGCATGAAACAAAATTTTCACCTAATAGTGAATTTTATGAAAATAGTATATCCTACAGGGTGTTTTGGGAGTATGAATTTGATTTTGCTTTCACTGATGTCACTAAATCCTAACACCTTAGTAAATTGATCTTGAATATCATTTAAATTTTAGGGATAAAATGAAAATTACATGTGATGAATGTTATTCTTCCTGTTTTTGTAGGCATCATACTACATGACTCATCAGGCACAGTCAATTTCCCTTTTGGAGGAAACTGATAAGCAAATCAGAGAACGAGCTTGCAGTGAGCAATTGAAGCATTTGAAAGAAGCTCGTAATGAATATAGAGAAGAGGTTATTGATTGTGTTAGGCATTGTGCTTGGTAAGATGACCATAAGAAGTAACACTTAAGCTTATTTGTCTATTATTTCCCTCATAGGTTATTGGGAAAAACTCAAATCCCACATCTATTAGAGATAATCCCAAGATATAGTATATAAATGGGGGGCAACTCCCATCCTATGAGCTAGCTTTTGGGGTTGAGTTAAGCTCAAACCCACATTATAAGATGGTATCAGAGCCTATCTTAGATCCATTAATGGGTCACCCACCATATTATCCACGCACCAAGTCCAAAAGTGCTTGAGCGTGGGGGGTATATTGGGAAAAAACCCAAATCCCACATTGGCTAGAGATAGTGCCAAGATATAGTATATAAGTGGAGGGCAACCCTCATCCTATGAGTTAGTTTTTGGGGTTGAGTTAGGCCAAAATCCACTTTCTAAGATAGGTTTATGCTTTTCAATTGGCTTTCTACATCTTCCAAATGGTATTAGGTTGGAATTTTCCAATAGTGTTGGCTAGGTTGTATTTCATGTTCCCAACTTCTCATTATCTAATTGTTAACCTAATTTGATAACTTCCAATTTGATGACAACACTGTGATAGTGTTCTCACTTGTTAAAATTTTGGTAGTATTCACTCCTGCTACATTTAATACGGAGTGCACTTGTTGATTAAATGTCCGTTCATCCATTCCCTTCCTCACTTTATTTACATTTTTGGTTTATTGGACCCTACTTAGATTACCGAGTTAAACTAATTTCAATAAAGATAAAGTTGGTGAACATAGTCTGGAAGAATAGAAGTATAGTTCTCATTTATTAAACAGCAGGAGTACACTTTAAAAATGTTTCTTTCTTTTCTCTGTTTCATTATGTGTTCATGTTTCATAGCACATGCTATGCTGACGGTTTTAAACTGTGCATTATGACTTACAATAACTTGCATCAGCCTAAACTGTGCTGTCGGTTTGATGTTTACTTTGTGAAACTCATTATAATATGCTTTAAGTTTTAAAAACTGTTTTGAGATTTGGATTTTAGGTTTTGTTGTTAATTATTAATTTTTAATAAAATTTTGCATCTGATTGCACTTTTCAGGTATCAGTGTTTTATAGATACCTCTCTTTCATATGATCATTGTTGTTTCTTTTACAGCCTTGTTTTTTGGGGTCATTTCTTGCTTTACAGGTATCGCATCTCTCTATTTTCTCGATGGAAGCAGAGAGGAATGTATGCAATGTGCATGTGGGTTGTCCAGTTGCTACTGGTTCTTAGTAATATGGATTCGGTGTTTATCTATATCCCTGAATATTATCTGGAAGCTTTGGTAAATAAGCATTTCTCATTGTTAGATTTAACAGCAGTTTTGATTCATTCAGTTGCAGAGTGCAAAACATCTTCAATAGTTGTCTACTTTAATACTTTTTTTTTGGGTTTTCCCGTTTCTTATGAGTCAAACATAATTACATATTAGATTGGGTATCTGACACATTGTGTTAAGACTGAGAGGGAAAGGGTCATATTAGAAAAAAACATAAAATTTGATTTGAATTTGGGTTGGGAGTCACACATTAACCTTAATTGATTTGCAAAAGTATACATTAATTCATTTATTATAATTTCTCTTATCATTTCTTATAATTATATAAAAATTCTCTTGGCATTAATATTTTCTCCCCCATACAGGTTGATTGTTTTCATGTGTTGCGGAAAAGTGATCCTCCCTTTGTTCCATCTACAATTTTCATCAAGCGAGGACTTGCTTCATTTGTATGCATCATCCTTTGAATCTCTACTTTTCTGTTTGTCTGATTTGATATTTGAGTTGTGCTGGATGTAAATTATACTTGATATTTGTTTCTGGATTCTGAGTGAATGAAATTTGATTCTACAGAGTTCATGGGAATTTTAGAATAAATATTTTGTCTTATATATGATATATGTTAAGTACAGACTCTTATACAGGCACTCTAACATGGCAAATATAAAAAAAAACATAGGACATCAAGACACTGCCATGTGTGTATGTGTGTATCAAATGAAGTTAAATGGAAGCAACATAAAAAAGATCTAAAATAAAATAATTAAATGATAATCAAGATTTGTATATTCACCTTCCTATGATAATGAGTCTTACAAAAACATACTTAAGTGCTTGATGCTTGCAAGACTTGCATTTAGTAAGGGACTTAGGGTATTGAGTGACTTGAGAATTTGTGAAGGAAAAAGTGATAGGAATTTCTGAATGCTCGCTGAAAAAATTTGATATGAATTTGGGTTGGGAGTCACACATTAACCTTAATTAATTTGCAAAAGTATACATTTATACTTGTTTATCAAAATTTCTCTTATCATATAATTATATAATAATTCTCTTGGCATTAATATCACCCATTCAGAAATATATATATTAGATTTACAAGAAGAATAAATTGCAACTCCATAAGTACGAGATAAAGCACTGTGCATGAATCTGAAAAATTCATGAACCTAAGCTTTTAATGCAGCTACTCCCAAATAGATCATTTCCAAACACTGTTTCTCCCATTGGTTCTAAATTATGCTTTGATATCTTTTTCACTAGGTCACCTTTGTAGTTACCCATTTCAATGATCCGAGAATATCAAGTGCAGATCTTAGGGATCTTCTTCTTCAGTCTATATCTGTCCTGGTGCAATACAGGGAGTATTTGGCTACCTTTGAGAGCAATGAGGCTGCCACCCAAAGAATGCCGAAAGCTTTATTATCAGCATTTGATAACAGATCTTGGATTCCAGTGACGAACATACTCCTACGATTATGCAAGGGTTCTGGTTTTAGTTTTTCAAAGAATGGAGAATCATCTTCTTCATCAGTTCTTTTCCAAGTATGTTAACAAACTCTTTTTGTTACTAAGTAGGTTTTATTGGATCAATTTCTCACCATAAAGGTTTTTCCCCCTTGACTCTTGATGCAATGCAGCGGTTGCTAAGAGAAGCTTGCATAAGTGATGAAGGGTTGTTTTCATCTTTTCTAAACCGTCTGTTCAATACACTCAGCTGGACCATGACTGAATTTTCAGTTTCTGTTCGAGAAATGCAAGAAAAGTACCAGGTATGAATATCTTTCTCCATCCTTGACTAAATTTGAATCTTGGTCTGCTTTCTATCTTCTTCTGGTTGCTTAAGTTAGAGTTCTTTAGCAGTAGGAGTACTGAGTACATATGCTACATACGTTTTGGAATTTGAGTTTTTCTGTACTTTTTTAGCTGATTCATTGTTCTTTTAATTTAACTTATAGGTTCTTTCCAAGACATTGCATGCATAAGATTGAAGTTGTTTCTGTTATTATAATGATTGCTTGGCTAATTCAGAGTTTGATATATTCATTTCATTAATTTATTGTTGCAACACTTCTTTCTCAGGTAATAGAGTTTCAGCAAAGGAAATGCTGTGTCATATTTGATCTTTCATGTAATCTTACAAGGATTCTAGAGTTCTGCACTCATGAGATTCCTCAAGCATTCCTGTCTGGACCGGACACAAACCTCCGAAGGTTAACCGAGTTGGTTGTATTTATCTTAAATCACATTACTTCTGCAGCCGATGCCGAATTCTTTGACTTGTAAGTTCCAAGCCTATGACTTAATCATAGCCAGAACTGAATGCACCGCCCCTCCACACACACGAATATTGCTTCCTGAGAGACTGATAGTCCAAGGTTCCTTGAGAATTTGGAACCATCACGTTTAGTTGAAAATAGTTTTATCAATTGAGTTTTGATAAGAGGCTACCCTCTTAATCTTTTTCAGGTCCCTTAGACGGCATAGCCAACCTCCAGAAAAAGTAAACAGAGGCATGATATTGGCACCTCTAGTAGGGATCATCTTAAATTTATTGGATGCTAAAAATTCAGCAGAATATCGAGAAAACAATGATCTTTTAGATGTTTTCGCAAGCATGGACTGTCCAGATGCTGTTCAGTATGGATTCCAGTATCTTTTGGATTATAACTGGGTTAGTTGTTGTCACCCTTAATCTATGTTCCTGATTCTTGAGTATGTAGAATGCCTTTTGTTTCTAATGCACTTTTTATCCAATTTTTCGAATATTCCAATTGATTTAGTTCATTAATTTGTTTATTTCCAACTTGGTGCTATCTATGCTAAATTAGTAACAAAGTCAACTTGGAAGTTCAGCTTTCATACTAAAAATTCTCGAGGAGATATTTATCTAGAATATCGGGATATATATGATTCTTAATGATCTTTCATTGGTACAAATCCCTCACAGTTTTGCAGACTTGCATTATAATATTAAAATTTGATATCTTGTTCTTATAATAACCTCAATAATGATCAATTTCAATTCAGCTTTGAACATTTTATGAATAATTTCAAATTAAAAGTGAGCTGTCTGAAATTTGGCAGTTCTTATACACGTCAGATTCCAGTTTTCCCTTGATCTTTGACGCTAATGTTTACCATTTTTTCTGCTCTTTCCTTTTCCCAGGATGGATCTTTTCGGGGGGAAGCTTTTGTGGCAAAATATGAGCAGCTAGAGAATTTTCTAAGTCTCCTTACTTGCCGCACTGTGTTACAACATGATAAAGTGGATAGTGTGGGAGATACAGATCTTGATGATGGCTTGTGCTGCATATGTTATGCATGTGAAGCAGATGCTCAAATTGCACCTTGTTCACACAGGTCTTGTTATGGCTGCATTACCAGGCACCTTTTGAACTGCCAAAGATGTTTCTTTTGCAACGCAACAGTGACAGATGTTAGCAAAATTGGTTAGAACATTGGCCAAGGAGGACCTTCTATTTATGAACTACATATATAAAAGGTGCAAGAAATGTAAAGGAAAACAAAGAAGGAAAAGATAGGGGAGAAGAAAAAAAGAGGGGGTAGGGTAATCGGGTAGGAGTTAATACTGTTCCAGATAGTGAAGTGTTTCTTGACATGGGCAGGGGGGTAGTCGCCATCGGCGAATTAAGAATTTTGTAGGCTATGTTAGAGGGTATTATGCTGTAAATATGCGATGTAAATGGCAGGCAAAATTGTTGAATGACAACTTTCATTATTCATTAGATTAGCTTTGAAGGCCGTAATGTCAAAGTCTGTAGCAGAGCAAACTGGATTTTTAAAAAAGCTGGTAAAGTTAATATTGGTGAAAAAAAAAAAAATCCTTAACAAAGGTGATATGAGTGAGTGTACAGGGATAAATTAGTGCATATGACATGGCTTTGTTTATAAGAGCAAATTACTTAGTGGTTGCACACGATACTAAGTATTACTTTATAAGAGCAAATTAATTGTTTCAAATACACTATTGATACTCACTGTTACTAAACAAAACTATATACTGTGTTAAAAAAAAGTACAGATACGGCGTGCAATCTCAATCACATTGAACTCTGTTGAGATTATTGTATTTTTGTTATGAAAGTACACCTTTTTTTAGATGTTGCAGTTTCTTCTTTTGGTGTTTTTAAGGGTATAATATAACATTTATGGCTGAACATAAAATGTGTAACTTTTTAAAAACAAGTATCAATGGTTAAGAATGATGTATAAAGTAAAAATAGGGTAGATGTATGTCTTCAATCGTGAACCAACATGGTAAATCATTCTTGTACCAGTTTAGTTGGTTTCTTCTTTCAATAATATTTGCCCTTTTGCTTGTTCAAAAAAAAAAAGGTTATGGAGGGAGAGGGTGAGGAGGAGGAAGAAGAAAGATCAGAAGAGAGAAGGATAATTTTGGAATATTCGAAATTAGGGAGTTGCAGGAAGCAATTGCCGTCTCCTCCTTTCTGGGGCCCATAATGTGCAGAAAGCCAGGCCCAAGCTGAGACAAAGCAGTCTGTCTGGTTATGGTGGATTCATTGCTTGTGTGTGTGTGTGCTAAGTTTGTATCGCACACAGAAATGCAGAGTTCCCTGCGATTCCATTTCCAAGCTTCAAACCCAGGCATCGTTGTTCCGCACACGAACCACGCTTTCGCCACCAACGTTAACGCACACCGTACCCTCTCCTGCAGAAAACACCGTTCCCTTCCCCAACCCCTGTGCTCCTTGACCGCACAACCTTCGAACCACACCTCCACCGTTGGATCTCCATCGCTTCCGCACTGGAACCTTACCAACCGCCACGTCACCGTTCTCAACGTCTTTGCCTGCGCGGTGCTACTCTTAACTCAACAATAATTAATCTCTTGTTATCATTCTTCGATTAACTAATTAATTTAACCCGCGCGTGTTTTTTGTCTCGTGCAGACGGCGATATGTGCAACGTGGCTGTTTTGCTCCGCGATTCCGACGCTCCTGGTTTGTTTTGTGTTGTCGATTTGGTGTTTGATTTTGTGAGGTGTTAGATTCTGATTGTGAGAATGTGCGTGCTGTGATGTGAAGGCTTTCAAGAAAGCAGCGGAATCGATGGAGAAGCTCATGGATGCCACGAGGGAGGAACTTCCCAACACCATGGCCGCGATTCGGTTATCCGGCATGGAAATCAGTGACTTAACCACCGAGCTCGGTAATATAGGGTAAGTTATTTATGCTTTAACTGTTTTACTTATGTATAGTTGTTCCATTTTGAGTTTTACTTTTATCCCTTGCACTTGCACATACATATAAGTTATATTATCCCTAGTGGTGTAAAATCGTCACGAAATTTATGACAGGTGTAAAACTGCTAGAAAATGAGGACATGAAAAACTTTTTTGTGGGAATATTACATTGCCAGAAAGATTTTGTATGTTAGCCTCATCTTTAACGGTGACTTTTATTATGCATGTCTATGAACTAAAACTTAGAATATCAATAAACCAGTATTTTAGTCCGTGAAGTGCAATCTATTAATTACATTATTCTAAAATTTAAAAAAGAAGTTAGAATATTAACATATATTTAGGAACCAAAACCAAAATGATAATAAGTGATTAAGCTCAAGGAGTTAGATAAAACAATTAAAAATTACAGGAACTTATTTGAAATTTTCTTAGTTTAGTTTCAAAGTCTAATGTGACAGAACAATACGTTTTAAGGGACCGAATTTGTGGATTACTATAAAACATAAAATGAAGACTAAGTGAATAGTTTAACCTTTATTTATTTATTTTGCTTTCAGTTTATCTGTTGCTCTTGTTTTGCGTTGTTCCTATAACGTTGATTTCACGTTCACTTGTGTGGTGGTGTAGCCAAGAGATTACTCAAGGTGTTAGAAGCTCCACTCGTGCAGTTCGCTTGGCGGAGGAGAGGCTTCGCCGCTTGACTACTGTGCCTTCTTCTTCTTCAGGTTACGTACCAATCATGATTGTTTTAAGTTAGATTCGTGTGATTTGAGTTTTTAGTGGGGCAAACAAAACAATTTTACTTCATGTTCTTCACTTTGTATTAGCTTCGTTGCAGGGGATGATGATGAATCCGAAAGCTGAGTATGATGATGAGCCTGCGGTGGCCAGAACCGCGAGGGGCGTGAGAGAGGATATTGTCAAGGGTCGTGCTATGTTGCAAATGTTTTTCACCGTCACCCGATTTTCAAGGTTTGCTCTCAACTTTATCACTGGTCGTAGAAAATTATCAAGCTAGCATCTCGTCTTGGAATCCAACATCACTGTTCTCTTCTCTGTTGGTTAGAGTCTATTTTAGGTTTTAGCTGATGGGTTACATGTAATACAAAATATGAGCAACTATTTCCCCGCCTCAACTTTCTACTTGTACTTGTTCATGGATGGTTTGGTTTTGCACTTTTGCTATTTTCTCTTAATACACGTTGCAATAGAGACGATTCCCTGTACATGACCCAACGGGGTCTAGTGTGACCAACAATGTGTTTACCAATGTCTAATATTGACTTCATCCTTGCTCGTATATGTTAATTGTTAAACCACCTTGGTGATACCGTACGTCCGTACCAGTAAAAAAAAGATATAAACTTATATAATTGATGGTAACCTAAAATAAACTAACGACAGATTATAGTGCATGAGTTCTAAAATAAAACAATATTTGTTGTTCCCAACTCCAATACAATTCCCAACTCCAATACAAGTAATGTTAGTCTTGAAAAATATTAGATGGAACAATTATTTTGCGAAATTACGATTCAGTAAATATTTCACCCTCCCCCCCTACTTTCATATATTTAATCTGGACCTTTCTAGGTTGTGCTTTCGGCTAGTCGTTGATCAGTGAAGTTGTGTATCTAAGCTTTAAGACGATGAAATATACCAAATTATAATCAAGTCAGATGAAAGATGTATTTCCGTTAGGTGCTTTGAAATGATCTAGATGCTCTACAAACAATTGATACAGAGGTGTTGTGCTTGTTCTTTTGTAGACTGTAGAGCACTAACTTGGTTTTATGGGACGAAGAGAATCCATCGGTGCTGGGGTTTCATCTCTAAACATCATCAATCCCTTTGGGTTGAGTTTAAATATTTTAGAAAAATAATATCTATTAGCCTTTTATCTTTTAAAATGTTCATTTTGATCTTTTATTTTTTTTTAAAAAAGATTTAAAATAGTTTTTCTGCTAGTTTAAAGTTAAGATTGTTAATGATAATTAAATATTGATGGTTAAAAGTCTTCACAAGAAAAATAAGGAAGAAGCAACAATTCATCAACAATTTCGTCCTTTTCAAACCACAATTCCCTTTTTCCCAAATCAAAAATCACAATTTAATTAACGATTGAACTTTAACATAACATTTTCTACATAACTTTCTACATAACATTTTCTACATAAAATTTAATGCGCAACTTACCTTTTCTATGACCACGTGCACAACGTTCTCTTCATTTTCTCATCTCAATTCACAAACTTGTCGATCCATAACCTTTTTAACCCAAACTTGAGGAGATTGTTGGATTCAACAAGAACCTCGATTCTCCAATGAGATCATTGGTAAGAGGTTGTACTGTGATTCTTCCTTGTCCTTTTAAGGAGAACTTAGACGCCCACCCAGTTAAGTCTTTTTATTCCTTTTTTCTCTTTGATTCTTGAGATATGGTGACTTCTCAGTTGAATTGGTTGTGCAATTTTGGAGATTTCAATTTCAATGTGAGGTTTGTGATTTTCAATTTGAGAAAAAGGGAACTAGGATTTGTGAAGAATGAAACTACTTGTACATTGTTGTTTCTTTTTTAATACTGATGTTTCTTTTTTATTTTTCATTTTGTGAAAACTTTTAGTTATTGATATTTAATTCTCGTTAATGAGATCTAACTTCAAACTAACATAATAATCATTTTAAACCTTTAAAAAAATAAAAAATTAGAATTAATTTTTAAAAAAATAAATGATCAAAATATATTTTCATTTGTGATGACTTTTGTCGTTGATATCGTTAATAACATTAACTTCAAATTAATGTAATAATCATTTTGAACCTTTAAAACAAATAAAAAAAACTAAGAATATTTTTTAAAAAAAAAACCAAAATGAAAAAAAATAAAGAATCAAATAAATCATTTTGGTCAATTTTTTTAATAATGTATGAAAATCACCTCATAACCTTATTAAGTGATTCAAAGTTAATGTACCAAATAAAAGCGACCAGATACAAAGAAGTAACGAACTAAGACCTTTGTTTGATCTAATGAAACTAAGTGGCAATGTACAAATCAACGTAAAGAGACATCAAAATATTGACTTGTCTCAACTCTCAAACCGCAAACCTGCTCAGCCAAGGTAATAGGTACCAGTCGGTTGTATTATAGGCAAAATTACAATTAATGATGCCTAAGGCTAGTTCTTTTCATTTCTAAGACGATAAGAGGTTGATTTGGGCACGTCCTGCGCTTAACGGTGGTTTTGGTGGCCTCCTCATTGCTCGTGATATCGTGGATGTGACTCCTCCATCTTTCGCAGAAGTTGGATAAAGACCCAGGCAATTAGAGAAAGCTTTCACAACTTGTTCCATGAAATGGCATGGACTGTATGAATTCCATGCCGATACTCTTTCTCTCTGCACTTCCTCCATTATTCCTCTCTCTTTGATTTCACTAGTTTTGTAATGTGTAGCTATATATATCTAAAATGTCCCTTTGTGTTCCAAATATGTCACAACAAAGACACAAATTTATATAAAGTTGTGCATTAGTTGATTAGCATAAGGTGTATTCTAGTATCACCTTGTGTCTATAAACCGACAATTAAGGCCAAAAATTGGGTTCGAAATTAACGTGTCCACCATGCACAATGCCAGTATAGACAGACGTTGTGATACGTGTACACTGGAACAGTTCAGTGCGGCTTCTCAATTAAAAGATTATCTATAGATTATCGTTTTTCATATCTATCTATATATAAATGTGATAGATTAAATTGTATTATATGTCAAACTATATATGTTAAAATGTTTATTTTCAACTCATCCCATAATACTTTATGAAATCTAAACACATAGCGATATATTATCAGTTTGGGCTGTTTGGCACATGATATATGAAAATCAATTCCACAATATATTAAGGTTGTATAAATAATATTATATGAATATATTTTTTGCTTTATTTGTAATGATATGTTTTTTAATTGTATGCAATTAAATGAAATAGTTATATATAAATTCTTAGTGAAAATGTTAACAAGTTACCTCCAGATAACTACTTGAAGATGGCCTATGATCGAGGGAAGGGTGTGACTTCGTGATATTGTTGATTGGCGCTTTGATTTTCAACTGCTTGAGAGTCCACGTCGTTTACAAGGTACTTGGTAATAAACCAAGTTGAGGACCAAGCCTAGATATACTCGGTTAATTGCCAAGCAAGTAAATCCATTTTGTTTTCAAATTATAATCATGCAGCTGGCCATTACATCTTGTGTATTATATATAATAACAAAGGGATTGCAATTGGGTAGTGCGTTTTAGATCCCTAAAATAAGAATGACAATTCACAATTGTGATGGGTGGAAACAATACATCCTCTATTTCTATGCCTTTTTCCACACTGCTATATGATTTCAATCTTGATGAGATGAAGATTTGCTTCATTGCTAGTTATTATGTTTAGCTTACAACCCAACTGTTTTTTCACTTTGTTTTTATTGGCCAATCAAGGCTGAAATCAAGAACTATTTATATGCATACTACACGTTTTTGTCAATTATTTTTATTAGTAACTCAAAATTTATAATTGTGCAATTAAATTAATTTTGGGGGTAAAAATCATACAATTGTGATATCTAATCGACTAAAATTGTTCGAGACTCAATTTTGCAATTAATATTTAAGAGATTAAAATTACACATTTGTAATACCTAATAGACATAATTTGCACCATTAGAACCTAAGAAACCAAAATTTGCACAATTATAATACTTGGGATCAAAAGTGCAATTAACCTAAAGGAACTAATAAAAGTACCAAAAACTGAGGTTAGATACGAAAGAAAATTAATCTATATATAAAAGTTTAGGTTAAAAGATTGCGAAAAACTAAAAAGAATTAATAATTTTATATATTTAAAAATAGGTTATAAATAATAAAAATTACATGTTATTGTAGTAATTGATGAATAATATCCTTATTCACTATTCAGCACTTGTTTATAAGTCATCGAATGATTACAAGCCGAACAGACATTGAGCCATTGAGGTTGGGTAGAGACTAGAGAGGTGCATGATGAGTTGCAACTTGCAGTGTTGGAGTGTGCTTCCACGTTGCCATGAGTGTTGGTCCATACTCCATAGGTACACGTACTTGAAATGAATATCCCCTGCACTTTAGGGAACCAGTGTCGGGTTAGGGGGATCCACTTGTTGCCTGTAATGATTCAAACCACTAAAATAATTTTAATTGGTTTAGTTTAATTATTAATTCCTTAAATTAATCCAATGATCATCTTTACGGAAAGAGGTTTCTTTTTAGGGCGGAATCAAAACTTGTGTTATTCAGAATGTGAGTCTGAAGCTTGTACACCAGATTTCTAAATAGACAATAACTGGTGCGGCACTTTTTTTATCCCAACAAAAATGTTGAAAACTACAAGCTAGGTTTGCAAGTTTATCATGTAACATATAGACATTGATTGAGATTAGCTAATAATTAGACATTGAGATTATAAAAGTTTTGTCAAAGCATAATTAGTGAGTCCTAATGTTAATGTGAATTGATATAAATGATTAAAGATTTTTTATTTTATTTTTATGGATGACAAGTTCGACTTTTTGATATCACTAAAATCTTATTTGATAGACAATCCTATTCGGGGAGGTCTTTTGACGTCCAAAAACTAAATGAGTGATAGATAAAACTGTTTGTAATTTGCGTAAGAAAATTTTAAGCGAGTCTCGACTAAAATTTCATGTGCTACTTTAGAGCATTTTTCATGTTTTATTTTCCTCATAAGTGGTAGGGTCTATTACTTTTCTGGTGCTCCAAACATCATTATTTAAAATATTAAAATCAAAATAAAAGTCTAAGCCAATATAAATTATGTCAACATCGTATTTTTATTTTTACAGAAATAAGAAGAAACAGCCAGAGTCTAAATCATATTCAATTGAAACCAATAGTGTTAGGGGTAATATAACTATTCCTTGTTTCTTTAAGGCCAAGGGAACCTTCTGACTATATTAGTAATAAATTGAGCTGAACATTCTGCCTTTTCTTATTCATGATGGGTATTTAAATAGAAATGATAACAGAATTCTTTGGCTCATGCATAACAGAATTTGCAATACCAAAAAAATAATCCTAGGCAGCTGTACTAATTCTAACAGAGAATATTCTCAGCATGTGCGTTTGTCTATTGCAGCTCATATGAAATCTTCTAGATGCTTTGGACGTATAGTGATTCTCTTGGGCCTTCCAGCTTGGGCCTCACACTTGTCTTCAGTCTGATTGCTATCTTCACCAGCTCTGTTGCTTTAAGTCTGATTGCTATCTTCACCAGCCCTGTTGCTAACAAATAGTGTGTAATTTAGAAATGAGAATATCGACGGTTTTATAAATTACATCGTTAGAAAGGAGAAAATTTCATTTTTTAAGCATTTCCCTTCATATCAAGAGTAAGGTCTATTGAACAGCTACCACATCCTAAACTTCATCCAATTAACATGTTAGAAGGGAACAAAACTATCTCTATCACCAACTTATGCTAAAAATATATATATATATATATATATATATGATCAAGGGGCGGTGTCTAAATCAGATCGTGCGTAAGACAACTTTGTTTTTTAAATCTCTAATCTCTACCCAATTGCCGTGGGGTTAATTTGTTAAATTAAGCAAGCGTCATTATGCTACAACGACAGAATTTCTGTGCCACCAAATTGCGTAGAGCCTCGGGCTATAAGAGAAATGATGATGAAAATGTTCATAATGGTGACATTTACATAATTTTCAAAATCAGCTTTCTTTTCTTTTCCTATGTCTTCGTGTTGAAGGGCTATCAGATGTAGAATCCAAGCCGAAACATTTGAGAAATGCCACCGTGGCTAATTGAAAATAATGGCAAGGGTGGAAATACAGTGATGCAGCCTCCTCCTCCTCCATAATGTCTTCTTCTTCCCTTCTAATGCTTGGACTTGGACCCGTTGCTATTTCGCCTTTTATTAATAGGTTCTGCCCACCCTGCTAACATACTTAAAGTCAGTGCAAATTATAATGCATAAACTTTTCATATATAAATTATGAGTTTAAAAGTGCAATGTAAAATACTTTTACACTATTGTTCAATATCATAATTCACCGTTAATATGATTTTTAAAGTAATTATTATAAAAATTAACAAACAAATCGTATATGGTAGGTTATGATTAGATGAGTTATATAGAAATTACCCTTATACTTCTATGAACTAGAGTTGATGACAAGTCAAAGATTTCTTTGTAATTAAGTTTTCCTATTTCAGGAATTGATCAACAGTATTCTCTTTCGACCATATATCAAAGTAGGAAAGAATAAAACTTAACTTATACATTAAGATCAATCAATGAAAAAACGAAAATAATTCAATATGTTCATATTTTCACTTCACACGCTGCAGTTCAACCACCACCCCACCTTCTAAGCAAGTAAGACAAAGAAAGAGAGAACAAGAAACAATGATTCTTTTCATATAAGTTATAAAAAAGAATATCTATCCTTCATAATCGACATTAAATAAATAAGACGTAATATACAATCTTATCTAACTAAATTTTTAATATGATTCATTCCATCTTGTTATGTAAAAATTGCGTCTCTCTTTTTTGATAAATTTTCATAAATTATAATTGAACCCTACTTATATAATGTCCTTGGAGAAAAAGAGTAACACTAACACAATTTTTCAATGACAAAAATCAAATATGAAGCTATTCGTTCCTGAGCCACAATATATCAGTCAACCCACACAAGGCACATGACTTGCTAATTCTAGATTCAGTATTTATCAAACAACAACAATCTATCATTGATTTCCATTCCCAATTACCACCTAAAATTTTAGTTTTCTTATCAAATCCAATGTTGAAATAATGAATACAGCTCACCAAAATTTAAGTGGAATTCCTTAGTTGTCGTTCCATGTTTACACATCAAAATTAGAATTTCATCTCTGCATCCCCTGTAATATTAGTGAAGACTAACTATATTCCAGTCTAAAGTTTGGATCGGAGTGGTGTAATATGAAGTGTGAGAAAAAATAATTTGAGGAGTTAGTTACTACAAAACATTTAGCAATTCTCCCACCCTTGTTTCTTCTTCTTCTTATTAGAAATATTTCTTCCAGACTGGCAACAAACTTGTCTCACAAGTCACAGTAAACAAGCCCAAAATGAAAATACATACCAAAATAAGAAAATATTAAATGCAGGAGAGAATGGCCATATCCAATTTTCTAATCCAGACACCACCACCAACCTAGCTTAGGAAAAGGTAAAATGACTAAAATCCAAATCTAGAAAAGGTGGAACGAATAAGGATCTAATATGATCCACTTATATCTACCGTGTCACATAAGATGAGCACAAGTTTGTGCAGCAAAGCAATTTTTTCATTTTTTTTTTCTCTCTCTCCCAGTTAAACAATGCAACACGGTCCAATCTAGGGTGAAAAAAACAATTCTACGTTTTACCTCGGCTACAAGATTCTCAAAACCGGCAAAAGTTTTCAGAAAACGAACAAAAAGAAAAGAGCTTGGTCTTTAATCAAAATTAAAATATTCCGTGATGTTTAGAATTGTACTAAGCAATTTATTCAAGTAGATATACATGATGGGAATTAACAAACGAAGACAAATAGACGGATTTCTTTCTTGGAGTAAAAGTGATAATTAAAATAGCAAAAAAAAAAATTTTTTTGTGAGAGAGAAAAAGTGGGTGACCTGCAAGGTGGTTGTTGGATGAGTGGGCGATGAATCGTGATTAGTAAACGGGGAGTCAATCTGCTGAATTTGAATATCGTCGAAAAAGAAGACATTGGAAGAGGTTGTCGGAGGAGGGGGCGTGTCGGCGGTGACAAGGTTGTTGTGGTGGTGGTCGTCGGGACCCAATGGGAGGAAGGTGAAGAAAAAGAAGAGCACAAAGAGGAGAAGGAGGACTGTAAGTTGAGTAAAAATCAGCCATGGAATTGTGTTGTTGTTCTCTATTGTGAGTTCTTCCTCACCTTCACCCAACATGAGCTCAATCTCAGAACATTTGATGATGACAAGGTGAGGAAGAAACACGGACACAGACACGGTCGCTTCTAACTTCTGCTAAGTAAATAAATGAGCCATGCGTCACGCGCCGCTCAACGCGTCCTGCAAATAATGTAAACGCTTTCTTTTCTCACTTTTCACGCCAACGCAACACCCACTGCTTTTAAAATTGTCATTGGATTGGATTTTTCTCTTAAAAATAAGTATAACATGTGTGGGAGTGAATTGTGAAACCACGACAGTGATGCATTTGTTCTATAATTAAGTTTTTTTTTTTTTTTTTTACTTTAGACTAATCATTTTAATTTACAAGTTTAACAAAATTAATGCTTAAATTATGTAATATTATCAAAAAAATGACAATTACGTAAAGTATATTTAGATAAAATAAATATGATTTATGTTTACTTATATTTAAAAATGAATTTAATGACAGCGTCATCGCAAATCACGGTTGAAAATTGGAAAGGACAGTACTGTAATAAGTAGGGCAAGAGAAAATAGATCCGAAGCTTCGTCGCGAAAAAAAACAAGACATTTTGATTCCATTCTATCCATAATCAATAGCAGCTTTTGTTCTCAGTTCTCATGGCTTTGAGATCTGGTTCATCTTCCTTCACCTACGATGTGTTCCTCAGCTTCAGAGGCTCAGACACACGCCATGGTTTCACCGCCAATCTCTACAAAGCTCTTGCTAACAGGGGAATCTACACTTCCATCGACGATGAGGAGCTTCAGAGTGGAGAGGAGATAACACCGACACTTCTGAAGGCAATTGAAGAGTCCAGATTTGCCATCACCGTGCTCTCTCTAAACTATGCTTCTTCCTCTTTTTGTTTAGATGAACTTGCAACCATCCTTGACTTCGCCGAGAGGAAAGCCCTGTTGGTTTTTTATAACGTGGAACCCTCTCACGTGCGACACCGGAAAGGTAGTTATGGAGAAGCGTTGGCTAAGAACGAAGAAAGGTTCAAGCATAACATGGACACGTTGCAAAAATGGAAGATGTCTTTATATCAAGCAGCTAACTTGTCTGGCTATCAGTTCAAAGACGGGTACGCACCTTACCGATCTTATTTACTTAGTAATTTTTGTTGGATTAAGTTTCACTGGTTTAATTGAGAAATTATTAGATAGTTTTGGACCATCGTTTGGTCATGGTCCTGATTAATGTTTATATAAATGTATTTAAATTTTACAATTTAGGAGAAATAATTAATAACACTTGATTATATGTTATGTAAATATTAGAAGGAGATCCAGGATCACCTAATAATTTCTCATATGGTTTGAGGTTAAAATATGAAGAGAGAGAAATGTTTGTTAACCTTGACAACATATGTATCAAGACATGGATATACAAGGCAATATTTAACTTCATTAAAACTTTTTTGTTTGAAACAGAGATGGATATGGATACGAGTTCATTGGGAGGATTGTTGAGCAGGTCTGCTGCAAGAGTAATCCTACTTGTTTACATGTTGCGGATTATTTGGTTGGACTAGAGTCACAAGTGCCAAAAGTAATGAAGCTTTTGGATGTTGGATCTGATGATGGTGTCCACATGACAAGGATCCATGGTATGGGTGGAATAGGGAAAACAACACTTGCTCTAGCAGTTTATAATTTGATTGCTAACTGTTTTGATGGTTCATGTTTTCTTGAAAATGTGAGAGAAAAATCAAACAAACATGAATTACAACATCTCCAAAGCATCCTTCTTTCATACATTCTTGGAAAGAAGAAAATTAAGTTAGCAAGTGAGCAACAAGGAGTTTCAATGATACAACATAGACTCCAGCAAAAGAAGGTTCTCTTGATTCTAGATGATGTTGAAAAGTCCGAGCAATTACTGGCTATTGTTGGAGGACCTTATTGGTTTGGTACGGGCAGCAAAGTCATCATCATGACTCGGGAGAAACATCTGCTAGCATATCATGAGGTTAAAAGAACATATGAGCTGGAAGAATTGAGTAAGGTTGATGCTCTTCAATTGCTTACATGGAAACCTTTTAAAATGGAACAAGTTGATCCAATATATGTGGAGGTTTTGAATTGTGTTGTAACATACGCATTAGGCCTTCCATTGGCTTTGAAAGTAATAGGTTCCAACTTGTTTGAAAAAAATACAGAAGAATGAGAATCTGCTATCAAACAATATAAACGAATTCCTATTAATCAAATCCTAGAGATACTTAAAGTAAGCATTGATGTATTGGAAGAAAAAGAGAAGAGTGTTTTTCTTGACATTGCTTGTTGCTTCAAAGGATATGCATTGATAGAGGTTGAAGATATACTTGTGTTCATTATGGTGACAACATGAAATATCGTATTGGCATATTGGCTGAAAAATCTCTCATAAAGTTTAGTGATGGTAGAGTTACATTGCACGACTTTATTGAGGACATGGGTAAAAAAATTGTCATTCAAGAATCATCAAGAGAGCCAGGGAAGTGCAGTAGATTATGGTTACCAGAAGCTATAATTCAAGTTTTGGAAGACAACACGAAGAGTGAGACTCATGAATGATTTGGTTTCTTATCTTGATTTATCTTTTTTGACTATCATATGTTCACATCATAATTGCTTTTTTCTTTATATTATGCAAATTTCTCTAAACATGTTTATTGAAGTCTTACATTGTGGTTAATTTCTGCCTTTGTATTAACTACTGGTGAAATTGAAATCATATGTCTAGATTTCTCCATATTTGCCAAAGAAATAGTAGGAATGGAATAGAAAGGCCTTCAAGAAGATGAAAATCCTTAAAACACTTATTATTAGAAATGGAAAATTTTCCAAAGGTCCCAAATAACTTGAGTTGGATGGTTTATCCAAGGCAAGTTTAAAGAGTACATTTTCCTCATCTTGTAAATCAATAAATTCATTTTATGATTATTCATTTGGTTCTTATTTTTTCCCTTTTATTTTCTTTGCAGAAGTTTGTGAATCTAACAGTTTTGAATTTTGGCCAATACGAATGTTTAACACAAATAACTGATGTGTCTGGTCTCCCAAATTTGGAGGAACTTTCATTTGAATTTTGTAAGAATTTAACTACGTACAGTTCACGGTTCCATTGATTTCTTGGAAAAACTTAAAATATTTACTTTTAAATGAACCAAACTTGGAAGTTTTCCACCCATCAAGGTGATCTCTCTTGAAAAACTTGAACTTTCATACTGTTCTAGTCCCGAGAGTTTTCCAGAAATATTAGTAAAGATGGAAAAGATAAAGAAACTTGAGTTGGGGGACATTCCCATAAAAGAGCTTCGCAATAAGTTTCCTGACAAAGTTCTTTCTGGTTTCGTAATAAGTTCCCTCACCATTTCTTCATCCAGGAAGTCAAGGATTTACAGTTTATTGCAAAGCTCTTTTCTCTATTCCACCAAAGTTGTTAGCCTTCAAGTTCTTTCTGGTTTCATAATAAGTTCCCTGACAAGGTTCTGTCTCTTGTTATTGCACCTGTGGGTGATAACGGGTCTGGAATGTTTAGTGCCAATTCCATGGTGTTCATCAATGGCAAAGCTCATGAATCTGTCGTTAGTTGGGATGAGGAAATGGTGAGGATGGCAATGGATCGTATATCTTTTTGATTTACAACTGATTTTTCGTGAAGTGCCTTTAGAAAATGAATGGAACCATGTGGAAGTTACATATGTGGGTGTGATAAAGACTTCAATCCTTAAAGCAAGCGGAATCCATGTAATCAAGTAGGAGAGAATTAGACTATGATCTTCCTTATAGCTAGAGAAAATTCGACTATGACCTCAACTGTTTGGAATCACAAAACCACCAATTACTAAAAAAGCATAGGTTTGTGGACATGGAAGTTTCCCATAAACAATTTGTGCAATAGCAACAAAGTATAGTATTATGATCACGTTTATTGAACTGTGCATGCAGCTATTGTCAGAGCATTAGGCCTTCCATTAGTAATGTGAACTTGGATTCCAATTTAATTGAGTCAAAGCAGATAAGGGACACCATGAGTGTCAAAGGTCAATTATCTTGTGGTGTGCTATATCACAGTAATTTACTTTAATTGCCCTCATTATTTTTTATCTAAATAAAAGGAACAAAAAAAAAAAAAAGAAGTACTAGGACTAGAGTGCAGTATACTCTTATAATTTTTTTTATGCAGTATGTTAGTAAATTATTTTCACTTCATACTTTGAAATAACATATGTAGTTTGCCAAATAACGATTGGTGAACTAGATAACTTGTTGACTTAAATTTAGAAGAGGAATACAAAAACTACAACTCAAGTCCCATTTTTCATTTTTTTAATTGGACACTTTTTTTATCACATTAACTGAGCGAGTCAGATATTCATATTGTAGTGGCATAGATTTAAAATAAAAACACATAAAGATGGAGTGATATAAACCAACTTTTAATGAATACTAAAGAAGAGAGGTTACACCATATTTTCATCGATAAGTTGCAATATCTTTGCTGTAAGTTCACCATGTTTGATGTTTTACCCAAAACAGTTGGGATTGTTACATTTATTAATTAATTATAACTAATTTCCAGTGGAAAATAAAAAAGACTTGGGAATGGATTTCTCAGCTGAGTTTTGGGGACTTATACTGCATGCTCCAAACTCGATCCAAAAGAATCTGTAATTTGAAATTAATTAAACTGATGTTTCATCTTTCTTATCTATCGCCCACTAACTTTAATTTCCTCAATTCAACAACTTTTCGTAGGATTTTTTCTTAATACAGGAAAAAAACACATTGGTAGCTTTGCTTTAATTCTATATTGCTTAGTGTAAAGGATGACCCAAGTGTGAACGTGAGGGATCTTCGTCGTCTTTCTAGTCGTGATGATGTTTATTTACCAATGCTGAAATGTTAAAGCTTATCTACTACAGAAACATAACCTTAACCGTTGTGATTTGCTTATATTATTATTATGGAACACCTGAAGAGAACTATACTAGATATATAAGTTGTATAGAAAGGAAAGCCTGATGAAGAGAATACGAGGAGGTTTATCGTTGGAATTTGTAGAGCCCTTATTAGAAGAATAGAGGGGACAGCACAATCTGAACTTAGATTTTCATGAACAAATTAACCTCTTAAAATCTGAAAAGGTAGACTAACAAACAACTTTGACAAACCTGTTAAGAGTATAGAAAATGCAACTCGATCAGATCTTATTCATAACCAGAAAAAATATATATACAAGCTAATGAAACGAAAAAAAATAACCACCTAACTAACTCATATATGGCTGACACTATCAGAACAAAATTCACAGGGATTTTGTATCTGGCTAACAGCCCCCACAAGCTAAAATATGGATATCAAGCATGGCTACTTGTTGCGATTCTTGTGACAGCAACTAAAACTGAATCCATGTAAAAGCGAAATTGTCCAACAAAGTGTGATCCTATCACCATTCTGTACCCATTCATGACCGAGGCTTGTTCCCTCAACATCTCATTTTTAGTCACATGCAACCATAACATATTCAACACACACGTCATTCTTAAAAAATAGTGACCGATCGAAGAGTGTGCGCGCGCGTGCTAGACATATGAAATGTGGAGTGAGATGTCTAGCACACACTTAGATCACTATTTTTCAAGAATGTGGTGTCTGATGAATAAGTACATGACTGCAAGTGACTAAAAATGAGGTGTTGAGGAAACAAGTCTGGTCATACCACATGGGAAGGGGAGTGGTGACTGAACCACATTTATTGGGCAGTTTGGCTTTGACATAGATTGATTTTTAGTTGCTGAGGCTTTGACTTGTTTGATCTAAGGCAGACTCAGAAGTTGCGGGCTGCCATGGGTGGCTGTAGCTAAATGGTTGATGAGGGAAGAAATAATTAGCAAGGGATACCCCAACCCTTGTACAATTAATAGAGCATAAAGTAATAATTAACAACTTAAGCCTGATGAAAAAACTGTTCCTCTCAACTAATATTTTTCACAGTACTGCACCTTCATTGCACTAACCCAATACACTGGTCTGGTCCCCACCGAGAATCACAACAACTCCAAACAAAAAGATGAAATTGCATCATGAAATCTTCCCAGCCATACCCCACCCCGAAAACAATAGCATCCATAATAATAATACACTCCATATCACAGTCCGAAGCAATGCATGCAGTGCATTAATCACCCCAAAAAGGAAAGCAAAATCTTAATTAGGAGATAAATACAGCAAGTTGAGAGGAGATATGGTTGATTTGTTGGGGAAAAGCACCATAACTCTCTCTTCTTCGTCAAATGTGTACTTTAAAGTACTGGAGCTAATTAGCTCACTATTTTCCCGTTCTTCCAGCAATAAACTTCTCACTCTAGTCACTGTAATTTTTAACTTCATAAAACCTTAACACTGGGTTTGGATGGACGATTTTATTAGTATATGATGCAATATTTGGAAGGGAAAAAAAAAAAAAACTCACCACAAGCACAAGTTAAAAAAGAAAACACTTATTTTACTCTTGACCTTTCTTTGAAGGTAGAAAAAGGAAATAGTGTTCGACAGAAGAAGAAAAACTTAAAAATGAAGTAAAAGAATAAAAAGGGAATACATTATTTAATAATACTTCAAATACCTCCTTACATTACATTTTTAACATATAAAACTTATTTTTACTTTAAACTAGTTAGCCCCCCAAAAAAAATCTTGTAAGAGGGAAAATAATCCATACCTGGTCCGAATCCCACTCCATTGAAACCAAAAGCGAAATTAACTGTACTAATATTTTATAATTAACTCATCTTATAAAGCACAACCTAGTTAACACAAAAGTCAAATAATAGGAAAAATTATATTCACCTATCTGATGTCTTCTTAAATCATACTTACACTTTTCTGATTTTCAAATAGACACTCGTTTACCTTATATATTTAAGGCTATAAAAAACACTATGTTGCTAGTATTTTACATTTTGTAATGGTTATAAAACATACTCTGTGGCAGTTTTAAACTGCTAGTAAACTAAAGAATCACAATGAGTTAAATTTAAAAGCTAATAATTAAAAACAACTCAAATTTAAAAGTTAAAATATCAAGCAAGAATCTAGCTTAAATAATTGTCTGATACTTATTATGATTCCTATGCATAAAAAAAAAGATTTTTATGTAAAGTTTCATACCATTATAGTGCATAAAAAGTCTTTTCCATAATTAATTGTGAAAATCTCCTCTACAATTATTGCCAATCATTATATTTTATGATACAACTTTCGCTTAATTGTGAAAGTCTTTATGTTAGTAAAATAAAATGAAAAATAATGTCAAATATATAGAAATTATTATATTGAAATTTCATTATTAGTTTTAATTATTAACCAAAAATT
>PYAF01000745.1:30749-46432 GCA_007407185.1 Glycine tomentella | reverse complement strand
AATAATGTGCAAATTTAATTAAAGTATAATAATATATTGTCATTCAATCATTTATTTTCATATAACTAAGAATGATTCATTTTATATCTAAAATGGTTTATAATTATTAGTAGATCCTATAAGTAAAATGAATAAAAAAACATTATAAGTATAACTTTTAATATATCTAATATAATGTGTAACACACACATATATATATTATCAACATTGATATGGTGTAGATCTATAGTAATAAAATAGTTTTTGTAAAAGAACATATTGTACTACAACAACTTTATTCAAATTAATATCAATAATTGTTATTTTGTATAAAATCATATAGAAAAATTAGTAGAACTATCGTATCATTCTTTCTTTCTCCCTTTTTTTCTCACAATGTTTCAACCAACTCATTTTTACTTCCTAATATATTTATGAAAGGTAGGGACACGCCGTCCATTTCGGTATAATATGTATATTTTTAAGAACTACATCTGTATTGAGTTAAATAATAATACACGTGAATTCGTCATTAAAATAAAATGTGAATATATTTTTATGCGATTTGTATGCAACGTAACCTTAAGATATTAAAATTGGAAGTAAATACAAATTCGTTTACTTTGAAAATTAATTCACATTAAAACAACATTTACCTTAAAGCGTACATTGAGAGAACAATTTTACATAAAATACATCAAGATTCAATTTATAAAATAAATAATTACATTACATGAGAGCATAATGGTTAAATATTATTATTGTTGTTATTATTTAATTATGAAAATTTTAAAATTTATATTTTATTAAATATATTATCAAATAAATAAATAAATAAAGATATTGTTTTTTATACATCATAATGGGATGAAACATTAAAACTTTACATAAACACCTATTAATTTGTTTTATTTCTTTAACTTTCAACTTTAAGTCATTTTAATTAATTCTTTAGTTAATCGGTAGTCTGAAATGATCTTAAAGTGTATTTTATAACTGTCGCAGAATAGTGTTACTTTCAAGTTGACCAAAAGATGAAAATAAATATTTTAAAAATTAAAGAATTAAAATAAATTTTTAAAAAAATAAATATTAAAAATATATTTTGACTTGTATTTAATATTTTAACCCCTCCTCCCCCTATTTCATTTAAAAATAATAATACTTGAACACCTGATATATTATTAGTCTATTAGACATACAGTGAGAGAGATAAATATAAGTATTATAGGTGATATGATAAAAAGAGTGAGAGAGATAAATATAAGTATCATAGGTGATATGATAAAAAAGAGAGATTGAGAGAAATGATAAATGTTAAATAGATGGTTGAAAAAAAACAAAAATGCAAATATCATTGTTCTCTTTTAATTAAGTGATACACCCTTTGTTTAAATATCTAGAGTGTTGAATGCTTTTTTATTTATTTATTTCAAAAAGTTTGTGTGAGCTGGATCAATGTGAGATTCATCAAGATTATATTAAGAGAGGTATGAAGATTCAATAAACACTTATCTAATATATTATTCAATAAAGTCCTCACATAGTAAGCAAAATCAAACACAAATACTTGTGAGATATGAGTTTTCTTAAATATCATTTAAGAAGAACTAATGAAGAGACATGATCAATTTTCCCTAAATAATAAGGTATGATAGCAGGATCTATTTAAAGCATGCATAATATCCGTGGGCAGAGAAATAGGATGAGGAGAGACAATTGAAGTTCCGAAGATCGATCTTAAGCCGCAAAACTTCGACTTTCCCAAAACAAAACAAAACAAATCCTCTCTGATGGCACTGATCTTCTATTCCTGCAGGTTCGTAAAAACCAATCAATGGGAGAATGTAGATCTGTATCACCACCTTCGCCACCACCTCCTCCCCAACCAATCTCCCTCGTCCAACCCTCCCACAAAAAACGCCACAAACCCAAAGTCATCCGCGTCTTCCGCTCCGTCTTCCGCTCCCTCCCCATCATAACCCCCTCCTGCAAGTTCCCCGACGCCACCCCCCACCACCACCACCACAAAACATTCTCCGCCGTCAAAAACGCCGCCAAAGTCTCCGTCACCCTCTTCGGCCACCGAAAGGGTCGCGTCAGCCTCTCCATTCAAGAAAACCCCCGCTGCCTCCCCTCCTTAGTCGTCGAGCTCTCGATGCTGACAACCACTCTTCAAAAGGAAATGTCAGCGAGAATGGTGAGAATCGCGCTCGAGTGCGAGAAGCGTTCGGAAAAGGACAAGACAAAGATCATCGAAGAGCCTCTGTGGACGATGTATTGTAATGGGAAGAAGAGTGGTTACGGAGTGAGGAGGGAGGCGACTGAGGAGGACTTGCACGTGATGGAGCTTCTGAAGGCGGTGTCGATGGGTGCCGGCGTTCTTCCAGTTAGGGCTTACGTGGACGACGCCGCCGACGGGGTAGAGTTGGCGTACATGCGAGCACCGTTCGAATACGTAGTGGGGTCCAGGGACTCTGAGACTCTCTATATGCTGAGTCCAGACCAAGGGAGCAGTGGGCCCGATCTTACTATATTTTTTGTCAGGATTTGATTTAATTCAGGAGGATCAGACAATTAATAACGTAGGAGTTTCATTGGTGATGCCATATATCCATGATCAAAATTAGGGTAGTCAACATTGTTTGTATTTATGCTTTGATATGTATATTTTCTCTTTTTTCGTTCCTTTTGGCCAAACATTGTTAGTACGTCGTGCATGATTAATGTCCAAACGTTTAGGTTTTCTTTTGTTATTGTTTAGAGTATCTTTTAATGCTGAATCTTGGGATAGATCATATGTTGAAGATCTAACATTTTTCATATTCAGCAATAAAACATTTATCAAGATTTCTATATTGAAGATTCATTTCTTATATAAGAATGATCTAGATTTTCACAGATTTAAAAAAATTATTCATCAATAACCGTAACAATAAAACGTGAGAGACAAGAGATCTATTTGAATGAAGTAATAACACAACAAACATAAATGAAGAAAAAAAAACAACTCAATGGAGAAAAATAACATATCAGGGGGGAAGGGGAGTCGCACACACGTGGAGGAAAGGAGAGGTGAGGGGCACACGCGCAGAGGGGAAGTGGAAGGGGTTGTTCGCGGTGGAGGGAGAGGGAAAGGTGGAGGACCGCGATGGAGGAAGAAATGAAAGGTGGAGGAAAGGGAAGGTCGGGGGTCATACACGCGGAGGGGAAGGGGTTGGTCACGACGGAGGAGGAAGAAGAAAAGGTGGCGTGAAGAGATGAGGGAAGAGAAAAAAAGAAGAAAAGAGTGAAGAGATAAGAGAGAGAGGAGAGGAAAAAAGAAAAGTGAATATTGAGGAGGAGGGAAAAAACAAAAAAAAAAACTTATGAAAGAAAAAAATGAAATTTATTTGAGACTCATTAAAAGTTATTTAAGATCTCAAAATGATATTTATAACTAAAGATAAAATGAAAGAGATCTTCAAAGATTTTTAATCTTATGTGGTATTGTGTGGAATCCACCAAAAAATAATTTAAAATAGTAATTTAAGATCTATCACTAAAGATGCTTTGATATACTTTTTGGGGAGAAGGCTTTTTGGTTGGGTGCAGTGAAAATTGAGAAGGTTTTAAATTCGGCTTGAAAATCACCCTAGCCCTGTACTTGATTTGGTAATTTGATGGGTTGGGTTGAAAAATAACGTTACAGTTCTATTTCTATGTACAACAAAAATGAAAGAGGGGTGGGGGTGGTAAGCTGGAAAATAATATCATCTGGGTCCGGCTAACTAGGAGTTCATTTTTGAAAATACAAGGTTGAACGAATGATTGAGAAAAAGTAAAGAAAAAAAAGAGAGATCACATATTTGAAGTGAAAGGAGAGATTTGAAGTGGAAGGGAGGCAGTGGGTTATGTGGATTTATAATAATTCAAGCATCTTATTAAATCAATTGAATTAGATTTTTGATGACTAATTTAAATGTTCATACATATTTTCTCTAGATTTTTATATAAGCAAAACTAATTAATATATTAATTAAAAAATAAGGTTATTTCTAAAATATTTTTTATTGATTTATTATAATGAATAAAAATGAGTCATAAAAAATAGAATTAGAATTAAATAAAAAGTATTTTATGAATGATAGTAATAAATAGAATAAAATTAATTAAATTTACTTATATTTAAATTTAACTTACAATATCACTTTTTTGTTTACATATAAATACAGAGGAAATATTTCTCTAGTTTCATGTTTGTTAGTATACGTTTAAATAAGCTAAAACTACATTTTTCTTGACAAATCATGGACTCATGGAACACTGTCGTTGTGGTATAGGTATTCTAACTGCGTCGATCATGGTTGTTTTTCGGATGAGAAGTTCCAAACTTCCATTCAAAAAGTAAATCTGTAAATTGTAGTTTGATTTTCTTAGGTAAATCCAATTGTAAACTAATTTAATCTCAATTTTAATGTTAAACAAAGTTTGAAATAAAAGCTCTTTCCAAAAAAGAGAAGTTTGAAATAAAAGCAAATGGAGAATTGCTTTCGAAAACTTAATCTACAAAATGAAATTTATTTAAACATAGTTATAGTATGGGCTTATTTATTGGTCTTCTGTAATCACACACTTAGTTTGGACAGGGTCTCGTATACGTTATGTCACAATTTTGAACTTCCACTTATCTCTATAGGTTTTTCATGAAATAGTCATGTCACAATTTTGAACTTCCACTCATATTTCCCTACATTTCAACGTACAAAAAAGAACATGAAAATAATATTTTTGGTAAAGAATAAATAAAAAGAAAACTAAGAGGAGGGATAGGAAGGAAAAAAATTAGCAATTGTTTGCTAAAGAGGAAATATTAGAAAAATAAATGCAAATCGGTAATTCTCATAGCAAAAAAAAAAATCCACACTAAGAAAGGGGTAATGAGACTAAAATATAGAGACAAGAAAAGAGTGTAGGTTATAACATGTGATAATCAGTTATCTTTCGGTACCATTGTTTTTTGTCTTAAAAAATGATTTCTATCATTTAAAATCAATTTTCATGATGAGATTTAGTTATGTGAGCTTCTGTGTTGGGAGTAATTTAGTCTTATTATCTATAATTTTATTTAACTTCTCTCTTTACTACATAGTGTATTTTTAGGTTGATTGAGTCAACACATTGTCTCAAGGTTGAGAGGTTATATATCCTTCAAGATTGATTTCTAAGCTAATTTTATTATCCCTTTGGAGATCGGGATTTTACCAACCACTAGGGGATCCCAACTAACATTATATCTATTCTTACCACAATAATCTATATAAAAGGTCGTGAAAAATATGAAATTTGTATCATATAATTTTGTAATACGGGAAAATTAAATTTGAAGAATTCACAATTATAACCTTTCAAGCATAAGATCTAAGGCTAAAACAGGCCAAACATTTGAATGCTCTAGATAAACAGTCTCAAACCTTGACAGAACTAATGTATATTAGAACATATAGTAAACCAAATAATATAAAAAATCTAATATTTTCTTTTCAATTTTACATATATATTCTACAAACAAAACAATCTAAAAAATCATTGTATTTCTCTTTCATGTATCAAAAGGGAGCATATTTGGTGGATATACGTTCTATGAATATAAATACAGCTGTAGTAATTAGTTATAGAATTAATTAAATAGTTTCATTTTATAAAAAAGACCTGGAGTGCCAAATAAACTCATTAGGTAATTGTGTTTGTATGAACTTTATTTATCTGAAAAGATTTTCATCAATTACCACTACACACAGTGTGTTTGACGGAAATGCTTGAATTAGATCTTCATTTAGGGAAAAGACTTATAATTCATTTGTTTTCTTTCTCACTTATTTTCATATTATTTTTCTCTTTGTCTATTTTTTTCTTTTTCTTTTCTTATCACATGAACTATCACATTTATTACTTTCTTTCTATTTTTATCTTTTCTTCTTATATTTCTTATTTCTATCTTAAATATATTTCCTTTTAAGAAGGACGAATATGATTGCTCATTTTTTTAATTACAACTTAATATGAATTAAACTAGTTACTCATTTTTTCTCTCTTCGCTTCTACCATCAATCACTATTTCCATCTTTCAAAGAATCGATCATAATGACCCTCAATATAGAAACCCAATCTCCAACGACCAACATCGTCCGTCCACTGCTCCTTCGTGAAGATGACCCCTTCCTGTGTGTCACTTTTTTTTTTTTTTTTTTTTATCGATTAGCATGGCCCATCTTAAGAATATCTTAAATATCATAAAAATGATTAAATATAGCTATTTTTTGTTCGTGGATTTATTGAAATATTTTTTTATGAGAAAATATTAGTGGTTAGTTTATTAATTTTTATTAGTTAGAAGAATTGAATTTACAATTTTTCCTTTTTTATTTTTTTTCACTGCAACTCCTTTTCCTTCTTAATTATCTAATCGATCTTATATTATTAAAATATTATATCAATTTTTTTTATTAATCATGATATTCGTAAAAAGTTATTTCACTATGACAAATTCTTGTCAAAGACAAGGAAGGCATACCAAATAAATTAAGGGACTGAGGCATAGAGGATCCAGAAATCTATTATGAGGAGATTAATTTTTTTTTCTTCCTTTGTAAATTTTTAAATATGTAACTTTTAAAAAATATTTAGTATTTTTACACATAAAATTGAAATAAATTTTGATTTTAAATGATGATAATCTTAATTATTATTATTATAATAATAATAAACACACAACTAATCTTACATTGAACTATTATACTGTTGTCGTAATAACAATAAATACAAGTTATTTTTCATAATTTCACAATAATAACTAACTTAATATATATATATATATATACATATATATATATATATAACTATCTATGAAGGAAATATGATATTTTGGTATACATATTTTTATATTTTTATGTTTGTTTTATTTCTATAACTACCTTCATATATCACTCATTAATTTTTATTATGTTTCTTTTTTATTTAAAAGAAAAACATGAAAAAAGCACTTAGACAGAGTGCCTATTTTGCCCTTGTCTATATAATAGAAGTACAAGGGGCTAGCCCTCTGACTACACATGCGACAATCATTGTTATTAGTATTAAAAAAATCAATTATTTAAATATGAAGAGTTCACTTTATTATAAATATTAAATAGTAACACAAAATGGTATGCACTTGCACTTGAAGACATCGATTGTTGGGTTTGCCTCGGATCAAACAGTGATGACAGACTGGTTCTGTCTAGTTCAAGTTTCACGAGTTTCCTGTCACAACTCACTCTCACTCTCACTCTACTGAAAATTTCCAAACACACCTCATTCATTCACTGGAGAAAGAGATAAGACATGGCTCTGGCATTGAACATCTCACTGTGTTGTTTCCCACACCAGCGTTGCCCCACTGTCTTCAAACCCACCATTACCAAACAAACCCTCTCCTTCCCCACCGCTTCCGCTTCCGCTTTCTCTTCCGTAACTCAACTCAGCGTGGGCCAGGATTTACCCGCCAACTACGGCGATTGGGTTCCCAACCCCGATCCCGACCTTCGCAGAAGATGCGGCATTCTGCTCCACCCGACGTCGTTTCGCGGCCCCTACGGCATCGGCGATCTCGGCGACGAGGCGTTCCGTTTCATCGACTGGCTCCACCACTCGGGTTGCTCCGTCTGGCAGGTTCTTCCTCTCGTGCCACCTGGCAGAAAGGCCAACGAAGAAGGATCCCCTTACTCTGGCCAGGTTCGGTTCGGTTCGGTTAGGTTATCCCCTTTTTTGTTTTCGCGCAACTCTTTATAACGCAATGCATTCGTTTTGACGTTTTGCTTTTCAGGATGCGAATTGTGGCAACACGCTCTTGATCTCTCTTGAGGGCCTCGTCGACGATGGGTTGTTGGAAAAACACGAGCTTCCTCAACCAATGTGAGTGAGCCACGTGGTTTTCAGCTCTATTTGTTCTTGTGTTCCCTGTTTCCCCTGTCTTATTGTTAAATCAATGCAGTGATGAAGAGCGGGTTGATTTTTCACTCGTTGCTGATCTTAAGGATCCTTTGATAACTAAGGTAAGTTGTTTACACTTACAACATTGTTGCTGCCTTTAGTTGTATTGTATGCATCTAAACTACCATTTTTTCGATTTTTTGTGACTCTTCCTTTGTGGCATTATTCTATTTTCTTTCCATCATTCAAATATTCAGATTCTTTTGTATGTCTTGTATTTTATTTTATGTTAATTTTCCTCTTGTTGAAATTCTATGTGTAGGCTGCAGAGAGGCTCATTTCAAGTGAAGGGGAACTCAAAACACAGCTTGAGAATTTTCGAAGGGATCCTGACATATCATGTGAGACACTCGTTTAGTTGCCATTCTAATTAAATATGTACGGATGCCCGCTGGCTTCAGTGCTGTTTGTCTTTGAAATGATAATCTGTTTCTACAATTGTTTTATATTATTTACATGTAAGTGTACAGTAAGCTTGTATGCATATTTTCTTCCCACAGATTTGGGGGATTTGATCCTTCTGTTTTGTGTTATTTCCTCTTTTTAACACACTTTTCATTTATTGAAAAGATATTCAACTGGGAAAAATAAATAAAATCTAAAAGCTTGTTGTGATGGGAAATTTCAACACAAATTCCTGTTCCATGATTGCACCAAGAGAATCAATTCAAGTTAGAAACAAGTAAATATATGAATAGTGATGTATGTTTCTTATGGATGCTTGCATGGTGGAGACAGCTTAGGGATTTTAGGATTACATGTTATAGAAGTTGGAAGGAAAGAAACATTAGGATTTGTTGAAGTAATAAGTAAAGTACTGAGGGGACAGAGGACTTGGACATTGAGAACTTTCTTATGCGTTTCTTGTCTCAAAAGGGTATACGTGAGGATACATGCATCTGTCTCAACATTACCTACGTTATTTGTTTCTAATACTTTCCTTGCAAATTTTGTCGAAGATCATTAGAGGAATTTCTTTCTTTTATAAGGTTGTAACTTGTAATATCTTCTCAATGTTGTAGGTTGGCTTGAAGATGCAGCCTATTTTGCTGCTATTGACGACAGTTTAAACACAATCAGCTGGTACAATTGGCCTGAACCTTTAAGAAATCGCCATCTTGTAGCTTTAGAAGATATTTACCAACAAAAGCGAGATTTTGTAAGAACACAATAATCCTTATAGCTAAAATTATCATTAACCTTTTCTCATTGTATGTCTACTTATAACCAGAAGGGGTCTTGATGAGTCATTTATACTTTTGCATGCAGATAAATGTATTTATTGCCCAACAGTTCTTGTTTCAAAGGCAGTGGCAGAAAGTTCACAGCTATGCACAGAGTAAGGGAATCAGCATAATGGGAGACATGCCAATATATGTTGGTTATCATAGCGCAGATGTTTGGGCAAATAAGAAACAGTTTTTACTGGTTTGTAGTTCCTAAAGAATGTGTCTGAAGTGTGATCTGACTTCTTTTTTTTTTGGAGCATATTGTACCTTTTGATCATAAAATAATATCTATTTATCTGGCAGAACAGGAAGGGCTTTCCTCTTTTAGTTAGTGGTGTTCCTCCTGATGCATTCAGTGAAACGGGTCAGCTTTGGGGCAGGTTGGAAGTCAATCCTATGATTAAATAATTGTGATAAATCTTAATTTTCCATGTTCTTTATTCATTTCTTGTCCTGATTCCAACATATAATGCTCTTGCTTTTTTCTGAAAGATATCTGCTTATTCTGTGATTATGGTCAGCAAGACATCTCCTTGACTTGTGTCAGTTTAGTTCTTTTCATCTTTCCATACTTTAACCATCTGGGCCTGTATACGACCATATATCCCACCTGATTATTTCTATTAGAAAGGGATAGGACCTAACTCTAGCCCAAAACTAGCTCAAGGGAAGATGATTGCCTAGGTCCTACATCAAGTATTTTGACCATATCTCTAGTTTATGTTGGACATTTTAAAAATTTCTAGACCCTTATTCAGCATTTTTTCTTGGTATTTACTTCTTTTTCCTTGTCGTAGTAATTGCTTGCATATTCTAGTACAATACAATGAATACATTGCAGTAGGCTTCCTGTCTTATTTAGATTACTGACTTCTTATATTTAATATTTTCCAATTTTAATGAAAAAGTCCCCTGTATGATTGGAAAGCCATGGAGAAAGATGGATACTCATGGTGGGTACGTCGCATACGACGTGCACAAAATTTATTTGATGAATTTAGGATTGACCACTTTAGAGGATTTGCTGGATATTGGGCTGTTCCCTCTGGTTAGTCTACACTCAACACAAATCTTATGTCACCCTTTTGCTTGGTGTGCTGTTTTTGTAACATGTGTGTGCTCTACAAATGTGCAGAAGCAAAAGTTGCTATGCTTGGAAAGTGGAAGGTCAGATCCTGTCTTGTTATTCTTTTGATCTATGTGTTCAAACTATAATCTGTTTTGTATCATTTAAATGATAGGTAGGACCTGGAATATCCTTATTTGATGCCATTTTCAGAGCTGTTGGAAGGATTAATATTATAGCAGAAGACTTGGTACGCATATTAAAACAATTCTAAGACTGTTTTAACATTATCGCATAATTGGTTTCACAAGGGCTGGCTGTTACTTTTCATTCATTCCTGGCTATTGCTTGGCAAGTCCTTGTAAATTTTTGGGTTTGTGATTTATGGCAGGGAGTTATCACTGAGGATGTAGTCCAACTAAGAAGATCCATCGGAGCACCTGGAATGGCTGTTCTCCAGTTTGGTGATGATTAATTGCTAATTTTGTTTATCATCTTTCAGTATCGTACTCTAAGTAATTTGAAGAGTGCCGGAATACTTTCATATCTATTTCACCTTGTCCAGGGTTTGGAGGTGATGCTAATAACCCTCATTTGCCTCATAATCACGAGTGCAATCAAGTTGTCTATACAGGGACTCATGACAATGACACAGTAAGAATTTCTTCTGCCATACATCTGCCAATGTTGCATATTTATCTTCTTAGAAAGGACCTGGGTATGCTCTGCAGAAATCGGTCAAAGTTTGTGATAGGAAACTGGTATATTTATTAGAAAGTGTGGGAAGAACTTTCCAATTTACAAAATAGAACACACACACTATAGAACTTATTTGACAAGATGCCCATCCCTCTTATCCCCCTTTCTTATTTATATGAACATGTCTTATTTTTTTAATTCTCAGCCCCCAACTAACTTACTAATTATTCCACTAACTTTGGGCTATCTAACGTATTGCCAATGCTGCCTATAAGATAAGATTTGCTATATGGAGCAGCCACACTTTCTTTTTTGTGAAATAATTTACTTGCTGAGATAGATGCCTGGCACTTTCGTCATGTCTTAAAAAGTATTACCTGCCAACACTAAATCTTGACAAGAATTGTCTTTCTGCTACAGATTGGAGGTTGGTGGGAAGCTTTGAACCAAGAAGAGAAATCCAATGTGGGTTCTATAGTCTATACATAGCAATCAAATGTATGTTTTTTAACCAAGTTGGATGAGAGTTCATCTCCCTCTTCATTTTCATATTTCAGGTACTAAGTTATCTTTCATTAAATGAGGGAGATGAAATTTCATGGGCGCTAATCCAGAGAGTATTGGCTTCTGTTGCTCAAACAGCAATAATACCTATGCAAGATGTTCTTGGATTGGGTAATTCTGCCAGGATGAATATTCCCGCAACTCAGGTAAAATGTTATGCATGGTGTTCATAGTTTGTTCTGGCAACATTTTGGTTTATTCAACCAGAACAAGCAAAATAAAAATATTTTAGATGACTTGTAACCTCTGGACAAATTTGGACCCCCCCTCTCACAAAATAAATAATAAAATCATGACATTGTTGATCCCCTGACCTATGCAGTTTGGAAACTGGGGTTGGAGAATTGCAAGTTCGGTGAGCTTTGATGGCTTGGAGAGAGAGGCAGACAGACTCAGAGAAATGCTTTCAATGTATGGCCGACTTTGAATATGGAATTCCTTTTTGAGTGTAAAGTAGAAGAGTTTGCTTTGTAAAGGCAGCTTATTTGGAAAATGCTATAGTATGCATGATGTTGATAAATCAACGCTGGGTGCTTGTGTTGGTCAAGTAATTTGAGAATTTTGGATGCTTCAATGGAAATTTGTAAAAATGATAACGCCTAGCTGTTACATCTTGTAATGCTATATAACATGCTCGTTTAAATAAGGAAAAAAAGGGCATGTTATATCAATTACCATTTCATAGAAATGTTTATTAACAAAAAATATCGCAATGAAGATATGAGTGTCACAATCTGAATGTAACGCTGGAGTACAATTACTCACTCGAATATTTTTGCATGTGGCAATAGTAGCCAAGTGCATGATTAGAGTTTTTTGCCACAACAGCCAATCAGAGAAAAGGCGATTTACAACTTGAGCTATTTGTGCATTTAGCTTTTGAAGTGTGTGTTTGGTTTCGTGATGGATGCAACGGGTATTGCTTTCACCCTGGTCGGACCACTTTTGATCCAAATTTGGGATCTTTGGTTGCAATAAAGCAAGATCGATTTAGCTGATAAAGTCCAAGTTGGGTATGAAGTAACCTTGGGGAGCTTTTTCTTCATCCAGAATAGTTTTGCCCTTTATCGTCTATTTTTTGCTTGTTGCATTTACTATTCATGTTTCCTTGCTGGACTCTTATTTGCTCTGCTACTATTGGATGTGGACTATTGGATGTGTTCTTCTTTTACTCTTCATGCTTATTGCTCTCAACAACTATTCTCTATTTTTATAGATACGCCCTTTTATTACGATTCCAGACACTATTCTTTCTTTGCATTTAAAGAGGTTTTTGGACTTGCCCCATCACGCTTTTGTGGTTTAGGTATTAAATTTGAGTGTTAAGCCGGTTTCATGAAGTGTAGCACTGGGCGAATCTTATTATGTTCTTAAATTGACTACTACTTTTCCTTTGCGGATGTAGCACCTTCTTAATTCTGTAACCAACAGGCATAAGTAGTGAAGTTGGTTTGATGTACATTGCCTTACTATTCACTAAAGTAATCAATTTGAATAGCAAATATCCACTTTCTGTTTCAATGCTTCAAGTTCTGCTTTATATATTTAAATATATACTTGGACACATAATATACAAAAGAAAATTTCCCTTACAAGCTTCCTGTTTCATTTGTATCTTACTGTTGTTTGAAACGATGTGAAGATCTTAACAGCTGGAGGGTTTTTTTTGTCTGATAAACTCATTTTTTTGTCAAACTAGCACAATTTCAAGTGAACTTGACAAAGATCAGTGAGATGTTGATTATATCAGAGTTTTCAAGTTCGGATAAACTGAGTTCCTCAAACCATTGCCATACACCTGCTACTAGAGGCACTGGTTCAGGGAAAAAAGATTCCGTTCCATAGTCCACCTGTGGAGAGTTTTATTTTACATCAGTCTTGACATAGATTAAGATTTAAGGGTACGATTGAATAAACGTTTAGAAGAACTTCTAAGAAAAGAAATAAAATGAGGTTCTCTGTAATTTCAAATTATGCATTGTTAGCCTTAAACCTGCAAAGATTGCACGATGTACATGCCGTGAACTTTTGATTGTGAAGACGGTGAGGTCCTTGAAGACTAAGGACGCGGGAGTGTGAAGAGCAGGTGGAGAACTGAAACACGAAGTGGAGGTTCGAGATAGAGAAGAGTGTTTGAAGAGAGACATGAAGATGATGTCGTGGGCGTGTCGTTCAGAAGAGTCAGAGAGCCCCCAACAACCTAATCCCGTCCCTCCCAGACGACGTCGCATTGAATTGCCTAGCACGCCAGCGCCGTCTTCGGCGACCGGATCTACGCGATGGCGGACCGCGGCGACATCGCGTTCGAGCCGCGCAGCGGCGCGTGGGAGAGTGTGGGGGAGAATTGGACCACGGGTGGAGGGGGAGGGCGTGCGTGGTGGAGGGAATCTTATACTGCTACGACTACTTGGGGAAAATCAAAGGGTTCGATGTGGGGCGCGGGGTGCGGGAGGAGCTGAAGGGGTTGGAGAAGGCTTTGCCGAGGTTTCTGTGTGGGGCCACCATGGCTGATTTGGGTGGGAAACTGTGCGTGGTTTGGGAGTGCCAAGGCAATGGGAAGGAGATGGAGATTTGGTGCGCGGAGATTGGGGTGAAGAAGAATTCGGATGGGGAATTGTGGGGTTAACTTGGTTGGTTTGGGAAGGTTCTTTCTGTTCCCAAAGGCTCTTCCATTGTCAACTGTTCTTCTGTTTCCTTGTGATTGTGACCATGCATGCAAGCATTCTTTGATTTTGCATTGAATTGCTGCCACCTCTTTGGTGGCATTTCCTGCTCTGATGTTTGTACGTGAAACTGTGAATAAATAAATAAACAGGAGTTGCTCAAGCAGCACTACGCCTGAAAGTGAATCAAGTGATGTGTTTGTGGAATGAAAGTTTGTGTACAAGTGTCTCCGCGACATTGAATTTCAGTTACTGGATGATTAAGCAATACTCTTGTTGTTGCATAACATGGACATTCATTTGTCAGTTGTTCTGATAATCATAGGAAATGTGTATTTATATCTGAATCCCGTTTCATATTTGTATCTGTATTTACATTTACATACTTAATATATGATATATTCTCACTCATAATTGGTGAAATAGATTCGGCAAGTGAATGCTGTCAGTTCTTTAGCTTATATTTACAAGAGGTTCTAAGGATAAAAGCTGATTTAAACCAGTAAGCCAGGTCCAAGAATACCTAGTACCTACGGTCTAGCTGCATTTCTTTAGGGACATTTGTACTCTGGTTCGAGCCGAATTCATGTATGTTGAAAAAGCGCACCGAAAGCAGTGCACAGTAAAGTGCACAGTAAATTTTAATTTTTCAAACGCACCGAAAGCGTACAGTAACAAATTTTATTAGTTTATTATTTTGTTACTGTGCACATGCGTTATTTTATTATTTTGTTACTGTGCATACGCGTTTTGTAACTCCTATATAAAGGAGCGCTTGCATTCGTTTTAGATGCATCCCACACTTGAGAAATACCAAGTGTTCTTCAATAGCTAGAATAAGTGAGTGAGTAATCTCCTATTTTAAGAGAGTGATATTGTTTTCTCCTTAAAATTAGAGAGGTTGTAATCTTTCTTCTTTTAGTGAAAATCTTTCCTGGTCTTGCCCGTGGTTTTTCCCAAATTGGGTTTTCCACGTAAATCTTGTGTGTCACTTCAATTGGTGTACTTTGCTTACCTTACCGGTGGAATCAAGATAAAGTTAATTACACCGTTGGTGTCTAGGAAAGTGTGTGGTTATTTAATTAGTCACCGTTGCTTAGCACGGAGAGACTCCCACGATACACTTACCTGGCTAATTGTGTGATTAACAGTGTCTTGAGACTCTGGTTTGTCTCAACTCTATTTTAGTTGCAGGATACTCTGTGACCCATCAGTGGTATCAGAGCATACTGGTTGCATATTTGGGTGGAACTGTTTATGGAGTACTGTTCGTCACTATTCACATATACGTACGATACTATTCACGTATACGACACTATTCACAGAAAAATAGTGTGACCCGGCGCAGTCATTATTCAGAGTATCGTCAACATCATGGCAGCAAAATTTGAGATTGAGAAGTTCAACGGGAGTAATTTCTCCCTGTGGAAGCTGAAGATAAAGGCAATTATGAGGAAGGATAATTGCATAGCT
>PYAF01000744.1:153369-171730 GCA_007407185.1 Glycine tomentella | reverse complement strand
ATTGATAATGGCATTAAGTTTATACTAGCCCCTAAGTCACATAGTGCCCTCCCTACATTTATATTTCCTATGGCTATAGGGATATTAAAACTTCCAGGGTCTTTCAATTTCTTTGGAAGCTTTCTTAAAATGATGGCACTGCACTCCTCAGTGAGTGCTATGGTTTCACAGTCCTTTAACTTATGTTTCTTAGACAGAAATTCCTTCATGAATTTTGCATAATTAGGCATATTGGCTAATGCTTCAGCAAATGGGATATTTATATGTAACTTCTTAAACATGTCTAAGAACCTGGCAAATTGCTGCTGCTAAATTTGTTGCTTGGTCTACACTGGATATGGGGGTTTCTCAAAGCGAGAGAAATCCCACTTCTTCTGTGGAGATGCAGAATTTTCATCTTTCTTCTCTTTTTCTGCAGGTTTTTCTTCTTCTGCATCGACTGCTGTATTCTTCTTCTCAGCTTCTTTATTGCTTACCTCAGGCTTTTCTGGTGGAGTGAGCACCTTACCACTCTTGGTGGTGATAGCATTGACATGTTCCCTTGGGTTTATAACTGTTGCACTGGGAAACTGTCCTTGTGGCCTCTCATAAATTTGCTTCGCCAATTGACCAATTTGAATTTCAAGATTCCGTATAGAGGCATCTTGATTTCTGTGGTGAGCTCTAGTCTCTTGGATGAAAGCATTTGTTGCCTGTATGTGATCAGTGGTTGTTTGTGACAGCTGCATCACTACCTTCTCAAGTTCTGAAATACTAGTGGTTGGAATGGGAGGAGGCTGCAAATAATTACTGGACTTATATTCTAATCCTCCTCCTTGAGAGTTCCTCTGGTAGTTGTTTGTTGGAACAAAGCTGTGATTTCTCTGGTATGGCTGCTGCTGTCTCTGATCATTCCACACTCCATTAACCTGCACAGGGTCAGCTCCAACAAGAATAGGACATTCATTAGATTCATGCTCACCTTGGCAATACTCACAGCTGATGTGTGGCTTGCTGGATGAAACTTGGGCTGCAGAGACTTGAAGTCTGTCTATTTTTTCATTCAATTTAGCTAGCTGTTGGGCTAAGATTTTCTGCTTTGCAAGCATGGCATCATTGCTGCACAATTGTATTGGTTCTCTCTTTGGCTGCATAGTGATGCTTTCATTCTCATTGCAAGCCAGAGATTTAATCAGCTCATAGGTTTGAGCTGCAGTTTTTGACCTTATTGTGCCCCCTGCTGCAACATTAACATTCATACGAGTTTCAGGAGTCATACCATTAAAGAAAATACGTACCTGCTTACCCACAGGCATGTCATATTGTGGGCATCTCCTGATCAATTCTTGGAATCTGTTCCAAGCAGCACATAGGGATTCTTTTCCATTCTGAGTAAAGTTGGTGATTTCATGTACCAACCTGTTATATTTGTCCATGGAAAAGTATTGGGCAAAGAATCTTGAGACTAAGTCCTCCCAAGTTGAGATACTATTTGATGTTTGTCTATTTAGCCATCTCAGTGCATTTCCCTTAACAGCAAAAGGGAATAGGTTTAGTCTTACAGCATCATCTGAGACCCCTTGGTGTCTGATAGTGTCACAGATTCTGAGAAATCTGTCAATGAAGTCATGTGGGTCTTCAAAATCTTCTCCTCTAAACTGACTTCGTTCCACCAATACTATCAACGAAGGATTTATGTCAAAGTGATTAGCTTGTATTGGTGGCCTCACAATGTTGGAGTTAGGTCTTGTGAACATAGGAGCCAGAATATCCTCTATCAGTTCATCCTCCGGTCTTGGCTGATTATTCCTTTCTTCAGCCATCTCTGCTTCTGACTCTAACTCAGGGATTGAATCAAAGTCAAAATTTTCAGCTTCTCTCCTTCTTCTTTGTTTGGCTAGTCTCCTTCGGATGGTTCTTTCATTCAGGATCGAACTGTAAATCCTCAGGGTTAACTGAACCTCGCATAAAATTTAGAGAAGTGATTAGTAACAAAAATTCCACTCACAAAGATTAAAAATTACTGTAAAAATCAGTTTACCAATCCCCGGCAACGGCACCAAAAACTTGTTGCAAAGGCGGCAAGTGCACCGCTCTTTTCAAGTAATAAAGTAGGTAAGTAGAGTATCGTCTCCACAGGGATTGGGGTGAAATTTACAGCAAGTTGCAGTCAATGCAATTGGAAATAAAAAGAAATTATTTGTGAAGAATTTTTGTTGTGTGTTGAGTGTTGAATATAAAACTGAAATTAAAATAAGCAGTAAAATAAGTTGAAGTGTTACCAATGGAAGAAACAATTGTGGTCAGGTACAATCCCCTCTGATCCCTATCTCTTTCACTTAAACTGGTTTATCAAGTTTGATCACTCAAATGATACATATTTCTGATTTTAATAAATCCTAATTCCTTAGCAATTTAGTCCTTTAACAAGAATCCTAATTCCTTAGCAATTCCTATCAAGCATATAAAAGACTATATCATAAGGTTCGCTTATGTCTGATTGTTCAGAGAATAAATCTTTTCTAGTTTAGTTAACCCCTAATCCCTTAGCGAATTAACCCTTTAACTTTAATCGAAAACCTAGAAGTATTGAGGCGAGTCTCCTCCCCCCTTCCTTTTTCTACTGTGGCTCGTCCGCGCTTTTCGAGGCGCTGCCTGTGACTCAGCACGGGAGAAGGGGGTGTCACACTCCCTTAGTGAATTCTATCAAGTTAAGCATTTCAAAGAATATATTGTAAAGTTCTACAGCCAAGCATCCCTATCCTTAGGCAATGAACAACTGTTATTCTAATCAGGTCAGAAATTAGAATCCCAACATCCCTATTGCGAATCCTAACTCTCAGCACTTAATTAGAGTGATCAATTCCAAATAAGAATAAGACAAATAAGAACATAATAGAATAAAACAATCAACACATTCTCATTCAATACCAGTCAAGTTACAGAGGAGTTCACATCGGTTCTTGGCCTAACCACAATACAGAATTTAGCCTGACATGGGCTTCAAGAACACCAAAGCTGTTGAAATAAACATTATTCTGTAGTAACCTAGCTTTGTTTCTTGACTTCCAATGGTTTCCAAGCCCTTGAATGGTGTCTAATGGTGTAGAGAGTCCTGGAATGTGGTATAAGGTGTTAGATGATTGATAGATGACGATCTCTTCAGTCCCAGAGGCCTTTATTTATAGATTGATTTAATTGGAGTAACAAGGCACCTTTCCCTATGCATTTTCGTACCAAATCTTCCAAAATAAGGAAACAAAGTCTTTGTGGCGCTGATGGCGTGACAACCCGCGCTGATCGCGCGGATAATTTGAATCAGAATTGCCTCCAGACCTTGTGGCACGGATAGCGTGGGAGTTGGCGCGGATCGCGCGGAAGCTTCGATTAATTGTCGCTGGTAGCGTGGCTTCCACGCTGATAGCGTGAAGTTTTCGAAACTGGGCTCTGTATTTTGCATGTGGCGCGACTCGCGTGGGATCTGGCGCGATCCGCATGAGTCCTTCAACTTTGTTTTCTTCATCTTTTTGCCTGATTCTCCTCTTTTTGGCCCTGAAACACACAGTGGTAATAAAATGAGATTAAATTAACTATAAACAATAATTAAACTGATTCTAACATATATTCCTAAGGATTTTATTGAATTATAACCTGAAACTAGCCTAAAACTAAGATGTATTTGCAACACATCAATGGGCAAGCAGAGGTTTTTAATAGATAGATCAAGCAAGTGTTACAGAAGGTGGTGTAACCAAACAGGAAAGATTGGTGCAAGCTTCTTGAGGACGCTTTATGGGCTCATAGGAACGTTTACCGTACACCTTTGGGGATCTCTCCCTATAGGGTGATTTTCGGTAAGGCATGCCACCTTCCACTGGAGATTGAGCACCGTGCTTATTGGGCGGTGAAGAGTTGCAACATGGCATTTGATGAGGCGGGTATGCAAAGGAAGCTTTAGTTGCAAGAGCTTGAGGAAATTCGTTTAGAAGCCTATGAGAACTCCAAGATTTACAAGGAGAAAGTGAAGAAATTCCATGACTCTAGGATTCTTAAAAAGGAGTTCCATAGTGGCCAAAAAGTGTTATTGTTTAACTCTCGCCTTAAGCTTATTTCTGGTAAACTTCGATCTAGATGGGATGGACCTTTTGTTATTACTAATGTTTTCCCCCATGGTGCAGTTGAGATTAAAAATGAAGCTACCGGCAAAGTCTTCAAGGTCAATGGTCACCAACTCAAAGCATTTCATGAGAGCCCTCAAGTGGAGGAGGAGCTAGTGGAGGACATCTCTTCGGTCTTGCCAATTTCGCTTGCATGACATTTTGGGAGTTTCCTTTTCCCTTCTTTTATTTGTTGTCTCTTTGTTGCATTTCTTTGCATGTTTACATTGAGGACAATGTGCATTTCAAGTGCGGGGTGAAGGATCCTAAAATTTTTTGAAATTCTGGTTATTTTCTGTTTTCTGTTTTCTGTCTGTTTATGTTTTGTTGCTGTCTGTTTGTCAGTGTCTGTTGTTTTCTGTTTGTTTGTCTATATTCTGTTTATCTGTTTCAGTTTTTGATTCTGTATGTTTTTGTTGTCTGTTTCTGTTGTTTCTGTTTTTATTTAATTTAGGCACTTTTTCATGTTTTTCATAGGATTTCCAACTTGTATAAATTGTGAGAAATGTTAAAAAGTGTAAAATATAGGAACACTTCACACTTAACCAAGAGGGGGGTGAATTGGTTAGGCTTGGTAATTTAAAAATTTATTAATCAAAATCAGAGTTTTTGCCTTTTTGGATCTTTATCACAAACACAACCAATAACCTTTATCCAAGAATCAACCCAAGAGATGTAATGCTTCAAGAATTAAGTAGTTAATAAGAATTTACATAAAACAATCAAATATGCAGAATTAAACAAACTGACAAGGAATTATACTGGTTCACTTCAAACACTATGAAGCTACATCCAGTTTTCTTCTACTCAACACTAGAGTAGAGTTCCACTATTGCAAATTTTAGTTCTTACAAGATTCTTACAAGTCTCTCTTTATCAACCCTAGATAAAGTTCAGAGATCTAAAATCGTATTAGATCCTTAGAGACCAAACCCAGCTGAGAACACTACCCAGCAACACTTAGAGAAACACTATCTCTAAATTACAAGCAAGAGCCCAAAACACAATAGACAAGGCAATACAAATTTCAACAAAGAATTACAGACATACAAATATTTTAAAGATTTAATGTAATCGATTACGAAGTAATGGTAATCGATTATGGCAGTGACAAATTCAGTTTTATCTTGAGTTTTAAGCATGGTAATCGATTATCCCGATAGGTAATCAATTACTTCCGAAGGGACAATATCTAAATCATTGAATAATAATCAATTACAAGTCAGGTGTAATTGATTACTTGAGCTTAAATTTCATACAGAATGTAAGTTTTAATGATTTTAATCGATTAATACGCAGGGTAATCGATTATTTCCGTCAGATTGGCAAAAAATGGAGTATTCTGCAACATGGTTCAGCTTTTCATACATATTATCAATCAAAATGGCAAGAGGCTTTGAATATATGGCACGAATTATGTAGCAAACAAGCTAGTTAATGTTGTTTTCATCAAGGATCCTTAGCATGTTTCTAAGAGTGTAAAATCTATCTTTAGGCAAAGGTTTTGTAAATATATCAGCAAGTTGATGATGTGTATCAATGAATTCTACCTTGATATTACCTTTCTGCACATGATCTCTTATAAAATGATGTCTAATCTCAATATGTTTGGTCATTGAGTGCATAATAGGATTCTTTGAAATATTTATAGCACTTGTGTTATCACAGAGTAATGGTATCTCCTTTAGATCAACTCCATAGTCTTGTAATTGTTGCTTGAGCCATAGACTTTGTGCACAACAACTACCAGCTGAAATGTACTCAGCTTCTGCAGTTGATAAAGCTACACAAGCTTGTTTCTTGTAGTGCCATGAGATGAGTGAACTTCCAAGGAGATGACAATTTCCACTAGTGCTTTTCCTATCAAGTTTGCATCCTGCAAAATCAGAATCTGAATAACCAATAATGTTTATAGATGCACCTTTAGGATACCAAAGCCCAACTTTGGGTGTTGCCTTGAGATATTTGATGATCCTCTTGACTACTGTAAGATAAGACTCTTTTGGATTTGCTTGGTATCTAGCACACAATGTAACACCCCGTAGGCCTCCGACGTGTTATCATTATTAATATCAGATTAGCGCTTAAAACATAGTTTATAAAACTCAGCGGAAGCACGTAATCGCTTTTCTTGATTCATTATGTATGGAATAAAACAAATCACATAAAATTCACACACAAGGCACATTTGGCACACCCCTACTGATCCAGTTTCTCATAACATAATCATAAGGACAGATAACTACAAGACTTAGGCAGATTTATCAAATATACAACATCGATACTCAGGAGAAAGGTCTCATATACATGTCATAACTAGTTCTGTACAAATATATATATACATCAGAACTCACACCACATCGTGTGATACAAAAGAATATCTGCCCTGAGAACTATACAAGCATCATCTGGTGTACACCCACACCATCCCTTCTCAAGGGTACAACATATAACCAAAAATAATAAAAAATGAGCCTACAAGTTCCATCTGCTGCTATCAGCCAAGCAGAAACGTCTCTACTCGGGCCTCCTGCCCTGAGACTGCTCTCTTCGTCCGGAAGAGTCACCTGAAAAGCATAAATCCCCACACAGGGTGAGATAACAAATCTCAGTAAGCTCAGGGTCCATGGAGACATCTCCTCCACCCTGGCCCACTTCCACAACACATACATCAGGCAATCACAAGTAATTGGCCCACTGGCCTGGCCCTCTGGCCCTCATAACAACATAAGCATAGCATACAAACATGGCGGAGCTGCCTCATCGCCTGGCAGAGCTACCTCAACGCCTATATCAGTGAGAGTCCGGAACTCACACCTGTGCCATCCCATTGGGTGCTAACCCTTCGCATGGATGCACAACATATGGTACCTCCGAGAATAGAAGGAGTTACCTCAACTTCTAATCCCCTGGCCTATGGGAATGAATCCCCTGGGAGCTACCTCAACCAAGAGCCAGCCATGCTAGGAGGAAACCACCATCTCCTAGGGAGGTCCATATCTATCTATTGGCCAACAGATCTATCACAGACATATCACATCACAAATCAATCACAGATGCATACATATATCATTATGAGGATGCAACTACCAATGCATGCATCATGAAATGACCACCACTCCCCCGGAGTGTAGTGTGGCACACAAGATGGGAAATAATTCCCCAGGGACACTGAACTTACCTGTCAAAGGCTCACTCTGTAGTTCTTTCCCTGGTCTGTGGCTCTCGCCACCAACAGTCTCAAAATCAAGCCCTAAACAAGGCATATGCAGTCTCATATCAAAACCAAGCTACAAGCATTCATTCACAGATCATAACATAGCAGAATTCCCCTATCCTAGGGTTCAATCAGAACAAGCCTGCACTAGGCTTCTCACAGACCATACAAGGTCCATAATGGCTGCATACAAATCACTTGAGTCATCACAGACTCAATACAGCTCATTTACCATAACATAGACTCATAATAGCCTCAAGGTTCCACCTCACTGGAATGGCTTAAACTTAACCACAGCACCATTCCACTAGCCTCTCAGGCTCAATACAAGCATAATCAAGGCTCTGGCATGGCTCCAAAACCATAAGTGACTTATCACATAAGCCACACATACAAGCCACAGAGCCAATATTCAAAGTTATCTAAATCAAAAATCGAAAGCTAATCCTTCATCTATACCTCGCTCTAAACAAGTTTCTCTACAGGACCCTGAGCTAATTCTAGCCCCAGCTCATATGGGTCACTATTCATAAAACCCCCCAGGATCAAAATCAAACGGAGAAACTTGAGTTTCTTACCTCAATGGTGACTCTAAAGGCCTCAGGACATCTTCCTCGAGCTTCTCTGTCCTTTATACGCCGTGGGTCTTCGCCAATCTCAAGTTCTCTGAGCTTTTCCTCTAAGAAATCACTCTTCACTCAAAAGGGGTTTCAAGAGCGGAAAATTGAAGGATTCAAGCTTCCATAGGTTTCTCTCACACTCAAAGGTCAAAGGGAGGTGTTTAGGCTCTCAAATAGGGTCCTAAAAAGCTTGGAAACAGCTCTAATGGAGGTCTGGACGAAGGAGGAAGAAGAAGGAAAGAAAAATGCCCAGCTTTTCGGGCTTCTGGGCCTTTTATAGGCCCAGACGTGACTCCCACGCTACTGGCGTGGAGTGGCAGAGGAAAACACATTTCTGGGGCACTTTCCACGCCCCTGGCGTGGCCTGCCCGCCACTAGCGTGGCTTCCCAGTGAAATTTGCATTTCTGAGCCACTTCCCACGCTCCTGGCGTGGCTCACAGCAAAACCCCAAAATTAAGCTTTAAAACCCATGGTTATTATACACAAGCAAACACTTAGCATGATGTCCGGTCTGCTAGCTGTCAAGTAAAGTAATGAGCCAATCATTCCTCTATACTTGGATTCATCCACTTTCTTTCCTTTTTCATCTGAGTCAAGATAGGTTGAAGTTGCCATAGGAGTTGCAGCATCTTTGCTTTTCTCCATTTCAAACTTCTTGATCACTTCAAGGCAATACTTGGATTGATTGAGAAAAGTCACATTCTTCATTTGTTTAACTTGAAGTCCTAGAAAGAATGTTAACTCTCCCATCATAGACATCTCAAATTCATTTTGCATAGTTGCAGAAAATTCTTTACAAAGTTTTTGATTAGTTGAACCAAAAATAATATCATCAACATAAATTTGAACCAATAAGAAATTATTGCCTTGCCTTCTGATAAACAAGGTTTTATCAACATTACCCCTTGTGAAAGATTGTTCAAGCAGAAATTTGCTTAACCTTTCATACCATTGTCTAGGAGCTTGTTTCAAACCATAAAGTGCCTTTTTAAGTTTATAAACATAGTTTGGATGTTTGTGTAGGAATTTTTACCATGGCAAGCGTACCGTTTTATCGTTGTAAGTTTCAAATTTATAAAGATCGTCTCCACAGGGAATTGAGCTTACTCAGTTAATCCAACTAAAATTAAACAGTTGAATAGATATGTACAAGTAGGTCGAATGATATTTCATTTGTTAATGCAGGTAAAGTAAATTAACTAAACTTAACGAAAATGAAAATATATTTGTGAGAAAGCGGGATTGGATTTCATCATTCTTAACATCCTATATTCAATTAATATTTACCATGCATAAATCACCGTCTATTCTTATTTATGCACACTAGGTTACTAGTGACAGAGAATCAAAATAGAAGATTTACTCGGTAGCTTCTTGGCTGTCTGTTTCGTTTTTCCTTTATGATCTTGGTAATTTCTTAAATTAATATTGATGTAGCTGCAAGAAATTTACCTCAAAAAGGAAAAAGACAAACTTTGCAATAATTTGTAAGTACCGAGGTTAGGGAAAGTAAAATAAAATAGAAGATAATTTATTCAAAATTAAAAATAACAAAAGCAAAGACAAGTCCTATTCAACTGAGAAATTAAATTTGAAAGAATTGAGCGAGCGACTCAAGTCCCCGACAACGACGCCAGAAACTTGTTAGGAATTTTTACCACGACAAGTGTACCGTTTTATCATTGTAAGTTTCAAATTTATAAAGATCGTCTCCACAGGGACTTGAGCTTACTCAGTTAATCCAACTAAAATTAAACAGTTGAATAAATATGTACCAGTAGGTCGAATGATATTTCATTTGTTAATGCAGGTAAAGTAAATTAACTAAACTTAACGAAAATGAAAATATATTTATGAGAAAGCGGGATTGGATTTCATCATTCTTAACATCCTATATTCAATTAATATTTACCATGCATAAATCACTGTCTATTCTTATTTATGCACACTAGGTTACCTTGAATCGATTCCTCGCATCCAAGTTCTAAGGATATTTTACCGAATATCGATCCCTCGCATATTTAAGTAAATTACCCCAGCGTTAAGAACTATAATCGCGTGCTTTTATGCAATCAAAACATTATGCCCTATTCCTAGCAACGTAACGTAACGAGTAATTTCATTCAGTTCAAACCCTAAGCTTACTTTCCAGTCTCACTTCGGATTTAAGCTCGTGATACTAGTGATCAAGTAGGATCAAGCATTAAGCGCGGAACGAAACTACCAATAAGAAATAGAACAACTCATGCATGAATATTAAAAGAAGTATAGGGTTAAGAAGATTACATCCAACCTCTAGGAAGCTAGCCCAGCATGGAGAGAACCTCCTCTCGGAAAGAGCAGCTGAACATTCCCATCCTCGCTTCTTTCCGGCAGAGTTTCCACGCTTAACCTCACTTCTCTCACTTTCTTAACCTACTTAAACCTACTATTTAAGTACCTAAACCTAAGAACAAGCTAAGGAACAAGAAAGGGAGGAAAACCTCCAAAAATGGCATGCCAAACCCTTTGGAATCGTGGCCTATTTATAGATTTTGGGCACCAGCCAACTTCACTCGCCCAGGCCACTGATTTTGCCTATGTTCACTCGCCTGGGCGAGTTAATCTGATCTTCTTGGAACTTGGAGCTCGCCCAGGCGAGTAAAATACACTATGGTTGGTCGCCTGGGTGAGTGAAAGTCTTAATGTTGAAGAAAGCTTTGGGCCATGTCAGTTTTTGGGCCTGAAATGCTTGTTGCACCTCCCATGCTTGCTATGTAACCCTCCTTGCTTGCTTTGATACTCCGAAAGCTTCGAAAATCCACGGAATCTATCCAAATACAAAGCACGATTGAATTAATCTTTTGAAACATTTTAAACATGAGTATAAGGTGCTTATTAACTAGGTTTAGGGAATTTTACCAGCCAAATGAAAGAAATCAAAAGATAAGTGCCAATATTTTAAACATGAAATTAACTGAAATGTGGCACTTATCAGTTTGAAATCAGTAAATCCAGGAGGTTGTTCAACATATATGTCCTCCTCAATGTATCCATTCAAAAATGCACTTTTAACATCCATTTGAAAAAGTTTGAAACCCAATATGCATGCATATGCAAGTAGTAGCCTAATAGCTTCCAATCTTGCAACTGGAGCATAAGTTTCCTCATAGTCAATGCCTTCCTCTTGGTTGTAACCTTTAGCAACCAATCTAGCCTTATTTCTGACTATAATTCCACTTTCATCCAGCTTGTTTCTAAACACCCATTTTGTACCAATAGGCTTAATAGATGGAGGTCCAGGAACAAGTTCCCAAACTTCATTTCTTTTAAATTGATTTAATTCTTCATGCATGGCATGCATCCAATGTTCATCATTTAAGGCATGATTGATATCTTTTGATTCAATTTGAGAAACAAAAGCCATGTCACAACATAAATTTCTAAGAGAAGATCTAGTAGAGACTCCCTTTGATACTTCACCAATGATGTTATCTAGTGAAAGATCTCTTGTGGTTCTCCACTCTTTAGGCATTTGACTTGGAGTTGATGGACTTTCTTCAGCACTAGGTTCATTCTTTTCATTGATTGACATCTTCTCAAGTTGAACATTCTGTTCTATTTGACCTGCATCTTCATCACAAGCTTTTTCCTCTTTGGAGGGGTTAGACTCATCACAAATTACATGGAAACAATATTTTTACTTTGAAAAGATGTTTTACTTTGTTTCCCCTTTTGACATGCATCACATAGTTTGTCCTTTCAAATTTGAGTTTTGGTAGGCCAATGACTAAGTCCCTTTTTATGAGCTTATTCATATGATGCATATTGATATGACTAGTTCTCCTATGCCACAGCCATGTTTCATCTATTTTACTCATCAAGCATGTGGTTTTGTGAAATAATGCATGGTCTATAGAAAGCAAGTAAACATTACCTTTCCTTTTGCCAATGTAAATTACCTCTTCACTCTTACCATCACAAATTAAACAACAATCTTGATTGAAGGAGATTTTATAGCCTTTGTCACATAATTGGCTAATGCTAAGTAGGTTGTGCTTCAAGCCCTCAACATAGAGTACATTAGTTATTTTGGTATTCAAGCTATCACCAATGCTACCTTCACCAATGATTTTTCCTTTGTTGTTATCTCCATAGGTTACATAGCCCCCATCTTTAAAAATAAGATTTTTGAGCAAGGACATATCACCGGTCATATGTCTTGAGCATCCACTATCAAGATACCATAGAGAAGAGCTTGCTCTAAGACATACCTACAAAAGAAACAAGTTACTTCAAGGGAGAAGGTACCCATTTGCTTTTGGGTCCAAGTGGGTTAGTTGTTTTCTTTTTCTTTTTTATCCAAATACACTCCCCATTTGGGACATAAAACCTTCTTGCAAAACAATGGTAAGCTGTATGACATCTTTCCATACAATAGTGACAAGTTACAACATTGTATGATTTTCTAGAGAACCTCTTTTGATTGACTCTTGACTTCTTCTTTTTCTTCTGTTTTGGAGGTACAAATGTAGTCTTTTGGACATTTTTAAAGCTTCTTTTATACCCCAAACCAGAAGTATCACCAAACTGTTTTTGGGCACTCAACATATCATCTAAATCACATTTTCCTTTGTTGATTTTTTCCAAGATGTCAATCAGTTCTTGGTTCTTTGAAATCAGCAGCAAATATTTTTCTTCTTGATTTATTCTATAGTCATCAAACACTTTTTGCAGCATTTCATACTTGTCACTAGATGTGGAGGAAGAGGTGCAAACACATCCACTTGATTTGTAGCTTGAAGTAAGTTTCTCATTTTCTTCCTTCAAGTTACAAACTTCAGTTTGCAAATTCATTATTTTTGCAAGATGATCCTCAATACTCTTTTTAAGCTTGTTATTTAATTTAGCTAGCTTTTTGGCCTCTTTGTGCATTTCTTGAAAAGCAAAAATAGCTTGATCAAGTTCAGATGTTACCTCATCATCTTCATCTAGAAGATCATCATTTTCTTCATTGAAAATTGAGGTGAGGCACATGTTGGCTTCTTCTAATTCAGTAGAGGATTTAGAGGTTGAAGATTCATTGTTGTAACACCCCGTAGGCCTCCGACGTGTTATCATTAATAATATCAGATTAGCGTTTAAAACATAAATTTTATAGCTCAACGGAAGCACAAAATCGCTTTTCTTGATATATTATGTATGGAATAACAAATATACTAGATACACACACATCAAAACATATATCATGCCCCTGCCGATCCAGTTTCTCATAACAAACTTCATATAGACAGATAACTACAAGACTTAGGCAGATTACAACATGTACAACAGATATATACTCAGGGAAAGTCTCATATCATGAACTCAAATAGTTCTGTACATAACTATATACATCAGTGTCTTCACCATAAACTGGTGATACATAAGAATATCAGCCCTTCTCGAGGGTCTACAGCACTATACATCATAAACAAAACCAAAATAGAGCCTTCAAGCTCTCCATGCTGCTCCTCAGTAAAGCAGCCTAGTCTCTACTGGGCCTCTTGCCCTGAGACTGATCTTCTCTTCTAGCAAGGTCACCTGAAATCATATAAACCCCACACGGGGTGAGATAACATATCTCAGTAAGCTCAGGGTCCTTGGGAAATCATTCCCACCCTGGCCCACAGATTCACAACACATAAACAGGCAAACACATCAAACATGGCCCACTGGCCCTCATCATATCATAATAATCATTATATTCTCAACACATGACAGGTGGCAGAGCTCCTCAATGCCTGGCAGAGCTCCTCAACGCCCTGACGGAGCTCCTCAACGTCAGTACCTGTCAAGATATGGCAGAGCTCCTCGATGCCATGGGCGGAGCTCCTCAACGCCCAGAATACACAGCATAGCTCCTCAATGCTGGTATTCATCTATTGGCCATGGGCGAAGCTCCTCAACGCCCTGAATACAAGACAGAGCTCCTCAATGCCGGTATTCATCCATTGGCCAACAGATATCTCAATCACAGCACACATATATCCAATGCAGATGCATATAAAATCAATACAATCCATGCCAAAGTCAATGCATGCATCATGAATCATGACCAACACTCCCCAGGAGTGTGGTGTGCAACCAAAACGGGAATTCATCCCCCAGAAACACTGAACTTACCTGGTAAAGGATTATTCTGCAGTTCCTTCCCAGGTCTGTGGCTCCCGCCACCAACAATCTCAGAATCAGAGCCTAATCAAGGCACATGCAAATCTCATATCAAAATAAGCCCTCAGGCATCCAATCCACAGAACATATCATAACAGAATTCCCCTATCCTAGGGTTCAGTCAAGCTCAGCCCCACACCAGGCTGTCCACAGACCATCCAAGGTCCCTCAAGGCCATAAGCCAAGCCTCTGAGTCTTCCAGACTCAATGCACATTCATACAAGGCATAGCTTTCCTCAGCCTTAAACTCAATTACCACTAGAACGGACTGAGTTCCACTCAAAGTCTCGTTCAACTAGCCACTTAGGCTCAGCACAACACAATCAAGGCTCTAGCCTATTAGAGAACCATCAACAAGTGACTCTACATAAGTCACACAGGCATATACAGAGCTAAGATTCAAAGTCATCAAAATCAAAAATTGAAAGCTAATCCTTCATCTATTCCTCGCTCTAACCAAGTTTCTCTACAGGACCCTGGGCTAATTCTAGCCCCATCTCAGTGTGGGTCACCATACTTAGAAAACCCCAAATTCTAACTAATCAAGAGAACTCGGGTTTCTTACCTCAGTGGTGACTATGAAGGCCTCAGGATAGCTTCCACAAGCTTCTCCGTCCGTTCCAAGCCTCGAGTCTCGACCACTCTCAAGTTCTCTGAGGTTTCTCACTTGAGAATACAAACTCTCACTCAAATGGGGTTTTTAAAGAAAGGATGAAGGATTATAGCTTTCTGAAGGTTTCTCTCACAATCAAAAGTCACAGGGAGGTGTTTAGGACTCAAAACAAGGTCCTATGAAGCTTGGCAGGTCATCAATGGAGGTTTGGGGTCATGGAGAAGAAGAGGGAATAGTTTTTCCCTTCAAAAACGCGTTTGACCCTTAATATACTCAGCCTGCCCGAACTCTGGCGCGATCCGCGCCACATCCCGTGCCATCCGCGCCACAATGTCAGTGGTTTGGCGCTAACAGCACCAACACCGCGCCATCAGCGCCAACTTCCCTAGACCTGTGGTGCCATCCGCACCACCTCTGGCGCTATCAGCGTGAAAAACCAGAGAAAACTATTTTTCCAGAGCACTTATGGCGCGATCCGCGTGGCCCTTGGCGTTACCAGCGCCAACCTCTCGAATAACTGACGCTGCTCGCGCCATAGCCACGCTACTAGCGTGGACTTGCCGACCCTATGGCGCCATCAGTGCCACAGCTAATGGGTCTGGCGCTATCAGCGTCAACCCGGGCGCGATCAGCGCCACACCCAAAACCAGGTTTTTCACTTAAGAGACCTGGGCCAAAGGTGAGGGTCCTTACAATTGTCTTGCCATGCAATGTATGATCTTCTTGCTTTAGCTTCCTTCTTGCCTTTGCTGTCTTGTTTCTTCTTCTTCAAGTAGATTGAGCATTCTGATTTTATGTGGCCTGGTTTGCAACATTCAAAACAAGTAAAGTTGTTGTCAATCTTTTTATTGTTGCTAGAGCTGTTGGTGGAATTGTTCTTGTTATTTCTTGTAAACCTTTTGCCCTTGTTCTCCTTCAGAAATTTGCTAAACTTCTTTACAATCAAGTTCATGCTTTTTTCATCACTAGAGTTTTCATCCTTCTCTACTTTAGGTGCTGCAGTTTTCAGTGCTATTCCCTTGCTTTTTCTTTCTGCATCTTCACCAAAAGTTAGTTGAGACAATTCATATTCAAGTAACTTACCAAAGAGGGCAGCCATAGTCATTTTCAAAATATCTTTGGATTCCTTGATGGCTGTTAATTTTGGTTGCCAAGCTCTAGTAAGGCACTTTAGAATCTTGATGTTTAATTCTTCAGCATCAAATGTTTTTCCAAGGCCCAAGAGATGATTCACTATATGTGTGAACCTTGTTTGGAGTTGAGAAATGCTTTCATTTTGATTCATCTTGAACATTTCATATTCATGAATCAAAGAGTGCTTCCTTGATCTCCTTACTTCGTCAGTTCCCTCATGGGTGATCTCAAGCATCTCCCACATTTTCTTGGAAATGGCAGAGGTTATCATGTTCTTAGCTTTAAAATCATATTGAACAATTATTTTTTCATCATCATTCATCTCATCCCAATCTTTGGGAATCATGTTGTTATCTACTACCTTGATGGGCACCCTAGGACCCTTTTCTATGGCATTCCATGCTCCTGGATCATTGGATTGAATAAAGATCTTCATTCTATTTTTCCAAAAACTGAAATGCTCCCCCTCAAATAAAGGAGGTCTGTTTAAGGATACACCTTCCTTGAAGGTTATTTGTGATGTACTCATTTTGAAAGAAAAGTGATCTTGAGTATCTTACAAGACCTAGCTCTTGATGCCAATTGTAAAATATAGGAACACTTCACACTTAACCAAAAGGGGGGGTGAATTGGTTAGGCTTGGTAATTTAAAAATTTATTAATCAAAATCAGAGTTTTTGCCCTTTTGAATCTTTATCACAAACACAACCAATAACCTTTATCCAAGAATCAACCCAAGAGATGTAATGCTTCAAGAATTAAGTAGTTAATAAGAATTTACATAAAACAATCAAATATGCAGAATTAAACAAACTCACAAGGAATTATACTGGTTGACTTCAAACACTATGAAGCTACATCCAATTTTCTTCTACTCAACACTAGAGTAGAGTTCCACTATTGCAAATTTTAGTTCTTACAAGATTCTTACAAGTCTCTCTTTATCAACCCTAGATAAAGTTTAGAGATCTAAAACCTTAATAGATCCTTAGAGACCAAACCCAGTTGAGAACACTACCCAGCAACACTTAGAGAAACACTATCTCTAAAATACAAGCAAGAGCCCAAAACACAATAGACAAGGCAATACAAATTTCAACAAAGAATTACAACATTCAAAGATTAAGGAAAGAAATCACCTAATGATCCAAAGATTGATATGCATGAAATGAATTTACCAGGTTAATGCAAACAACAAATTAAGAACATGGTTTTCCTTGATCTTTGAAAAGAAAATCTTGCTTCACTCAATCCTTAAACACCCATAAGAGTTTTGTGTAAGCAAGTGCTTTGTGAACCCAGAAAAATTACTTAGAGAATGTTTAGAAATCTTTAGAACGCTCAGAATTCGAATTTCTCAAGTCTGGAAAACAGCTAAGCAATGGTTCTATTTATAATAATTTTTGTAACCGCTTGTAATCGATTAAATGCGCTCCTGTAATCGATTATTTAGCATATGTAATCGATTATATACGCTCTTGTAATCGATTAAAGTGTTCATAAGGATTTTAGGTAACCACAACGAGCAATTTAATCAATTATCCCGATGCGTAATCGATTAAATCTGAAATATGTATAAACATGAATGTACTGTGTAATCGATTACAATAATTGGTAATCGATTATATCCGAAAATATGAAAAACATGTTTGAACCACGTAATCGATTACAGTAATTGGTAATCGATTAAGCCAGAGTGATGATATAAACTGTATGAGTAATGTAATCGATTAAAGATTAGTAGTAATCGATTAAAGAAGTCACTAAGGCAGATTCTAAGTGATCAAAGACAAAATAGTCGATTATTCCGATAGTGTAATCGATTAAACTGTTCTTAAGAATTTTCCAGAAAGCATTAAGAACAAAATAATCGATTCTTTGCTTATATTAATCGATTAAACCAGTGAAATGCTATTTTTCCAAAAACACTTTGTTTATTTCAAGATTCAAAATAATTTCCTAATGCCTTGTGATTTAATTCTTAAGCTTATGAATGATATGAATGCAATGACTTGGATCATCAGCAAACTTCCTTCCTTTTACATTTGATCACAAGCTTTTCTTTAATGCTTCAATCATGTTGAAAGTCCAAAACACTTCTTTGTCTTCAAACTCTCTTTGTGCTTCAAGCAACTCCCCCTCAAATCAACAAAAAGTTGGTTGGATTAAAAGGGTTCATACTTGATGTGAATCATTGTTGCAATTGTTGAAGTGATAAGTAGGCTTGAGAAATAGAATTTAAGATGAACCCATGTGTGGTAGAATTATGCCTTGTGAGTTTTTGAGCCTTGTGGATATGTTCTTTCATGTGTGATTTCACCCTTGTGCTAGATTACTCTATGTTTTGCCTTGCCTCTTTTGACATTCCTTGTTGCACATGCTTTGATTGAGATGATTTAGGCCTTCTTTCTTTTAGCCACTAGCCAAATAAACCTATCCTTGTGTTGA
>PYAF01000744.1:110590-124748 GCA_007407185.1 Glycine tomentella | reverse complement strand
GATGAAGATTGTGATTAAATGTAAAAGGAAAGAAAGCTTTCTGTTGATCCAAGTCCTTGCATGCATACCATTCATATTCATTTAAGCATTACATCACAAAGGCTTTAAGTAATTGTTTTTGGAACTTAAAAGAAGCTAAGTGTTTTGGAAAAATAGCCTTAAGCTGGTTTAATCGATTAATACACACAAAGAATCGATTATATTGTTCTTCAAGCTTTCTGGAAAATTATCAAGAATAATTTAATCGATTACATCATCGGATTAATCGATTATTTCAAACTTAGTATACATATGATCTGGCCGAGTGACTGGATTAATCGATTACCACTGATCCGTAATCGATTACATGCCTATTTAGAAAAAGTGGTCACGCTGCCTTAATCGATTACCACTTATCGTAATCGATTACTTAGTTCATTTCATGTTTTGCACTTAGTCTGTCTTAATCGATTACCATCTGTTGTAATCAATTAGATTACTCAAACATGACTTTTTACTTAGTCTGCTTTAATCAATTACCGATTATTGTAATCGATTACTCAGTGCAAACTGATTTTAGAGGACTTTTGGAGTAATCGATTACACGTCAGGATAATCGATTAAATGACCCGTTGCTGTAACCCAGGTCTTGCTATGAACGGTTTAATCGATTACAGGAGCATGTGTAATTGATTACATATGCTAAACAATTGATTACTGGAGCGCTTTTAATCGATTAATTCAGTTACAGAATTTAATATAAATAGAACCCATGCCTTTTCTGATAAAGAGAACGAACTTGAATTTTCGAACACTGAGCATTCTAAAAGCTTTCTAAGCATTCACAAAGGCTTTCTTCTGGGTTCTTAAGCTCTAGCATCCATTGATTCTCATATGGGTCTTTAGGATTTAGTGAAGCAAGACAATTCTTCACAAAGTTTAAGGAAAAGTTGTTCTGCATATTGTTTCTGCATTCAACCTGGTATTTTCATTCTTATGCATATCATTCTTGGATCATCAGGTGAATTCTTTCCTTACTCTTTGTGGTTGTAAACTCTTTGATTGAATATTTGTATTTGAAGTTCTATTGTAAGTGGGTTTTCTTGCAAGGTTAGAGATAGTGTTTCTCTAAAGACAGTTGAGTAGTGTTCTCAGTGTGGGTTTCGGCTTCTAAGGGTCTAATAGTGTTTTAGACTTCTGAATTTTATCTAGGGTTGATAAAGAGTAGTTTGTAATTGTCTTGTAAGAATATTATTTGCAATAGTGGAACTCTACTCTAGTGTTGAGTAGAGGAAAACTGGATGTAGCTTCATAGTGTTTGAAGTGAACCAGTATAATTCTTGTGTGTTCATTTATATTTTGCATATTTGATTGTTTTCTTTGTGAATTCTGTTTTATATCTTGTTTCTTGAAGCATTACAAGTCTTGGGTTGATCTTGGATAAATGTTCTTGGTTGTATTTGTGATAAAGATCCAAAAAGGGAAAAAACTCTGATTTTGATTATCCAAAAAGTTTTAAATTACCAAGACTAACCAATTCACCCCCCCTCTTGGTTAAGTGTGAAGTGTTCCCATATTTTACAGTATAAGAATTTCATATAGTGTATTTAGCATATTCCTAAAGATTGGCATCCATCGTAAATCGTTGGATTGTTTTATAATCTTAAACACAATTTTGAAAATTGGGCCTACTAAGGTTGGTCTAGAGTTGAGGGTTAGATAGCATGCACTGAGACTTAAACTCTATTCTGATTGTTGTCACTGAATGCAAAAAAAAAAATCACTATATAATGAAATTTATTCAACGATAATGACAGGAAATATATAATTCAATAAAATCAAGACATAATTGAACTTTAGGTTCTCTTGCTATCATCATTTCGTGCATTTAGTTCTTTTTTCTTCACAAATTGATTCTTCCTATTTTTATGTGATTTTGGTTTATTTATTAGCTTGATATCTAATATTCAACAAAAATATTAATGTGATATTAATGTCACATCAATACATTCATACTAACATGACATTTTACTATATTATATTTTCAACCTTCTTATCAAATATTAGATAAACTACACAATTAAAGAAATTAGGGGATCAAATCCATAAAAAAATGGGGACACCAATTTCGCAAAATGATGATATATAATAAGAACTTAAAGTGCATGTAATCATGAAATCAAGGATCCAATGATTTTTTCTATGGTGATCAAAATTAGAAATAATTTTTAAGGGCAAACATTAAATGTTTTCTTCATAGCTGATAACTAATAGTGATATTAACATATGATTGAATATCAATGTCTAACATGTTTCAAATCAATATTTTGTCATAGTTGGTCAGCCAACCATTCTTTCGTATAGTTGAAATGGGTGCAAACATGGCATGGCCAAATTCAGATTTCATAAACAAGGAATATTCATTCATGATGGGCAGTGTAATGGTTCGTTTCAACTCATTTAGGTTTGTTTGGAGGATGATTTTGTCATATTGGTCACAATTCTTGCGATGTTAATTCCATTTTTCAGTGTGGTTCTTTCCTTTCTTGGAGCAATTGGGTTTGGTCCTTTAGTTGTCTTTTTCCCATACAAATGCACATCGCCTAGAAAAGACATTAAGAAACTATCACTAAGGTGGTGTGGGCTTTAACTTTTAAGTTGCTTGAGCTTTATTTTTTCACTAGCAGTTGTAGTTGGTTCTATCCGTGGAATTATTCAGGATTTCCATAAAAGTATCATTTTCTTTTCTAAACAATAGTCCCTTTGGAAACCAAAATACGAAATAAATACAACTAAATATATTGTACATGACTCTTGCAATTCTTTAGGTTTATTGTTATGCCAATTTTGGTGTATCACTCATTGTACATGACTTTTGAATATTATAAACACCTTGTACTTAATTTTAAACATTTATATGATTAACAAAATATTTTATTTTACAAAAAGATTTTGATAACACTACTAGAAATATTACATTTAACATCGTTACATTAACATAGGTTGTTCTACAAAATCGATGTTAATGAAAACGCGGTGGCAATTTTGTAATTAACAAGACATTGTTAACATCGATTTTCTTAAAAACTGATGTTAACGAGTTATCTCAACATCGGTTTTCAAGTTTTTAAAGAAAAACCAATGTTAATTAGTCCCTGTTAACATCGGTTTTCAAGTTTTTAAAGAAAAACTGATGTTAATTGGGACTAGTTAACATCAGTTTTAAGTGTTTTAAGAAAACCGATGTTAACTAGTCTCTGTTAACATTGGTTTTTTAATTTTAAGAAAATCAATGTTACCAGGATATATTAACATCGATTTTTAAGTGTTTTAAGAAAATCGATGTTAACAGGATACATAACATCGGTTTTCATTCGAAAATCGATGTTGTTCTTGTTATTTTACTTACCCAAATTATTTCGCCATCACTTTTACGCGTGCCTATCTTGAGTTTTAGAAACCTCATCTCTCACTCTCAGTCGCCATTGCTTGTTGTCTCACGCACTCGAGCTCACTCACAATCTTCCAGTAGCTTCCTCAGTCTCGGTAGCAGTTGAAGCAAATCTCACAACTTCGAATCCGACGTTGTGTCTCCATCCTAGGTTAGTAGCAACTAACCTCACGATATTTGAATGAACTGTGATGTTGGGTTGAATGTCGCAACTATGTCTATGTTTGCATTAGCATTTTGGTGTGTGATGTTGGGTTGAATGTGTTATTGTTGTGATTTAGTTTTTGTTGCCCACCAAGTGCTTGATAAAATGACTAATCCGTATATGTATCTGTGATGTGTGCACAAATCTTCATTTTGGTGTGTGATGTTGTGGTTCTTTTTGTTTGGTATCAATTGTGAGATATCATTTTGGTGTGCACAAATCCATATATGTTCTTTTTGTTTGGTGTGTGATGTTGTGAACACATCAATTGTTGTCGTTTCTCTTATTGACACCAACAACTTGGAGAACCAGCTCGACGAGATGCCTAGGGTGAGCCACATAACAATATTAGATATTATAATTCTTTAAAGGTTTAAATATCATTTTAGTTTGTGGAGTTGCACTTTCTAATTTAGTACCTATAGATTAAAATATGCCAATTGGATCCTTATAGTTGCATTTTTTTGATCCAATTTGGTTCTTGTCTTGAAATAACTTGACAACATTGTAGCTAATAAAAAAAAGGAAACTGGACTACATTGTAATGTTAAGATTAGAATCTTATGTTCTAATACTAGCTGGTTACTGATTGACAAGTGACAATTCTTGGCAGAGATTCTATCTTGTTGGGAACCAAGAGCAAGAGTTTCTACAATATCAACAACACATACATAAAACTGTCAAACATGATCTATATTTGGAAATGGCACTTGTGCTTAAGAACATTAATAACTTGTTCTGCCTTTGGCCTTTTCTTGTAGTCGTGAAGGGTACACCATAGTCCTACAGTGAGCAAGCATGTCATTTCAATGGCATCAAAATCCATCCTTAAATCCTTATTAGCAACATTCAAAATATTCCCTTCCACATAATGTTTCCATATCCAATTCACCAAAGGCACATCCTGGTTAGAAGTTTTCCTTCCACATGCTATCTCCAACATGACCACCCCAAAATCGTACATGTCTGATTCCTTACTAACCCTTCCTTGGTTCATATATTCAGTTTAATTTATGTTGGTCCACTTGCTGTCAGATTCCTTACTATCTCCAACACAAAGACAATCCAAATAAAAGGATTAGGCCTTGGTCCACTTGAAAATTTTGCTTAATCTTGTCATGTTAACATAGCTTTTTGCCATGGAATTTGATGATTACATTTCAAATACAATATGAATATAATTTGGTTGTGACTTGTGAAGCTAGAGAGAGTTCATATGTGTATGAAAGAACTTTTGTAATTTGACACCACATGTACCATTTGTATGCAGTTGTGATTTGCCTCTTTGCATTGTCATCACCAGATTCATTGTTGGAGATTCTCATTGACCATCCTCTCAGGTACTTACAAAAGTCTTTCATATTTTTTTAGCTTCTATATGTAATGCGTGCTTTTGTAACTTGTTTTCTCCACATCCCTTTTAACCCTTACTTTATCTAAATCACTTGCATTCCATCACCATGATTTCTTTGCAGGAAGAACAACCAAGTGAGCCTGCAACCCCAGTTACACCGCCACCATCAGTAGAAACCAAGCCATAGCCAAACTCTACTCTTTCACCAAAGGTAAGCCTTGTGTTGAATTTAAATGTAAACCAATTAAATATAGAATGCAAGTGATAGTCATTGATTGTGACTTATTCGTTATGAGAATGTTAGAGAGTATAAGAGTACGTAAAAGGGTACATGAGTTTGAAGCTTGATAGGCATTGATAGGCTACAGTGTGTGCTCTTTTGTTTGTGTTAATTCAAACAAGGTTTTGTTAAAAATAAGGTATATAGTCTAATGTTATATGTTCATTGTAGGTTGCAGGAGAGCAAACCCTTTTCCCATTTGCGTCGTCATCACTGCCTTCATTGTTGGACATTTCACACAGATCATCATCACAAGTATGAATATGTTTCATATTTTTGTTGTACAATTTGTCTTATGACTGGTTTTAAAATATTTTGTCTATCAAGTATGCATGTTTCCTTTTCTATACAATTAATGTTTATTATGAGTGAACCTTAGTTTCTCGTTTGACATTCATTATAGTGATTCTTCCGGACAGTTTGGATTAATCATTGTATTGATTCTTGAATTGTCCGTTTGGACAGTTTGGGAAGACTCTTATTTTTTTAGTATATTCATATGTATAGGTTGTGATTCTTTTCTTAAATTTGATGAAATTTTGGTACAATGCACTTCACTTTGTTCTCCGGGTGCATACTTGATTTTGGTGGAAGTCATGTCACCGCTTTCATGTCGTGTACTCGGAGATCAAAGCGAAATGCTGTCGAAATTTCGTCAAATTTAGGATAAGAGACTCAACCTATACATATATATATACTATAAAAATATGTCTTCCTGAATGGGATAGGGTCACACCTTGAATGAAAAAAGTGAGGTTTTCATGCATGAAATAACTTTGTGAGTATCACAGAGTTATTAATTAGATGGAGCAAAGTTGGATGAATGCAAGTCGCATCATGGTTTAGTATGAGGAAGGCGTTGAACATTTCTTGCAATTTTCCTCAAAAAGAAGTTGACCAGATGGGGATGGAAAATATTTCTATCCCTGTATCAATTGTTTGAATGGAAGACACCAAGCACTGGATGAGATACGGGAGCATCTTCTGTGTGATGGGATTAAGAAGACTTATACCACATGGATATGGCATGGTGAATTGATAGACATGTAGAGGGTCCCACAAACTGAACCGCTTGATGTTGACATCAAAGATCGATTAGAGGATATGATTCGTGATCTGGGACAAGAGTCTTTTCAGCAAGCACATGCCCTTATGTATGATACATTGGAAAGTGATTTGAAGAAGCCGTTGTATTCGGGGTGCAAAGAGTCATTGACACTGTTGTCAGTGGTGTTAAATTTGGTTAATGTCAAGGCCAGATATGGGTGGAGTGACAAAAGCTTCAGTTCACTGCTTGAGGTAGTTAAGGACATGCTTCTAGATGAAAACACGTTGCCAAGAAGTTACTATCAGGTGAAGAAGATTCTTTGTCCTATGGGTATGGAGTATCAGCAAATTCATGCCTGTCCTAACGATTGCATATTGTACAGAAATGAATTTCAAGAAATGCATAAATGCCCCAGGTGTGGGGTATCATGGTACAAAGTGAAGGCCGATGATGACTGTAGCATTGATGAAAGCACAAAGAAAGGCCCCTCTGCGAAGGTTTTGTGGTATCTTCCGATCATTCCAAGGTTTAAGCGTTTGTTTGCTAATGAAGATGACTGAAAAGACCTTACATCGCATGCAGATGAGAGAAACTGTGATGGAATGCTCCGCCATCCGGCAGATTCCTTCCAGTGGAAGAAGATTGACCGTTTGTATCCAGAATTTGTTGAAGACCCGAAAAATCTTAGGCTTGCACTTGCTAGTGATGGAATGAATTCCTACGGTAGTTTAAGTACCCAACATAGTTTGTGGCCTGTTTTGCTAGTCATTTACAACATGCCTCCTTAGTTGTGCATGAAGCGAAAATACATGATGTTTTCTATGATGATATCGGGCAAAAGACAGCTAGGAAATGACATTGATGTTTATCTTAGTCCCTTGATTGAAGACTTGGCAAACTTATGGGACGAGGGGGTTGCCGTGTTTGATGGTTATCATAAGGAGACATTCAAGTTGCATGCAATGTTGTTTTGTACCTTTAATGATTTTCCAGCTTACGGGAATTTGAGTGGATACAGTGTTAAGAGCCATCGTTCATGCTCTATCTGTGAACAAGACACAAGCTACGTACAACTTAAACATAGGAGAAAAACCGTTTACACTCGCCATCGATGTTTTCTAAAACCTTATCACCCTTATTGGCGATTGAAAAAAACGTTCAATGGAAGTCAAGAGCATGAAACTGCACCGATTCCGTTAACCGGTGAGTAGGTTCTTGAGCAGGTTGAGGGTATCCATACTGTATTTGGAAATGCTCAAAAGAAGCAGAAAGGTAATACTTGCATATGGAAGAAGAGGTCGATATTGTTTGATCTTCCATATTGGTCTGATTTAGATGTTAGAAATTGTATCGATGTTATGCATGTGGAGAAAAATGTGTGTGATAGTGTCATCAGCACGCTGCTTAACATTCAAGACAAGACAAAGGATGGTTTGAACACTCGTCAAGATCTTGCTGAGATGGGTATACGTGAGCAGTTACATCTTAGGTTTGATGGTAAGAAAATATACTTGCCTCCAGCATGTCACACTTTGTCGAGAAAGGAGAAGATAAGTTTCTGTCAGTGTCTGTGCCAAGTGAAAGTGCCATAGGGATACTCTTCAAATATTAAAAGCCTTGTGCATATCAAAGATCTGAAACTAGTTGGCTTAAAGTCTCATGATTGCCACGTGTTGATGCAATAACTGTTAGCCGTGGTGCTTCGAGACATTTTGCCTAACAAAGTGAGGCATGCTATAACTCGGTTGTGCTTTTTCTTCAAGACCATTTGTGCCAAAGTCGTGGACCCTTTCAAGTTAGAAGACTTGGAAGATAAGGCGGCAATTATATTGTGTCAGTTGAAAATGTATTTTCCTCATTCATTTTTCGACATAATGGTTCACTTACTTGTTCATCTAGTCAGAGAAATAAAATTGTGTTGTCCCGTTTATTCACAGTGGATGTACCCGGTCAAGCGATACATGAAGGTCTTGAAATGGTATACAAAGAATCTTCACTGTCCTGAAGCATCCATAGTTGAAAGGTACATTGCAGAAGAAGCAGTAGAATTTTGTTCAGAGTACCTTGAAAAGGAAAAACCTGTTAGGCTTCCCGAGGCTCGCCATGATGACAAAGTCGCAGGTAAGGGTTCACGAAGGCTACATGTTATAACTCCTGGTTTACAGGAATTGCAACAAGCCCATTTGTATGTCCTGAATAACAGTAAAGAAGTACTGCTATACATAGTTCGTCATGAAGCCTTAGTCAAGGTAAGTAATCCAAAAATGACGAAGAATAGGTTGTTGAAAGAGAATAACAAGACTTTCCTGAATTGGTTTAAAGATACAATATTTAGTGATGAATATGTTAGTATATGGATGTCCTAGAGACAATCTATTCATTAGATTAGGATGTACATGTACTTTTCATATTGTCATGAATAAATTATAAGCGCTCTTTATCTTGTTTCATATTCTGTCTCGATATCATTATTAATATATGAGTAACTGGATAAAACCCTTGGAATAGAATAGGTATCTCTTGAATATTAGTGATGGGATCACGATCATGAGGATTCAAGGATACCAGATGTCTACTCCTAAATTTAAGTTCCTAGTCTAGAGACACTGAAAATGGGGATCAGTGATCTCAGGTAAGACTAGCACGACTTATCTACTTGTATGCAGATAAAAGGTAAAGACCTCATGAGCTACAGACGTGGAGATGTCTTAGCTAAAGTCGTGGGTGGACCTATAAGGGTATAGCTCGCACTGATCGGACCCACAAAGAGACTCTATGAGGAAATCTCACAGATAGTATCATTAGAGTAGTCTCTTATTATTTAGGTGTGTCTTTCCTTAGACCAGAAGTTTTCACCTAGACTGTGTTCTAGAAGACATGCTTTGAGTGTATACCTTGTCTGCCTAAAACATGGAGACACATAGGTATACCTTTGGGCATGTCTTGAAAGAACACGAGTCTAGGGTGACTAGCTGAAGGAATTCGTCAAATCTCTGTGAGAGATTAGGTTATGTGTAAATCGGAGAAATTGGGATGACATTTACGGGACTCTAGAATCTATGCATAGTAAAAGAAATCATGAGATGATTTGCATTTAGAGTCAGTAAAATTGGAGACTCCCTATTTCGTATTAAAGCTTACCTTAGACCGCAAGGGCTGATACGTTTCCTTACCCTAGGTTTTATGGGAAGGTAACTGATGTGTTGCAAACACATCCTAGTTTTAGGCTAGTTTTAAGGGTATATTTTAGATTAATAATTAGGAAAATAGTTTAGAATTAGTTAAGTTTATTACTTTATTGTTTTTAATTCAATTCAATACCATTTGAGCATTTTCAGGCCAAAAGAGGAGTTCAAAGCAAAGAAAAAGAAGAAAACCAATTTTCAAGTCCCGTGCGAATTGCGCCAAGTGAGAGATAGAAGGCCTCAGTCTCGAAGATCTCACACGATCAGCGTGGGAGTTCACGCGATCAGCGTGAAGTAGCCGCAAGAATGGCGCGATCCGCGCCAGAGCTGCGCCACCAGCGCCAAGGACATGAAGCCAAGGCATTCAACTCGAACAACTCGCGTGGGTAGCGCTAGGGCCGCGCTAACAGCTCCATAAAAGACCAGAGCAAGCCATTTGACTCAAACACTCCACGTGGTTAGCGTGGAGTGTCACGCAATCAGCGCCATACATTCGAACAGGCCGCGCTAAGCGCGCGGGATCGCGCGCGGGTTGCGCCAGAGTGATCTTGTTACCTGATTTAAAAGATTTCTTTCGAATTTGGTATAGGTTTTGGGCTTTCTTACTGTAATTAAATGATTCTATAAATATGAAGCCTCTAAACTGAGTAAAAGAATGCCATCTCATCCAGAATAGCCAGAATATACATTTTTCATCCATTCTTCATCATCTAAAACCCTAGAAATCAAGAATCAAGCTGAGGGTCTGCACAACAATGAATCATATTACTGCTTTGATGTTCTTGAGGACTATGGCTGGCTAATTCTTATATTGTGGGAAGGCCATGAATCGATGATAACTCCTCTGTAATTTGACTGGTATTGAATGATATGTTTTAATTGTTTTATTCTATTCTGCACTTCTTTTTATTCTTCTTTGAATTTGATCACTTCAATTAAGTACATAGGGTTAGGATTCGCAATGGGAACGTTGGGATTCTAATTTCTGAACCGTTTAGAATAATAGTTGTTCATTACCTAGGAATAGGGATGCGTGGCTGCAGAGCTTATAATATGATCTTTTGAATGCTTAAACTGAAAGACTTTACTAAGGAATTAGGTTTTCAATTCAGTTTAAAGGGTTAATTCACTAAGGAATTAGGGATTAGCTAATCTAGAAAAGGCTTATTCTCTGAACAATTAATAATAGGAACCTCTTATGATATATTCTCTAAATGCTTAGTTTGAAAGAATCGCTAAAGGCTTAGGGTTCTCGATCGAATTAAAGAGTGAAATCGCTAGTTATCTAGGATTTACGAATCTAGGAGAGATTTATCATTTGTATACATTAAAGTTAAATAACCAGTCAAGTGAGAGAGTAAGAATCTGAGGGGATTGCACCTGACCACAATTAATCTTCCATTGGTAATCATCTTAATCAATTTACTGCATTTCTTTAAAATTCTGTCTTTTCATTTCACAATCAACCAAATCAACAACACTTCTCTCTGCGTAATTTTCTGTTTTAAATTCAATCACATTCGTTAGTATTACTATGGAATTACCCCAATCCCTGTGGAGAACAATACTCACTTACCTAATCTTTATTACTTGTAAACGATCGGTGCACTTGTCGTACCTTTTATTCACAACAAGTTTTTGGCGCCGTTGCCGGGGATTGGAAAACTGATTTTACAGTAATTTTAATGTTTGTGAGTGAATTTTTGTTACTAATCGCTTCTCCAAGTTTTTATGCGAGGTTCAGTCAGTTCTGAGGATTTGGAATTTGACCCAGAAATAGAGAGAACAATCCGAATGAGACTAGCTAGACAAAGAAGGAGAGAAGCTGAGAAATTTGACTTTGATTCACTTCCAGAATTAGAGTCAGAAGAAGAAATGGCTGAAGAAAAACTTAATCAGCCAAGACGGCGACCGGAAGATGAACTGATGGAGGATATTCTGGCTCCGTTGTTCACAAGACCTAACTCCAGTATTGTGAGGCCACCAATCCAAGCTAATCACTTTGACATAAATCCTTCACTGATAGCATTGGTGGAACGCAGTCAGTTTGGAGGGGAAGATTTTGAAGACCCACATGATTTCATTGACAGATTTCTTAGAATCTATGATACTATAAGACACCAAGGGGTCTTAGATGATGCAGTGAGATTAAGCTTGTTTCCCTTTGCTGTGAAAGGACATGCATTGAGATGGCTGAACCATCAAACATCCAATAGCATCTCAACTTGGGAGGACTTAGTCTCAAGGTTCTTTGCTGAATACTTTTCCATGGACAAGTATAATCGTTTGGTGAATGAAATCACCAATTTCACTCAGAATGGAAGAGAATCCCTATGTGCTGCATGGAATAGATTCCAAGAGTTAATTAGGAGGTGTCCACAATATGATATGCCTGTAGGTAAGTAGGTACGTATATTCTTTAATGGTATGACTCCTGACACTCGTATGATTGTGAATGCAGCAGCAGGAGGGACGATAAGGTCCAAGACAGCAGCTCAAACATATGAGCATATTAACTCTTTAGCTCGGAATGAGAATGAAAGCATGACACATCAACCAAAGAGAGAACCAATTCAGCTGTCCACTAATGATGCAATGCTTGCAGAGCAGAAGATTTTGGCACAACAACTAGCCAAATTGACCGAGAAGATTGATAGATTGCAAGTTTCTGCAGCACAAGTGGCAGCTAGCCAACCACATATAGTCTGTGAGTATTGCCAAGGTGAGCATGAATCTAATGTTTGCCCTATTCTTGTTGGTGCTGACCCTGTGCAGGTAAATGGCGTTTGGAATGATCAAAGGTAGCAACAATCATACCAGCAGCAGCCCTATCAAAGGAACAACAGCTATCCTGCTGGAAATAACTACCAAGGCCAAAGGAGATTCCAAGGAGGTGGTCTGGACTATAAATCCAACAACTATTTGTAGCCCCCTCCTATTCCCAATAAGGAACCTTCTGAGCTGGAAAAAGTTGTGCTGCAGCTGTTAAAAACAATAGCAGATTTCATATCTGAAACAAGGGCTCACAGGACTAATCAAGATGCTTCCATTAGAAACTTGGAAAACCAAATTGGTCAGCTTGCAAAACAATTAGCTGAGAGACCGCAAGGCCAATTTCCAAGTGACACAATCGTTAACCCAAGAGAACATGCCAAGGCCATCACAACCAGAAACGGTAAGGTATTGACTACACCGGAAAGACCTGAAGTAAGTAGAAAGGAAGCTGAGAAAAATTCTGCAGCAGCTGAAGCATCAAAGGAAAAAGCTGCAGAAAAATTTGAGGAGAAAAATTCTGCACCACAACCAAAGAAGTGGGACTTTTCTGGCTTTGAAAAGCCTCCATATCCGGTGCAAACAAAGCAGCAATTGCAGAAGCAACAATTTGCTAGGTTCTTAGATATGTTTAAGAAATTGCACATTAATATACCATTTGCTGAGGCATTAGCTAATACGCCCAACTATGCAAAATTCATGAAAGAAATCTTATCTAAGAAACATAAGCTGAAAGATTGTGAAACCATAGCACTCACTGAGGAGTGTAGTGCAATAATACAAAGGAAGCTTCCACCCAAATTGAAAGAACCTGGAAGTTTTAACATCCCTATAGCCATAGGTAATATCAATGTAGGGAGAGCACTTTGTGATTTAGGGGCTAGCATAAATTTGATGCCATTATCTATGTGTAAGTCCTTAGGAATTTCTGAACTTAAACCCACTAGAGTATCCTTGCAATTAGCGGATAGGTCCATTAGAACACCCTCCGGAGTGATTGAGGATGTTTTACTTAAGGTAGACAAGTTTATATTTCCTGCTGACTTTATTGTGTTAGACATGGAGGGTGAAAGTGAAATCCCTCTACTTTTAGGAAGATCTTTTCTAGCCACCGCAAGAGCTTTAATAGATGTAGAGCAGGGAAAGCTTGAGCTGAGACTGAATGATGAGTCTGTTGTATTTAGTGTATTTGATGCCATGAAACATTCAGCTGATGAACATGATTGTTTTAGGCTAGATGTGCTAGATAATGTGATTTGTGCCTTCATGAGGTGTTTTAGTCAAGAATTGATGGTTAGCAGGTGAAAATAGCAGAATTAAGCCGAACAGAAGGTACTGCGCCAACAAGCCTATGTACTACCGGGAGTACATAGGCTAATTCTACATGTGGTGCCAAGAGCGCCAGAGTGGCGCCAAGAGCGCCACCGGTGCTGGAAGTTGGCGCCAAGAGCGCCGGTGTGGCGCCAGGAGCGCCACAGGTGCTGGAAGTTGGCGCCAGGAGCGCCGGTGTGGCGCCCTTGGCGCCACAGGTGCTGAAAGTTGGCGCCAAGAGCGCCGGAGTGGCGCCAGGGGTGCCAGATGCACTGGTCTTTGGCGCCATTAGCGCCAAGGTGGCGCCAAGGGCGCCGCATGTCGGTCAGGGGCACTATATAAGGCCAAAAACGCGAAAAAGAAGGGGAAAACAACTTCTTCTTCCTTTTGCCTCCAACCTCCATTAATGACCTTTTCAAGCTTTTAGGGACCTTGGTTGATGACCAAAACACTTCTTTTTAGCTGTGAAACCTGAGAGAACCGATTAGAAAGCTTGAATCCTTCATTTCTGCTCTTGGGAAAATCTCTTTTGAGTGAGAAGTGGAACCTCAGAGGAAAAGCTCAGAGAACTTG